>JABBOT010000006.1:17854569-17944908 GCA_016165875.1 Acanthopleura granulata
CACGTGGTCATCTAGGAGGGCAATTTTCCGCACTGTTCTGTCTTCCTGGAGTTTAGCAACTGCTTTCTTCTCCACACCTAGGACAACAATATCCTGTCCTCGAACACCCACCTGAACAGGGAAAGATTTAGAACATTTTACATAGGACTCAAATAGGCAAACAATACATATGCTTTGCCAACTAGGATTGACTGATTGGTGTTTTCAGTGATACTGACAGGGGGCAGGCTTGTGGATGGAGAAGGCCTTGTTTCTGTCTGGTTCATAGCAGGATACATGTTGGCCAAGCAGTCTCTGTCTCTGCTTCTAGGACATAGCAAACATAAGGGAGTAAAGCAGCCAGTGAAAATGACTCAGTATTGACTTTTATCTGCTGAGTCCAGATTTCAAGTCTATTACGCAGTTTGAAGCATGACTCGGATAGCCACAAATAACACACCACTAACATGCATGGGCTTAGCCTCAAATACTTCGGTGGTTACCTATTCAGGTGAACCAGTGGGAGATATTTCGTTCCTAGCAAGCCACTGCAGCGATGTTGGAAAAATATGATTAGGGAGGAGGCTTCCCTGGTGTTTTTGCTTCATGTGGACTGCAGTTGTAAGGACAACCGGACTAGACTGAAAGGTGCAGGGAATAACTTCCAGCTTTGAAGCAGGGAGCATTTGCGACAATGGTACATACTTCAGTTCAGTAATCGTCAGCACAGTTGCGGCTAGCATGGACTGGACTAAGTAACTGCTCCAATAAACTGGGTTGTATTATTTGATCTGGGTAATTATCATGTATGACAATTGTGCAGTAGCCCCAGGTGGCTATTTCACTCCTACACTGGGCTGGTCGTATCACAGAGCCACAGAGGCAACCCAACTGGAGAGCTTAAGCACTTTTACGCAAATGTCATATAATTCCTTTCTGAACGATGTTTGCAGTCCAAAATAGGCCGCAACTGTGGCTCTCACCTCTCAGCTCAGACGCACACACTATAACCCCCGTACATTCAACTTGATTTGGACGAGACAGGGTGGGGGCTCTCGCGAACTTCTGTGATTTCACGGATGTTAACATCACCCCATCCTGTCATCCTGTCCAAAACCAGCGCGATCTCTTGCGACTCCTCCGATGCCGATTTGGCTTATGACAAGTCCTGAATTCACGAAACGGCAAACTATTTTGCAAGTATTTGACCATCATGTGTTTCTTTTCAGGTAGCGTGAGCATGTGCAGTCACAAAGATAAGAGCTCTTCAACACCCATAGCTGTACAAAGAGGCCGCCACTCCAGTGATGAGCGTTTTGTGAAAACAGGGTTGGCGTACATGACTTGGTGTAAAAGCATGTATGCTCTACCAATGGTTGTCACTGTGGATATGAGAAGACTAGCCTGGAACGGGAGTGAAATAGCCGCCTGGGGCTAATAGTTCACATCACAACTGAATATTTTGTGGTTTTCATGGTTCAGGTAAGTTGCGATTAATGTGAACAACGTAACTTAATGCTAAAACAACACTTGTTAAAACTTCAGCGTTCAGGTGAAGATTCTTTTGTATGAACTGATGACGGTCGACGGGGGAGTGTGTACTCTTGTCCTTCACCGTACTGCCGAACGTTATCCCACCATCCTAACTCTCAATCTGTACAAGAAGCATTTTAATGCGGTGAAAGATATATCGCTATACGCCCTTCCTTCCGTGCAGCGCCTGCAGGAAAGTCTTCTCACCATTGCCAGATGAAACGGTACGCCCATAATGTAGAAAGAGATTAATGTACTGACTGACTGTTTGTTTACCTTTCAGCCAATCATCAAACTTTTAGAATTGACAGATGATGTATTAGGTTAAAGACTAAAATAAAAGATTCTGATCTCTACACAAAAGTAAGGGAAGAAGCCTTATTAGAAATTAGAGCAATCGATATCAGACACAACCCTAAGATGAAAAGTCAAGTTAGAAATTAAAGCCGTAACTGTCAGACCCAACCATAATGCTACAAGCCAGATTAGAAATTAGAGCCTTAACTATCATACACATAAATAGGATTATCCGACAGTCATACAATTATACAACCGAGATGTAGAGAAGGCCACAGAAACTTAAGAATATGTAAAAAAGCATTGACCGAAACCGCAACGTTTACATGGGTTACCATTTCCGCATGTGTCTGCGGAATGCTTAGAAGGATATTTACCATTTTTTTTTTGCTTTTCTTTTAAAACTATACAGAGATTTAATATGTCCACCTCGAAATGCAGGGGAAAATATTTTAGATAGGATTTTTTTAAACCAACACATGTTTGCTATTATCTTATTCCATAAGCCCAACATATTTCCCAAAATGTTATTCTTCTCCATTAAGTCGCGTCAGTATTCATATGTATGTGGAAGAGCTACGTCAACAGAGTCTATCAGACGATGGACACTTTTTTACACCACTCTGTACATTTAAGCAACACTTCAAACATTTGCACTACTTATCCTTTACTTGAGTTTCGGGAAATATTTATATCTATGTCTTGCGTCTTTTCGTCGGCATTGAAACCTGTTGACTGCCTCTCCTCATATGAATTTGCCCTAATTTTATTTTATATATTTTCTTAGTTTTTTAGTGTCTTGTCATAAGTCCATCATTCCTGCACCGACCAGTTTTACTCCCATCGCATGAGGATGTCTTTATGCCCTGTGTCATGCCTGTTTAATTCCCATAGAGATTTACCACATCAGCATTTTGTCCATCTCAGGTCAGGTCGTTTTGAAGCCTACATACACACATGAAATGAAGACATTGTGGTCGTTGTTAAATATTCGCTTACATGTGTATATATGCCCGGGTGAAATCCAATACATTTTTCAGTTTCGTCAGAGTTTTATTCTAAGTGCTCATGTATGCGCTTAAATGGTAGATATTTACACAATCCATAGCACAATGTTCATTCTAAAAAAATAGGTGAAGGATTGCAGTCATTTCTGATAATCGCAATTTATTGGAAGTCATTGTCTGAAAGTCTTAAAGTTCTCGGATTGCTCTCATGTCACCACATTTATCATAACTGCAATTTTTCACTGATACAGATACAAGACAAAGCAGAAAACCTGTGAAATACAGGAGGAAAGAGTATTATTTCTAGGTCAAGGGCTTACAATGCATGGGATCCTGACCATAAATACTTCGCCCATCCTGAGGCAATGCGGATGGTCGGTCCATAAGGTGCTGATATTCCATCGACCATACGCCGGTCATGTTCCCTTCCCTACGCGAATGGTAATGCCATCTCCTGGCCATCATCCGTGATGGTTCCCGGATGGTCGGTGTATCTTGATCAAAGATTGTCATTATAAAGTACCGTGTGTGTGGCACAACGGTCATTCAGGCGTGCTGAGTATAGTCATGTAAACAGTATTTAAACTTTAAAAAGCACTTTTTTGTTTGTGGCAGGTCATAATAAGTCCCAATGGGACGTACCTTGCTATTGCATCTACACTCGGCCTCTTTTCAGCTTATGTGTTTTTTCGACGTTTTGAACTTGCTTTTATAGAACTTGTGACTCTGAGAGGTGAGGATCGAAAGGTTACTGTGTCAAATTTCGTCAGGATTGCATTAGCTGCAAAAATCAGTGTGAGAAACATTACAGTGTGACTTGAGGAACTCCCATGTGTAACACGGCGCAAATTTGAGATCAGCTAAAAAGGATGGAAAGGCCATTGCGTCTTATTTTCAAGAAAACTGTAATCAATACATGATCATGTGTCATGAAAACACCGATATGGCCTTACGTACCTTCCACATGCAAAACTGTACCTGAGATCCATTGTGAAAGATTTACAGAACTGGGTAATGAATTTTGTCAGTTGAGAAGTTTCCGGCGACCGTAGTGCCGATTTATCACAATCAAAACGGCTCTAAGGCAGTCATCACAATACATTTACAGGGCAGTAAATTATATATTTACCCGTAAACTAAAGTTAGAATATTAAAGTGATGCGGGCTGGTAATGTCGTGCAATCATACGGCAATGATCCGACACTCAGCCACGTATGATTACCAGATGATACACCGAAAATGGAAACAGATTTGCTCATCATGTGCATGGTCTACGTATGGTCAGAGAATCTTACGCCGACAGCCTATCCACTATGAGCGCAGGATATAAGGCCAGGATCGGACTGCACTGTATGCCTTACTCATGTCACCCAGTGCTCCAGAATCCCAGTGCTGGCCTTGTTTCTGTTCATAGCATCGGAAAATCCCCTCTCTTAATATTCGAACCCGGATTCAAAAACCGAGTCATTTGATCAAAAATATAACATTTACCTCGTGAATGTTTACTTGCATGTTTATTCAGTGGTGATTGCACTTCTCAGTTAACCTAAGTCACCGTCTGTTTGCCACAATAGTATCAAGAACAAAGAGTAGGCCTACATGCTTCTTTCAATGTAACAAGAATCAAAGGCTATTAAAATGTACAGGTAAGCTTCGTGTATGCTGAATAGGATCAAATGGCTGTATAAGGTCACCTTTAGTTGACAGAACACGGGGATTTAATACATGTACATGGCAGTTGGGCAGGCGCAACGTTTTAGCTGACGCTCAGAAGTGCGTTTTATTCAAGGTCAATAACTTGTGTAATTATCACTGAACGGACGGAAATATGCACCATTTTTCTTTCAGCTTTGTTGAGCAGAATCTGAAATATTTGGGTTTTTTAGTATTTGTGCAATAGGACATGATTACACGTCTGAGTTGGTTTCAAAAGAATGCTTCTTATTTCACAGGCGGGCGTCTGTTGACTGGAATTAATTTTACACTGTCCCAGTCAAATGCTATTTGGTTTATTTAAGATGGTAAACAGATAAGTGCGGAATCAGCTGGGCCAAACGTTCGGTGCATATGACTCTTATGCGTCGTACTTATCGAATTTCCGAACCACTTATATTTTATGGTACGTCTCTCCCATTTGACTTAGACAGTGAAGCGAGTGGATCGTGATCGAGCGGATGAGATGCCTGCATGACAATGGCTAGTATCAACGAGAGGACGATTTAAACACGACCTTGGTCAGGGAATTTGTAGATTTCGCCGCTGTCATTGCTCATCCGGTCCTGGTGACCATAAAACGCCAATCACGCAGGAGTGACGGCAATTTAATGTTTGTTAAAACACAGTTGTTCGGAACAACTAACCATATTCACACACAAATTTTAAGAGGCGTCACAGCCGACTGGTTCCCATACCCACTTATTCTCACCCTGGCATAGGCGTCCACAGTCCAGTGTAACTCGGGACTGGTAAGAAAATGTGATCAGGAGGTATCGTGCAGGGCAGCGATAAAACAAGGGTCCCTGCAATATGAAAACACGGTGGATACTGCCAAAGTGTACGCCAAAGTGAAGATGTAGTGGCAACAAACAACTTTATCCTGAAATAGTTTAGTTTATCTTTCTTCCTTTCTACGTTTTTTCTTACCGAGAAATGCCACAAAAGCAATTATTTTCTAAGGCTACTTACCCAACGATTTAAAGAATTAAAATTTATTAGAATGATTCTAAGGTAGTTCAGTAGAGAAAGTCACACCTTTCAAAATATCCTGTAAACAAATATTAGGCATTGCTATGAAAGAAGCAATGTGACGTCACATTTTGTTGTCCGAAAAGGCCATCATCTTTAACCCTACTTCAAGTGCTTTCTGTCTAACGAATAAATTTTGCACGGCTCTCTGAATGGCTCTGAGCTTGCACGTCGTTTATGTACCCTGTGGAACTGGTATTCTTATTAATTTGTGTGGGAAATATTTAGAGGATCACCCAAACACTCGATAACCTGGGAATATTAGTACACAGCTCCATGTTCACCGCTTTGAAATTTGTCCTCCTTGTACTGAACATTAATGTCACAAAACGTTTTCAAAACATGTAACTGTTACAACATTACAAACCACTTTACTAACGCTATCTGTCTTTTGAACACACTCTTCACCCGACTACAAAAACTTGTAGAACAACTCGTAAAACAATAAGTAGAACCATGTGTGGATATGGCAACGGAAAACTCCGGTACATAACCTCCGTCCAGGACCACCATCCGCCGCTTGTGTTGTCTTTTGCTCCAATCAATCCAAGCACAATTTCCACCAATATGAGAGCTCAGAAATTGGGATAACGGTGCGTAGAAGTTGTCTGTTACGGTTTGTTGTGAGATTTTTGCTAACATTCCTCCATTCAGTTCACATGTGTCTTGTGCGCTTTTAAAATTGGTTTCGAGAACGTTATTTTGATATATCTTGCCCTTGTCCGCATATCGGTTGGCACTGGTGCTGCGTACAGCTGCAAGTATTTCATCCAGATAGAGCATTAAATGAAAAACGACAGCTAAAGGTACACATGGGTAGAAAATACACATGCATGTAGATTTTCTTCCGTGTGTTTCGGACACATTTCTTCTTACAAGTCTACGAGACTAGAGCAAAGTCATGAAAACCTCAGTTAAAGCGGAATCGGGTGTAAAACCATTGCCCGATACGTTCAAAGTCTCCAGAGTGTTAGGCATCACATTCAACACACTCGGAAAATATGATTCCACCATGTATAAAAAGTGGCAACATGACAATTCGTCTGGTATGGTGAAAACTGTGCAGTCTATGGACTTGTAAGTAAAATTTACCCTGCGAGACGATATGTATATATTTCAGGATATATGTTTCACCTTTAAAATCTGTGTGTGGTTTTTCACAGATCAAATATTAAGATGTAGAAGAAACCAAACCAGGCAGGAGATTCCGGGAAAGGAGTCAGGCGTTATCTTCTTTATTTTCGTGATAGCTTCACCAATATATCTAAGAACACCGAAGAAAGGGGTCTTCTTTCGAGATGCTCATACAGTCTTGTCAACAGTTCAATATAAGACAAAAAATTCTGGACAGGATTACAGCGGTTATGCTTTTAGTGAACAGAACGGACAAAAACCCTTGTGATTGTTGACGTACCAAAACTCTGTGTCGGTAAGTGCAATGAAAAACGCTACCGCGTTTGGATTAAACCCGTGTAGCGAAGGTAGTGTGTTCGACTTTGGACTGAAGATGGTCATTTGTAAACGTCTCTTTGTTAGTTTATCTTAGGGTGTTAATCTTTTATTTTATCGGACTGTCACTAGTCTCTACAATATCTTACAATTGAATGACACACACTTTCTTCACACAGTTAAAGGGTGCAGCCTGACATTAGAGTTTAATAGGTACTCTAATAACCTGTAGGGTTTCTGGGTGCTGTAAAAAATAGGACAGTAATAATCTAAACAAATAAGCAGACTCTTTAAAAACAGAGATTAGGAACATAGTTACAGATGAACATTTTATTAACCAATATTTAACAAGCAAAAGTATGCGTGAATAAGATGAGTAATTCTTGAGAAGGTAGGTAATTCGTGAGAACATCTATCATCTTCCATGCTCCGGATAGGATAATATGGACAAGTAACTTCTATTATCTGTCAGCTCTTCTTACAGTGAAGAGGAGGTAAGGCAAGGAACACTAGATACTGAACAATATGACCATAGGTGTTGGTATGTCCAATCCAGTTTGATAGTCTGCACCTCCAAATATCGTCGTTCATCACGTTGATATAAAGCAGGTCAGTATAGTAGAATGAGCTCAAGGGCATTAATTACCTAGACAGAAACAGATTACACCGAAATTGGTGGACCATTCAGTCCATCTAAAAGAATTAATACACCTCCATAGTGTCATCTCGGCCTCAGTAATCACGATCTCGATAATTAGGGTCAGGGAGTCTAGGTGACAAGTAGTGAAGTTCGTCAACAGCCAGAGCCTCTTTCAGACGACGGTTTTTAAATAGCCACACTCATAGGGAATCCCCAAGGAATGGTCCATCAATTTCTCCTGTTGGATTCTTTGGGGGTGATAGTACATTGGGTGAACTCTACACTCACTTCAAGTTCTGCTCGCGCAACAATTAATCACAAAAAGATCTCAAGGCTGGTATGGTGAGTAGTAGGTTCGCAGCTCCAATGCCGCATATGTGTAAAGTCTAAAATTATATAATAAAGCCAGCGTAAACACTGTCGATTTGGTTGACGGTGAAATGTACAACTGGGATTCCACCGAAGCACGCGACGTCCTAATACTGTACATAGTATTAATATTATAATTCGCCATGTGGTGCGTGTACCGATATTTCTAAACAAACCGTGCACTGTAATTCAAGAGTAAGTTATTACATGTACTTGTAAAATATTAAGATGAAGAATCAGAATGTAACCACAGCATAAGTCTTTTGACACTAGGCCTTTTTTCATTTTTATGGTTGAAGGCATTGTTTATGAACGGTGGCCTCTTACTGCCATTCGAAATTTTGAACATTTTCTACCGATTTTGAATGATTCGTATATATTTCTAGTGAAAATCTATCATTTAGATCCTGGAGTTTAATGTATACGCAAAACTAAATTCACGCAAACATAAACGTTTCACCACCGAAGATAAATTTAGCGATAAACTTCGAGAAAACTTTTTCCAACCGTGAAAACATTTCCTCCCGCGATGTAAAAATTTTCACAACTGTAAAAACTTTTTCCGCTGTGAAGAGGATTCCACCGCGCAGAACACTTTGCTCCACGATTTAAACTTTTTTACCGTTTTTCGAAGTTTAATGGCTGAATTTATCAATTTTGTCCAAAATATCTTTGTGTTTCTTTGAATTAGCTTTTTTCTTACATCATAACCCATTTATTATTTCTATTCGCAAGCATCTAGTAAAATTGTGGTAATAGGCCTCACACCCAATCAGAATAAAGCTGATTGGCGGACTAATACTCTGACCAATTTTAATGCCATCAATTTAAGTAAACCATGTTAATTCGTCAATTAATTAAACACTGACTAATGTCAACCACTTTAATAATTATTGATTATTTAGATACCCAAAGAAAACCAATGAAGACCATTGCATACTGAGACATGACCTCGAAGATTCCTCTAATCATATGTCTCATGCGCTGATTTCGAGTACTGAAAACATCATCTCCCAGTGTGTACATTCCACAGAAACTCTAATGCTTTATGACAATAGTAGATCAACATTGTGAAAGAATGATAGAACATGTCGACAAACCGGAACACAACGCACCGATAAAGTGTGCTGATTGCTAAATAATTACCACACGTCTGAATCAGAAGAGAGGACACAAAGACATACAAGAACTTCTTGTTTTACGGCAGATGCTTCCTTGACAATGTATAAAACCATTTTAACCCCCCAACAAAAAAATACGAACAACTGTAAAAAAAAAGAGATAGAAAGAGAGAAATCTCTAGTGCAATTTTGCAAAGATGCACGGCGTCGAAAAATTAGTATGCATGATTTTCCACCCAGGTGTTGCAAGTTTAGCTTGCATGAAGTAAAATAGTAACGAATGTATTGAACGATTTCGCAATGTCACTTTGCTTTACATATTTACTGGCATTACATAGATAAAAGCTATTAAGAGATTAGATTGTGCACATATATAGGTACCTGAAGTGAAAGCAAATAATTTGTATGTTCATCAAAAAGGATTTCATAGAATCTTTTCGCTGTATTGTGTGTTTTTAAAAGTTATCGAGATACACTAATTACAATTTCATTCTATCTTAATTGCCCCTAATTCATTTGTAACAACTGAATACATTTAGTGAGTCTAATACAAGTTCTGCCTGTAAGAACTGGCAAGTCTTTGACAAAAA
Organism: Acanthopleura granulata; assembly: GCA_016165875.1. Classification (NCBI taxonomy): domain Eukaryota; kingdom Metazoa; phylum Mollusca; class Polyplacophora; order Chitonida; family Chitonidae; genus Acanthopleura; species Acanthopleura granulata. Next base: position 17,864,300 of record JABBOT010000006.1, read on the forward strand.
CAGAGCAGACGCAGTGTAAAAAAATGGTAAATTTACAGCCTCTTCTGTCTTTGACAAATGCAAAAGGATGATGTTCAAAGTATCTGTAATTTAGTAATGTGGGTTTTGTATTATCGTAGTAATTCTAGACCTAGATTCTAGACATCCATTAGACTGAAATTAACATCAGTGACATCTTATATTGTACACAGGTCTGCTTAATCCATAGTGCTGGGGAATTGTAAGTTGTTATTTATCAAACATTCACATAAACATTTAGAATAAAACAATATTTCTAAAATGTTGTCCACTATCACACTGCCGTAGCTGCTTTCTTTTTACCCTCTATGTCGTGGTTTTTTCTACAGACAGAGAAGAGGGCATCCCCCACCTTAAAGATGCTGATTTTTAAAACCTTAACATGTGGCGAATTCTGACAGTTTTTCCCACAGAACTGTTAAATTACTTACAAACACGCGTTAAAAAAATACATTTTCAGGCGTCAGGCCTGAGGATAACACTAAGCACAGATAAACGGTCATGGTGTAATACATGTAGCTGGTGAAAATGGCACAATTGTTGTTTATTGCTATAAAACAGAAGTTTGTCTGCCACCATAAAGCAGGATATTGCTGGATTTTACTTGATTTTATGTGATTGTTTTATATATATGATGGCATAGAAATATTGTGTGTATTTCTACATCAGAGATGTAGATATTAACGTCATTACATGTTTACCTTATTCTGCTTGACCCATGCTGATAAGAGTTGTGCATAAACTCCTACAATTTAAGCAAGTACAAAGAGAACTAAAATGAAGCAGTCAAAGACTGCTAGAATGTATGCCCACTTCCCCATTCCAGTTTAATATATTATAGCAACATGCTGACAGTACATGGCGTTCGTGAATGACATCACGGTGACGTCACGTTGCTAATGCCGATGTGGTATATGAGCGTTGCTAATGGCGACGTACCATATGAAATATACGATCGCCTGAATGTTAGAGGATCGGCAAACGTGGAAAGTATATATTAATTGTTTATAATGAGGAGCTTTCAGGTGGACTAAGCATTGGGGATTGGGGATGGGGAGAAGTTGTCTTGAATCTATGTGATTCATTTAATGTGATGTTAACACAGCATTCTGAGTTATTCAAAATAAACCCAACCTGATGTACACCAAGAAGAGGCCGGATTCCACAGGTTATGTGTCGGCCATTTTGTCGGCAACTATGACGCCACTGGTGCCACTGTACCTGTGCCGTCTTTCCTGTAGTATTTTCTTTCATACTCACTCAAGCTTCTCAAATTAGTTAGCATAACAATATATAACTAGCCCGTATCGTCAGCGTGTTGATGACATATAGGAGCAAGCAGTACTCACGCTTCCGACGGGCATCCCCGAAAACCAGGACCATGAAACAGGCGCACAGCGTGGAAAGCATTGTAGGGTTGAAGACATAGGTTGTGGCATCTGCAGGCAGAGTTATGTGCTTGCCTTTTTCATAGAATCACTAGAGCCGTGGCTTCAATTACCAAAATCTTCTGTGTGTATCTAATTTATTTATTTATTTGATTGGTGTTTTACGCCGTACTCAAGAATATTTCACTTATACGACTGCGGCCAGCATTACTCTGGGAGAAAACTGGTCAGAGCCCGGGAGAAACCCACGACCTCTCGTAGGTTGCTGGCAGACCTTCCCACTTACGGCCGGAGAGGAAGCCAGCATGAGCTGGTCTTGAACTCACAGCGACTACATTGGTGGGAGGCTTCGGGTCATTGTGCTGCGATAGCGCCCTAACCGACTGACCCACGGAGGTCTTGCTGTGTGTATCTAAGGTTAATATACACAACAATATTGTAGTTACCCAACGGAAACTTCCGAAACTGTAAATAAATGATGATTGCAGAACGGAGTGTGTTCAACAACACACGTTTGCACTAAGCAAGATGGAATATTTGGCACCAGGTCTGAAGCTGCCTCTAGAAGTATTAATTAAACCACAACACGACCGTGTAATATGAGTCGATGAGGCAACCTACGGTCTTTACATCAAATATACACGTGGACTGACATTTTGGTCGATTGAAAATGACAACTTAGCGATCCCAAAGAAAATGTTAATAGTGTGGAAATTCACCATCCACAAGTCTTCAGTCAACGTCTTGCAACGTCTATGCATTAAACATAGAGATATCGACCTTCACTGAATTTTGTAGTATTTCAGAAAGAACAAACACATAGAGGGTGCAGATGAGGCAAGGTGTATTCTGGTTATGACTATAAGTCTACGTGTACATCCAGCAGTGTTGCCAAGCATGCGGAGACCCCTTACTCGTACCTTACTCACTGGTACATTGTATAAGACATTACATTTTTCCCTCTGTGTACAAGGGTTTCTTTTATAAAACAAGAGACAATAATTGTAATTGTCCTGAAGGTTGCATTAAGAGAGAGCACAAAGTGTACTTATAATCAACAGAACTCGAACATTGCTGGCTTTTTTCAAAACTTGTTTTTCTACTTGTTAAAAACATTCAATGGTATATTAACTACCTTGTTACAATGCTGAACAGATGAAAAGGAAAATATTCTCAATATCTGACATAATCTCGCATCCAGACAGGTTGATTTCTAGTCCGTCTTGACCTATTACAGTTAGTTACTGCCTATATCAGATTCACAGAAATCAAGACGATTAACATTTTGATTTGCCAAAAAAATGGAAGAGCCTGAAAACTTAGCTAATCTCTGAACATTCCATGTTTTCCATCAGTAGTTACGTAAGTGTTTGCTCCAACTTTCTTGGTTATCTGTATGGGAGTGCAAAATTTACTTTCACCCTTTTGAACATGTCCAGTACTTTTTACTCTAACTAAATCACGTAGTTTAAAGGTTTGTGATTTTGCACCTTTGCGTTTGTTGGTGATGTATTGCTTTTTTCTTGTTTGGATTCCACATGTTTGCACACCATCCTCTCTTCATTAAAAACAGAAGACTTAGTAGTATGGACAATTTTCATGTTATGACTATGGAGTAAAACAGAAGGTTCAACTCCAGTTGCGAGATGGAGTGTCTCATCTGTACACAGCTAAAAAGTCTCTGAGTCACTTGTTGACTGGCCATCCTAGAATCTTAGCAGTTTGAACAGCTTCACTGAGAACTTTATTAAAAGTGTTCGATGTCTCCATTTCCTTCGGGATGGTAAATGGAAGAATGCGTCAGTTTCCTCTGAGAATCTCTCGCGATAAAATTCAGGCATTAGAAAGTCAATTACTTATCCTGCTGTTGTACTTTGTGTAAAGCAAACTTTTCTCTTTACTGTAATAATCTATCAGTGTAATGGTAAACCTATTCTCGTGAGAATGGTATGGTCCTACGATGGCTATCCCTAGTTTTAACCAAGGACTAGTCGGTAACAGGCACAGGTTGCATCGGACCATTGTGACAAATTTTAGTTTTGTCAGTGATCTGACAACAGAACAATTTCTGACAGAATCATGGACTTATATGTCCACCTTAGGCCACCGAAACAACTGACTTAAACGCTGTTTTGTGCGCACAACTCCTTGGTGTTAGGAATGACCTATTTCAATAACTCTGGCGCTTAGAGATTTAGGTACCACAACGCGTTCGTTTCGGTATATCACGTTATCTATCACGGACAACTGATTGCACACAGAGAAGTGTGGTTTTGCGTCGCTTTCAACGAATTTTGCTTTGCTCGGCCATCCATTTTCGATATACCCTTTAACAAGATCGCAAGACTTGTCTACAGCTGTAGCTTCAATCAATTCAGCTTTCGTGATACTGGTGTCTTGTAAGAGAATTTCACACACACGATCGACTTCGCTGACAACGTTGGCATTGCAACTATCATTCATTTCGGCAGGTAAACAAGAGAGAGCATCGGCTACTTTATTTTGAGAATCAGGTTTGTATTGCACTGTGTAATTGTAATGGCGTTCCATCTAGCTACTCGCATAGGTCTGTGACCTGAGCCTGACGTTGACAAGAGTGTAACCAGGGTTTGGTGGTCAGCTCCCAGTGTGAACTTTCTACCCCACAGGTAGGTATGCCACTTTTCTACAGTCCAAACGCAAGCTAAAACCTCGCTTTCTCCTACTGAGTAACGTTTTTCAGCATCGTTCAATTTACGTGAAGCGCACGCTACCGTAACTTCATCACCATGATCATTTATTTGAGTCATGTTCGCACCGATACAGTAACCGAACACGTCACTTGTCACGATCGTTTCATTTCTCGGATCAAACAAGGAGAGGGCACAGCTATTTATAATAGCCTTCTTGATATCGAGAAAAGCTTAGTTAGCTTTGGCTGTCCAATTAAATGGTACTGTATCTTGTGTATCTCTGGTCGGTTGCACCAATGTCAGAAATTGGGGAACAGCCTTTGCGTAAAACGAGGCCAGACCTAAGAATGAACGAACTTGGCCTGAATTCGCAGGGCAAATTACCTAAGACAAAATTGAGAAGACTCTGAAAACACGCTGGCACACATGCCAGTGCAAAACAGACACGCTTGTATGTGAACAAGTGACAAGCTGCTCTGACATCAAGTTTTGAGAAAACTTTTGCATCATGTAACCCACTGAGTAACTCCTTGATATTCGGTACTGGGTATTTTCTCACCACTATCGACTTATTTAATTTCCGCAAGTCGACACACACGCGTATTGCATCATTTTTCTTCCATGCCACCACTATCGGCGAGACGCATTCGGAAGCCTCTACGCGCTCAATAATATCCTCGGGTTCAAAGACGTTTTAACTCTTTCGCTACCTCAGCTCTAACGGCGAATAGAAGTGGTCGCATCGTTTGTTGTACAGGCGTCGCGTTTGGTTTCAAACGTATTTTGTGTTTGTACCCTGAAATCAGACCTAGGCCATCTGTAAATACTTCCTGAAATTCAGACGGTGTTGTGCAATCTGTGGCGAAGTTTGTTAGTGACAGTGTATGGAGTACGTGTTACATCACTTGATCTACTTTCTGTGCTGAATGAGTAGGCGTACTTTGTGTTGGCGTGACATTGTGAGTAGCAAAACATGACAACGTTTAGCCCTGAACATTTCTGTCGTCGTTACAAGCTGTTGACTGCTCTCTGTATCATGAACCTGGTTAGTCTGTCTGACAACAAGAGAAAACAATGTCGGTGGTATTTTTGATACCAACGGGGAAGATGAATATTACACAAACTTTCGTTGGTAGTTGATATCATCTTCATCAGGTGTAGTGAAGTGGAAGGTAGCCTAGAGCATACAGAGCTATTACGTGCTCAGCTCAACTCCTTCCTCAAACCTCAGATATGCATGTGTATTGTATTCCCTCCATGGCGTTAACCTGGTGTTAAGCGCTAAGCAGTCCCGTCTTCCCTCCGGCTATCGTCAAACTCCCTGATACTCAAATGAACTTGTTGCTGTTTACGTTACAATTGCTCCATGTGAATACATGTATATGTAGTGTATGAGGTAGGCCTCATAAATATATCGGAAGTCAGATTGTCTATGTCGCACATAGTGTTGTACCTGTGTTCTCAGGTAGGCTGAATTTGTTTCTGCAAATATAATGTACGCTCTGTATCTTGTCCAGCTGCGTGTATAACATGTAGGATTTTTTTACCCTTCGTTGTTGACCAATATCTTCGGGAAGGAACCAAATACTAAATTCCAGCTTTGGCGTAAATCGTCCACTTAGGGCGGGTACACGCCATTACAAATCTTCTACCCTCCACCCCACCTTCCACTTCACTACACCTGATGAAGATGATATCAACTACTAACTACCAACTTTCAACTGGACAGTGAGTACACGTCTGTTGTGAGTATTATTGACGGAATTTTTGAAACTTCTGCCACTGCGCATGATAGTTATATGGTTTCAGTTAGACCGGCTCTATTCCTCGTGTATATGAAGATGATATTAACTACTAACGAAAGTTTGTGTAATATTCATCCTCCCCGTCAGTATCAAACGAAACACCGACATTGTTTTCTCTTGTTGTCAGACAGACTAACCAGGTTCATGATGCAGAGAGCAGTCAACAGCTTGTAACGACGACAGAAATGTTCAACGTAAGCTCTAGGCGCATAAATTTCATCAGTATAAAAACAGTGTACCGTTCAATATCAGAGGTTGTCGTTAATCAACTTACGTATCTCAAATACATGTTTTAATTGCAACTGTACATACATGACATATAACAAATATGGTGATTTCATTATACACGACGAATAGAGCCGATCTAACTGAACCCATATAACTATCATGCGCAGTGGCAGAAGTTTCAAACATTCCGTTAATAATACTCACAACAGACGTGTACTCACTGTCCAGTTTAAAGAAAAATAAAGCTAAATGTCGTATCCCTAATAAACTATTTTTGCTACTAATGACTGATAATAAATGCCACAAGCCGAGATATATAGGGGTAATATGAAGTGTTTTTTTATATATGTATTGCTATCTAAATAAAGATAATCAACACTGTCAAAAGTCAAATCGAGGAGGGAAAATCGTTGCCAAATCGTACCAATACCTCCAATAAAGATGTCCCAACTGGAGAGTCGGTAATTTTATTTAAATGCAGTAAAGGTCGATACCTGTACGGTTAATGTATTTCAGGTTTCCAACTGCCATAGGAATGAAATAGCACAGCGAATGATTTGCATGGCTTACGCAGGTTCTTGCAAGACGTTGACTGAAGACTTGTCTATGGTGAATTTCCACACTATTAACATTTTCTTTGGGATCGCTATGTTGTCATTTTCAATCGACCAAAATGTCAGTCCACGTGTATATTTAATGTAAACACCGTAGGTTACGCCGACGTGTGTGGTTTAATCAATACTTCTTGAGACAGTTTAAGACCTGATGCCAAATGTTCCATCTTGCTTAGTGCAAACGTGTGTTTTAGAACCTACTCCGTTCTGCAATCATCATTTATTTACAGTTTCGGAAGTTTCCGTTGAGTAACCACAACACTGTTGTGTATATTAACTCTAGTTAAACAGAGAATATTTGCTATATTGAAGCCATGGCTCTGGTAATCCCATAGCAAAGGCAACCACATAACTCTGCGAGCAGACACAATTACCGATGCCTTCAAGCCTACAATGCTTTCCACGCTGCGCACTTGTTTAATTGTCCTGGTTTTTTGGAATGCCCCTGGAATGAAGCGTGAGTACTGTTTGCTCCTATATGTCATCAACACGCTGGCGATAAAGGCTAGTTATATATTGTTATGCTAACTAATTTGAGTTATTTGAGCATAAATTGAGAAGCCTGAGCCAGTATGAAAGAAAATACTACAGGATAGACGGCACACTCTGCAGTCGCGACAGTGGCGTCAGAGTTGGCAAACTGGTCACACCTCTTCTCAGTGTACGTCAGTTTGGGTTTTTTTTCTTGGAAAAACTCAAAATGCTGTGTTGTCATCGCATTCAATGAAGAATCACATAGATGCAAGACACCCCACCCTCCCAATTCTTGAATGCTTAGTCCACGTGACAGCTGGTGAATGTACACAAGTAATATAAACTTTCCACGTTTGGTGATCTTCTAACATTCGCAGTAGGTTCAATATTTTACGTCGCCATTAGCAACGTCCATATACCACATCGGCATTAGCAACATGACGTCACCGTGATGTCATTCACGAACGTCATGTACTGTTAGCATGTTGCTATAATATATTATACTGGAATGGGGAAGTGGGCATACATTCTAGCAGTCTTTGACTGCTTCATTTTAGTTCTCTTTGTACTTGCTTAAATTGTAGGAGTTTATACACATCTGTCTGTTAGCAGCATGGGTCAAACAGAATGCGGTAAACATCATGTAATGACGTTAACATCATTATATCAGTCATCTCTGATGTAGAAATACACAGAATATTTCTGTGCCATCATATATATAAAACAATCACATGAAACCAAGTAAAAAGACCACCAGCAGTATCATGCTTTATGGTGGCAGACAAATTTCTGTTTTATAGCAATAAAGCGCAATTGTGCCATTTTAACCAGCTACATGTATTACACCACGACCGTTTATCTGTCCTTACTGTTATCCTCAGACCTAACGCCTGAAATTGTTTTTTCATCGCATGTTTGCGAGTAACTTAACAGTTCTGTGGGAAAAACTGTCAGAATTCGCCACATGTTAAGGTTTTAAAAATCAGCATTTTTAAGGAGGAGGATGTCCTCTTCTCTGTCTGTAGAAAAGACCACGACATAGAGGGTAAAGACAAAGCAGCTACGGGAGTTTGATAGTGGACAACTTTTTACAAATATTGTTTTATTCGTAATGTTTATGTAAATGTTTGATAAAAAACAACTTACAATTCCCCAGCACAATGGATTAAGCAGAATTGTGTACAATATAAGATGTCACTGATGTTAACCTTTTTGATTCGTTAAGCAAAGAAGTGGCTGTAAATTTACAATTTTCACACTGCGTCTGATTTGTTTTTTGTCAAAGACATGCCAGTTCTTTCGACCAGAACTTATATTAGACTCACGTAATGTCGTTAGTTGATTCATTTGTAATTGGAGCAATTAAAGTAGTTTGAAATTGTAATTAGCGCATATTTGATATCTGTTAAAAACACAGATTGCAGCTAAAAAAATATTTTATGAAATCATTTTTTATGAATATACATATTATTTGCTTTCACTCTAAATACCCGTAAGTATGGACAATCTAATCTCTTAATCGCTTGTATCTATATAATGCCAGTAAATGTGAAATACAAAAAGAATATTAGTTTGAATAATTTGAGTAAATATGGCAATATGAGCGATGTAAAATTGTTGGTGAAATTCTTCAATACATTTGTTCCTACTTTACTTCATACAGGCTGAATTTGCAACCCCTGAATGAAAAATGATGAGTGCAAATGTGTCGATGCTGTACGTGTTTTCAATAAAGCACTTTTTTCTGTTTGTTTTTGGCATGAGTGCGTATTTTTTTCTTTTTTTTTTTCTTTTTTGCAAGGGAGAGGGGTGTTAAACTGGTTTTACATATTGTCAAGGAACCATCTGTTATAAATCAAGAAGTTTTTGTTCTTGTTGGTGTCCTCTTTTGAGATTCAGAAGTGTGGTAATTATTCAGCAATCAGTAGACTTTGTCGGTGCTTTGTGTACCGGTTTGAAGATATGTACTATCATTCTTTCACAATGTTGACCTACTATTGTCATAAAGCATTAGAGTTTCTGTGGAATGTCCACACTGGGAGATGATGTTTTCAGTACTCGAAATCAGTTCATGAGACATATGATTAGAAGAATCTTTGAGGTCATGCCTCGGTATGCAAAGTTTTTGACCGGCTTTTTTGCGTATCTAAATAATCAATAATTATTAAAGTGGTTGATATTAGTCAGTGTTTTATTAATTGACGAATTAACATGGTTTACTGAAGTTGATGGCATGAAATTGGTCAAACTATTAGTCCGCCAATCAGCTTCAATCTGAATGGGTGTGAAGAATATTATCAGAATCGCCTACAAGTGGAAATAATAAATGTGTTATAATATAAGAAAAAAGTTAATTGACAGAAACACAAATATATTTCAGATAAAACTGATAAATTCAGCGATATACTTTGAAAAGCGGTAAAAATGGTTTTACCGCGGTGAAAAAGTTTATACCGCTGAGCAAAGTTTTCTGCGCGGTGAAAATTTTTACACCGGGGTGGAGAAGTTTTCACGAATGAAAAAAGTTTCCTCGAAGTTTATCGCTGAATCTACCATTTGTGTTAAAAACGCTTCTGTGTTTAGAATTTGAAGCTTTGCGCATACATTGAATTTCTTGCTCTAAACGATAAGTTTTTATTAGCAACATATACGAATCAAAGAAAATCAGTAGAAAATGTTGAAAATTTCGAATGGCACTAAGAGGCTATTCGAACTTACACTGGGTTACACTGTTCACCGCCCCGCCCCCCGCCCACATCCGGCATTCACCCCCCTCCCCGTGGGGTCTCCGTGGCCCAGGTGATTGGCACGTTAGCGAAGAACAATGACCTTGGGGCCTCTCCCCATTGCTGTCGGAGTGAGTTCAGTGCTGGCTTCCTCTCAGGCGTACCTGGGAAGGCCTGCCAGCAACCTGCGGATGGTTGTGGGTCTGCCAGGTTTCCTCCCAACATAATTTGTATAAGTGAAATATTGTTGAGTATTCTTGCTTCTTCCCTTTTCCCTCCGGCTGAAATGTGGACTGCCATAAGGGCTAGTCCCTGTCCACGTGTAACGGAAGTGTTGCCATAGGCATTGAGGCAATGCGGGAATTCCTCGTGAAATGAGTAATTTTCATTGGTTGGAATGTAGGTCATGAACTATGACGTTTTGGTGTAAATACGGTTCCGGCGAAGTTTCAACGTCGTCATTTTCGAAACATAGAAAAATTAGAAATACCATCCTGCGACCGCTTCAGTGTGGTTCAACGACAGCTTTAATGGTGAGGACAGTGACCGTCCCACTGTAATCTGAATTACAGTACACGGTTTGTTTAGAAATATCGGTACACGCACCACATGGCGAATTATAATATTCATGCTATGTACAGCATTAGGACGTCGCCAGTTTCGGTGGAATCCCAGTTGTACATTTCACCGTCAACCAAATCGACAGTGTTTACGCTGGCTTTATTATATAATTTTAGGCTTTACACATATGCGGCATTGGAGCTGGGAACCTACTACTCACCTTGCAAATCTTGAGATTCTTTTATGATTAATTGTTGCGCGAGCAGAACTTGAAGTGCCTATAGAGTTCACCCAATGTACTATCACCCCCAAAGAATCCAACAGGAGAAATTGATGGACCATTCCTTGGGGATTTCCTATGAGTGTAGCTATTTAAAAACCGCCGTCTGAGAGAGGCTCTGGCTGTTGACAAACTTCACTAGTTGTCACCTAGACTCCCTTACCCTAATTATCGAGAACGTGATTACTGAGGCCGAGATGACACTATGGAGGTGTATTAATTGTTTTAGATGGACTGAATGGTCCACCAATATCGGTGTAATCTGTTTCTGTCTAGGTAATTAATGCCCTTGAGCTCATTCTACTATACTGACCTGCTTTATATCAACGTGATGAACGACGATATTTGGAGGTGCAGACTATCAAACTGGACTGGACATACCACCACCTATGGTCATACTGTTCAGTATCTGGTTTCCCTTGCCTTACCTCCTCTTCACTATAAGAAGAGCTGACAGATAATAGAAGTTTCTTGTCCATATTATACCATCCGGAGCATGGAAGATGCTAGGTGTTCTCACGAATTACCTACCTTCTCAAGAATTACTCATCACATTCACGCATACTTTTGCTTGTTAAACATTGGTTAATAAAATGTCCATCTGTAACTATGTTCCTAATCTATGTTTTTAAAGAGTCTGCTTATTTGTTTAGATTATTACTGTCCCATTTTTGTTACCGCACCCAGAAACCCTACAGGTTATTAGAGTACCTATTCAACTCTAATGTCATTTCCTCATCTGGGATCTTATGTTTGGAATTTTGTTAGAGAATTTCCTGACATAACAATTATTCCAGGGGACGGCCACGACAATAAACAGCATGTTTATCTCGATTGTAATCTTTGTACACTTCTATACTGGCCTTTGTGTTAGAATGCTCGTCGGTATACGAGTATTTCCTCACTGGCTTTTGTCTCAGCATTTGATTCCTGACGTGTGTATGCCCTGCTAATTTTGTGCATGTGTGTTACCATTCTAACCTTGAGTATGAGTATTACATTGCTCGTTATGTGTGTAAGGATGTTACAGAGCAATGACTTTACGAGTACCACAGTGGTTATCTTCATACAAGTATTACATTTCTGAGTAGTACGGTGCGGATTTTGTTCAACTATTAGAGCTCACCTTCAGTATCAATTTTTTGTGAGTGTTACGATACTGAACTTGGTGTTGGAGTTACAGTACGGATATTTATATGAATATTTTTTAACTGGCAACTTCCTGGTAAGTATTCCAAAGTCGATCCTTGAAGCCTGTACGGCTTCATCCTTTAACTATGTTATGAAAGTGTGTATCGTTCAATTGTAATATATTATATACACTAGTGACAATGTGACAAATAAAAAAAAAGATTAACACCCTAACTAAGATAAACCGACTAAGAAGCCTTTACAAATGACCATCTGCAGTCCAAAATATACTCTCAAATCCTGTAGCGTTTTTCATTGCATTTACCGCCAAAGAGTTTTGGTATGTCAACAATTCAAAGCGTTTTGTCTATTCATATTTTGTCTATTCATCTATCACAAAATTAAAGAAGATAACACCTGACTTCCTTCCCGGAGCCTCCTACCTGGTTTGATTTACTCTTTTAAAGTAAGATTTTATCTGTGAAAAACAACATACAGATTTTAAGTATCAAACAGGTATCCTGAAATAAGACAAATATCCTCTCGCAGGGTAAATTTTACTTACAAGCCCATAAACTGCACAGTTTTCACCATGTCATTGCTTATAATTCTTATACGCATGGCACATATATGTCAAGGAGAGACCAAGTAGTTTTAACAAATTGTCATGTTGCCACTTTTTATACATGGTGGAATCATATCTCCCGATTGTGTTGAATGTGATGGCTAACACTCTGGAGACTTTGATCATATCTGGTTTTTACACTCAATTCCGCTTAAACTGAGGTTTTCCTGACTATGCACTACTCTTGTAGCTTATGACTTGTAGACTTGTAAGAAGACATGTTTCTGAAACACACGGAAGAAAATCTACATGCATGTGTATTTTCTACCCATGTGTACCTTTAGCTGTCGTTTTTCATTTAATGCTCTATCTGGATGAAATACTTGCAGCTGTACGCAGCACCAGTGCCAACCGATATGCTGACAAGGGCAAGAGCTATCAAATTCACGATCTTGAAACCAATTTTAATAACGCACAAGCCACATGTGAACGGAATGGAGGAATGTTAGCCAAAATCTCACAACAAACCGTAACAGACAACTTCTACGCACCGTTGTCCCAATTTCTGAGCTCACATATTGGTGGAAATTGTGCTTGGATCGGGGCAAAGGACGATGAATTCGGCGGATGGTGGCGCTGGACGGACGGTATGTACTGGAGTTTTTCGTTGCCATATCCACATCTGGTTCTACTTATTGTTGCATGAGTTGTTCTACAGCAACGTGTTTTAAACCAAAATGCAGTCGGCTGAAGAGTGTGTCCAAAAGACAACACACATGTACACACTATTTAACAGAAAAAATCACCAAGGAAATATAAATGATGCCCAGTTCAGTGGTTTTGGTACATGTATTTCTCGACATGGCTATGCCTTGAATATATCTAACAGCGACATGCCACTTTTCAATTTACAGATAACGTTAGAGGTTTGTAATAGTGTAACAGCTACATGTTTTAAAACTGTTTTGTGACATTTCTGTTCTGCGGTGAACGTGGAGCTGTGTACTAATATTACTAGGTTATCGAAGGTTTGAATGATCGTCTAAATATTTCACAGACAAATTAACAAGAATACCAGTCCTACAGGGTACAGGAACGACGCACAAAGTCAGTGCCATTCAGAGCACCGTGCAAAATTCAAGCATTCGTCCTAAAAGCACTTGAAGTAGGAATAAAGGTGATGGCCTTTTCGGACAACATCTACGTGATCTACTTTGTTTTCATAGCAATGCCTATTATTATTTCTCTGTTGCCATTCATCTGAGGCACACGTTACATTTTCACTCTGTCCTCCACTTTGGCAGTAGCCACCGTATTTTCATATTGCAGGATCGCTTGTTTTCTCGGTGCCCTGGACGATACCTCCTGAAGACACATTTTACCATTTCCGACATATATTGACCTGTGGGCGCCTATGCCAGGATGACAACAAGTGGATGTGGCAACCAGCTGACTGTGCAACCTCTTTAAAGTTTGCGTGTGAATATGGTATGCAGTTCTGAACAGGATGATCTGCACTATGGACCATGCGATTTAATTTTTTATTTATTTCATTGGTGTTTTATGCCGCGCTGCGCTACCGCGCTAGCCGACTAGGTTTAAAAACACCACACCAAAATATTTTTCCCTGCATTTCGAGGTGGACATATGAAAACCATCTATAGTATTAAAACAAAAACAACAAAAAAGAAAACAACATGAAAAATATCCTTCTATGCATTCCTCAGATACACGCGGAAATGGTAACGCATGTAAACGTTAGGTTCTTGTGCCTTCTGTGCCTCGGTTGTATAATTGTATGGGGGGCCTCTGTGGCTCAGTCGGTTAGCGCGCTAACGCAGCGCAATGACCGAAGCCTCCCACCAAAGAGGTCGCTGTGAGTTCAAGTCCAGCTCATGTTGACTTCCTCTCCGGCCGTACGTAGGAAGGTCTACCAGCAACCTGCGGATGGTTGTGGGTTTCCCCCGGGCTCTGCCGGGTTTTCTCCTACCATAATGCTGGCCGTCGTCGTATAAGTGAAATATTCTTGAGTATGGCGTATAACACCAATCAAATAAATAAATAAATATAATTGTATGGCTGTCGGATAACTATTGCTCTCTCTAATCTGGTTTATGATCTTATTGCAGTGTCTGATGGTTAAGGCTCTAATTTCTAAATTGGCGTATGATCGATCTTATGGTTGTGTCTGGCAGTCACTGCTCTAATTTCTAACATAGCCTTTCATTTTGTGGTGGTGTCTAATGTCAATTGCTCTAATTTCTGATAAGGCTTCTGATCTTATGCTTGTGTAGAGATCACAGTCTTTTATTTTTGTCTCTAAAGTAAAGCAACATCTGTCAATTCAAGAAGTTTGACGATTGACTGAAAGGTAAACAAAGATTCAGTCACTACTTTAATCGCTCACTACATTTCATTACAAAGCTAACTTACATTCCACTACAACTATATACCGACAATTACTGCCATATAAATACACAACATGAGACCGAACAGTACTTATATCATACAACAGGGCATTAAATGATTTTGTCGCTGTTTAACACCTAACAGTTTTCTACACTTGCCCAGCAGTTATCCACTCATGTTTACATAACACGCGTGGCACCAGTCTTAAAACTACCGACTAAAGAATGCGCAGCAATATCACAATTCTTTACATTCTTATCAGTTATTGCCTGCAAGCTGTACATACCGTTTTTATAGGCCTCTGATAATTATTTGCTGCTTTCCGTGGGATCTACCATTTTGTCGGCAGCAATGTGAAAAGTCATCTTCCCTTTACAGTGATGTGCACAGCTATAGTCTGTTTCAGTTAAATATGCAGTTAACACTGACACGACCTTATATTACGCCAAACAAGACAATATACAAAAAGAAATAAAAGGAAATCACAGTTTAATATTTCAACCGATTAAGAAGTGGAGCTTGTGTCTAATCGTTGTTGCAATATGGAAAATGTGAAAATTGTATATGGGGTAAACCGTGGACAGACATGGCTAAATATCACAGCAAGTATGAAAGGATGATTCTCCTCCAATTCCGCCGTGACTTTAAATAATATTTTCAATGCAAGAATCGTATATGCGAAGGTAATATTTTATTCTGATATGGGTGTTATTTTTCTTGCAGAAAATCCAAATGCAGAAGAGTACGTCACTGTGTGCACGACTCCTGTGCCCCCTCAAATCCCGCAAAGGTGCGAGTTTGGTTTATAGTTGTACAGACATTTCTCCAAATTCACGAGACCGCACACTTTTTGTGTATTATTTGTGTGTGTATATTTTTGTCGTGTACAATAAATTGCAGACTTAAAGATCCATTGTAGACAGGATAAAGGAAATAATTATTTTGTGCAGTTAAATTTTCTATACATCTACATAGCTATAATTGTGCATATAGTATTGTATATTAATGCAACAAATGAATTATGAGGTGTTAGCAGTGGGGATCCCAGCCGATATGCCCGCGGGGGCAAGATCTTCAAAATTCCTGACACTGAGACTGACTTTGCGAGTGCAATGGCATTTTGTGAACGGGATGGTGGGCGATTGGCAATAATCAAACCAGAACCGGGAACGATGATGTTAAACGCACCAGTGTCTCGATTTCTGGATTCTCGTGTTGGCGAAAGCTGTGTATTTATCGGGGCATCAGATCGGGAAACTGAAGGCACCTGGCTCTGGATTGACGGTATGGATTGTGTGCTTAGCGTTACATGTAACAAAAAATATTGATGTGTTAAACACATTCTTTTAATTAATGTGCATTTATTTAAACGATATATATATATATACATATATATATATATATATACATATATATATATATATATATATATATATATATATAGATATAGATAGATAGATAGATAGATAGATATATATTTATACATGTATCAAGTGTTAAAAGTCGAAGTAGAATTAATTAAATCTCCATGATATGCCGTCACCTAATGGGGCAGCCTAATTACGTCCATTCTGAATATGAAAGAGTCCAACTGTACTAAACGTGCTTGATGTGGTGTCTTTTGTAGTTCCCAAGCAACAAAGGTGCTGGAACGACTGCTGAGATAACACAGATACACACATAAATTAGTTTAGATGGCGACTCTCTTCCATGTAACGATTTGCGATATGGCAGTAAGATTTGGGTCAGGGCTGCCTTCAATGTTTACGTTCAAAGCGCCCTCTACCGAGGAATCCTCTGAACTAACATCGAAATTGGGCGTGGAGTAACTACAACAAGAGCAACTAATTATGAAGAAAACACATATCTTCAGAAACGACAAGCACACCCTACAAATCCTAAGGGTGAGAATGGGAGGGGGGACATAATGTAATCCTAACGAGCTAAACCTACCCACACTTTGATCGCAGCTCTCGACCTTCTGGGCTTTAGTTCACTCAAATATTGTTCACACCGCTGTGGTACCGGTTTGTAAATTTTAAGTTCACTGTTGAGGGTTCATTGAAAATATGACTGACCTTCTTGATGAAAACCCTGTAGTGTTTTCAATAAGCAACCCATATCATAGGATTAAAAGTTCGGCAAGACCACAGGCTGATAAATCCAGTTGGCGAGCTGATCTCAGTTCACTCCAACTGGCAAGTGTGAAATTGATGAAAAAAAAATTTGGCTTTCATAAATCCAACGTCCATGTTCCTATTCATTCACGGAATGTAAACAGCAAAAGGGGCACACATATCAGGCGTGCACACATCTGAAGTAGTCGTCAATAGTTTCATCCACCATGGTGATATCACCGTGCAGTGTCCGATTTCAAAATTTCGACTCGTCGGGTGTCATTGCCGTCAGACACTGTCTGCGGTTACACGACCACACGCGGGAGATATTGTCCAAAATGTAGATTTCGCATCACTGATGTAGAGCCAAACCTTTTGTCAGTCACCATTATTTAGTCGCTCCTTTTAAACAACATGTGGTTTTAAACTATACCGTACGTTGTAACTTCCCTCGCATCACCCACGTCTGTCTCACGTGACCACTGCGTGTGAGGGAATCCCCGTGGCGTAGGAATTGATCAGCGTTCCGTGAAGTGACTGTCTTACAATGGCTTAAGCTCGTGGATATTTGTTACATTTATTGATTTTAAGTATTTTTCTTTGAAATTAAAGAAATAGAAATTTGTACAACATGATCACATGAGAGCTGAAGGAATTTTGCTCATTTATAGAAGGACAACATTTCACCTCGCAGTTTCTCTAGTTGTGGAAACGCTACTGATTAAGTAGAAACTATGAACTTTTTGTACATTTTGTACCTAAAAACAAAGGTTGGTGTTTAAATAGATAATCATAATCTATCTCTCATTATCTCTCGTTGTCTAAGATGGGCCTGTCGCATCAGCCTCGCTTTTCGAGCTCGGTTGATACCGAAAGCCGACCTCAGACAACTCGAATTGGTTCACCTTCGCGGATAACACACTGTTGCAATAATCTCAATGTAAAGTATGTTACTGGAACTGGTAACTAGGTAACAACGGTGCCAGTCTTGAACTAGCTGGAATACATATATTTTAACCAGAAATTTACACTCGGCATTAGACTGATTCTGCAATTGCTGCACATCATTAACATTGAATCGAAAACTAAATTTTCTGATCTTTTCTGCTTATTACAGGGAACGTCAAAGCATCACACAGCCATATTAATACGGGTAGTTCTCTGTAGATAAAATGTCCTTTTGATTTGCAGGAACGCCTACTTATTCCGTGTTGTGGGCTCGTGATCCTAGCTTCTATCTGATTCAGCGCTACAAACAGGACTGTGGGCGCCTGTGCCACTGCCCGAAGAATGGGTGGACGTGGAAGATGGACTACTGTGACGTCTCAAAATTTATGTGTGAATATGGTAGGTTATTCTGAATACACAGTAATAAACCGCTATTACGGGTAAAAGACCTGGTAACAAGCTGTCGGGTGTTAAAATACACAATACAAAATACTGTACAATATGGGTCATAATGGCCGCAAAGCCCTCAGATGTTTCGACTGTAAAATGATGGCTCTGTAACAGACCGTGCCAAGAGACCTCCATGACTGAATATATTCATCAATAATTTCTCCTTTCACCATGTCGGTTCCAAGAGAGAGGAGAGAAGAACAACGATACCAAGAGGTATTCAGCTGGTCTCGCCCAAGGGGCGCAGGCACTTTTATTTATTTATTCAATTGATGTTTTACGCCGTACTCAAGAATATTTCACTTATCAGACGGCGGCCAGCATCATTGTGGGAAGAAACCGGGCAGAGCCCGGGGAAAACCCAAGACCATCCGCAGCTTGCTGGCACATAGGCATACGGCCGGAGGGGAAGCCAGCATGAGCTGGTCTTGAACTCACTACGACCACATTGGTGGGAGGCTTCGGGTCATTGTGCTACCATAGAGCTCTAACCGACTGAGCCACAGAGGCCCTCCACAGGCACTAAGACCGTGCTTCTAGCGTACTCATGGTGTTACTCATCCAGTGAAGGAGGTTACTTTCTTGAATCCATTTTCACAACCTTAAAAAAAACCGTCAAAGACAGATTTATCTCTAATCACCCGTATTTCTTTGGCGTATGCTTTAACCGGAGGCTATAAACTCAATAAATTACATATCCATGAACAGTAGTGAGCAAAAGTGTTGCTACCTGTAATGGGTACGTATTTAAACAGTTTTTAAAATGATTATTTGATTGATTGGGTGTTTTCATTCATGGAAAATTAAGAGATAATTAACATGTAAACGAATATCGAACAATTTCTTCAATCGTCTCTTTTGGTTCCTCACTGTCGTGATATTATCATACGCAATAATATGTGGATCCCATACATATCACAA
Organism: Acanthopleura granulata; assembly: GCA_016165875.1. Taxonomy (NCBI): domain Eukaryota; kingdom Metazoa; phylum Mollusca; class Polyplacophora; order Chitonida; family Chitonidae; genus Acanthopleura; species Acanthopleura granulata. The sequence continues at coordinate 17,883,607 of JABBOT010000006.1, forward strand.
GTTTCTCGTATTACCGGTGTTTTACCACTAAAGCAACAGTAAGTATAAAACCGTCGTGGAAATACTGGACAAAGATAATCCTTTCTAACAGTACAGACTTGTTCAGCTGCAGGGGAAGGGGGCTAATCTACACCATAGAAATGCATGTATTGTGAGGTTAATCAGTGTAAAATAAACACTATTTTTCTCGGTGACGTGTTAGGATTTATTTGTATATTCCATTTATCAAGACTGTTACACTCACTTTACATGTGTAAGACATCTGGCAGCATTATAGTGGGAAGAAAGCGGGTAGAGCCTGGGGACACCCACGACCTTCCACAGGTCGCTGGATAATCTTCCCGCGTACATGTTCCACCGGAGAGGAAACCAGCATGAGATAAAATTCAGCTTCCAGCATGTTAAAAGTTCTTCGTGCACTGTGTACGCAAAAAGAAATGTAACCGTTTATATACAGTTGCTTCATCTATGCTAAACATGTCATTCCTTGGCTGGAGAAAGAAAGGTTGTGATGGGGGAGGAGGTGTAGTCGTGGCGTTGTAGTTCTGAGCGCCCTGTCTTCGTCTGACTGATTGGAGAGGGACACTGGGAGCTCAAGGCTTCAATGTAGATTGGGGAGGCAGACAGCTACAGCGGAAGTACTCTCATTCCACAAAGTTCATATATAACCAGCAGGCGAATGACGATAGATTGGTATTCCCGTAAGTCCAAACTGACAATTTAGAATTTCTAGGCTTGTATGATACATAAAATAATCTCACTGTAATATTCTATAGGCCCAGTTGTGTTTGGTTCATTTTGCGGCTTGCTTGCACAAAAGACGTAACATAGGTTTAAATTTCACACGTAAGACATGGATAAGGCGATATGCTTTGCTACCTCTAAGGAAGAACAATACCATGGCCTACTAAGCTGCCAGTAACCACCGGGGTGCCCAAAAGAAAGATATGATTCTAATTTGAGCATTTTTTTTTAAAAGCGTGGAAAAAATTGTAAATTTGCATAGCCTTCACACATATACGCATTCACATGTATTTCAACTACAGCCCTTAAAGGTCCATGTAGACAAACCACATGAATTGGTGAATCTGTATTTCGACAACACATGAAAAAAGTTAGCAATGAGTTCTCGTCGAACGAAATACTTGTGAACCTGTTTCAGACGAACCTGTGGTGGAATCAACCGTGAAACCTGAGTTGAAACCAAAGCGGACGCATGTTGGTAAGAAAAGCACTAGAACAGGTAAGATGAGTAATTTTCCAATACTTAAATCAGTTTTTTTTTTATAAGTTTAATTAACTACTTTCTAAAACAAAAGTGACGAACGCGGCGCATGTAGGCAGGGCAACAACATAATACTATGTCAGTCAGCATTGTCTGGTGATGGCGCAGAGGTGTGGTGTATATATATACAGTTACTTGTTGCTTAGAAATCTGTATGTTAAGTAGCACTTTGGCCGAAACCTTTTCTTAAATTTTTTCTTTTTTTTTTTGTTTGACTGTATGTGCCAAATTTAAAAGAATACAGTGCTTAAGTAAATTTAGAAAGAATGGGCTTTGCTAAAAATTGGTCAACAAATGCATCCACTTTGCAAGAAAGTGGTGATACACGAAGCTGAAGTTGAGAAAAGATCAGGTCTATACGGCGAGATCAGATCAGGCCTTTCTATGGTAATGAAATAAGGCATCTCTGTGCTCTGCACTATAAGGTCTGTATAAAGGTAAATACATAACAAGTAAAATGATATGAATGCCAGTGTGTTCTAATTGGATTTTACAAAACTGATGGCAAAGGTCCTATTTTCTTGCTCTAAGTTCTCTGTCATCAGCCACAAGGAAGGCAGCAACAAATACCATTTCTGAAGGCTTTGGTATGGCCTGTCCTGGAATTGATCTCGGATTTCCAGATCTCTTGGGGGATTCTCTAACCACAGCGCCATGCACAGGTCAACTAGCTACAGCACAGCTCTCCTTCATCGCCAGGCACCGTAGGCTGACATTGGTATTGCGTTGTTATTGCACTGCCTAAATGCACCACGCCAGTCACTTCCGTTTTTTCATCTTGTGTTCATGAAAACAACCTGCAAACAACTGTAACCCAGTCAAAAATCGTTGGTCTTTTGTTTTAAGAATGTCTCACTTTTGCAATGGCGATCCTTTTCATGGCTTGTGCACACTTCAGTGGTGTGGTGAACTACCGCCCATTATTAAAGAGTTTACACAGATAAAGAAGATCCTGTATAATCACATTTTATATTTTATTAAGAAGTTATCAGACTTTTTCATGTACTTCTGACAGTAGACATATGTTCTGTCTTATAATACAACACTAAGGCCAGATCAGACGCTAATTGCCTGTCAAAACGACAGTTTCAAGGACTACACTTGCTATTTGACAATTTCAGGGACTACACTTGCTATTTATATCTTGTAATGTACTGTTTTATAAAACATTTTAATTTGAAGTAGATATTGAATGAGGTAAATTTTAACTTTAATAATGAACACTCATAACGATGCTGCCATTTCAAATTTACTTGTGCTTATTAAGCAATGGTGCACCATGACGTGTTGATTGGTCACCTTCAGTGGTGTTTTGGATGCGCGATAGAATGCACATTTGTGAACCTTCCAAATGCACATTCCAGAAAATTCTGACACGATAAGATATCATATCAAAGTGACTGTCGTACACGAATCAAAGTGAGAGTCGTTTTGGTATTTTAAACTATTTGTGTTGCTTCACAAATATATATGGATAAAGGCACGCAGTTGTCTTTGTGACCATATGTGACTACCCATTTATTAACTTAACACAAAGCAAGGGTAATGACGGACGAAAAATACATTTTCTAACATCTTACTCACATATACTACTCTGACTTCAAGGAGTCATGCGTCTTTTGTTATTTGAAGGTCTATATTCCTGAAATAATGTACTGAAATCTAATCACGGAATGTGCACGGTATATTTCCATTTTCTTTTATTTCAGTTATCGTGCAATTGCCGGAGCCTAAACTAATTATTGGAGATCCGGTACTCCTCAAATTGGCTCCCATGCCGACCATTTGCTCCCGCTTTTGTTTGCAGACAGAAAACTGTGACCTGTTTAATTTCAACGCGGCGACGCGTGAGTGCAGAGGATACAGAAGGACGTCTTCTGTCACATATAGGGAAAGTACCAAATGGACTGTTTGGATGTTTATGAGTGGATAGCGTAATTCTTCAAAATTATAGCGCCTTTCAAGTTCAGTTTCTGGTATTTCTACCCACACCGCTTTATTTAAATATACACTTACTTGAAAGAAAATTTCTACAAAAAATATATCCGTTTATCTGTTAAAAAAAAAACTGTACCAGAGCCAGGAGTCTTGGTTCTCCAGATTCCATGGCTTTGTTGTTAGGGTGTCAATAGTACATTGTACATGTACAGCCTCTAAAACTTGGTTTGTACACTCTTAGAACTTGACAAAGCCAGTACGTTATGATCAGGTTTGGAGACGAAAACTTAAATGCTTCATGAATGGAGACAACCTATAACAAAAAATGAATACTAGTTTTTCTAAGCAATATAGTTACACAGCCTTTGGAGACAGACATGTAGAATGGACCACAGCAAATGCAAAGCCAATGTACTCCTTATTCATTACTGGTGAACAACGCCTCCAGGTTGTTTTCTGAATTAAATATTTTCTACTATGTAACTGTAAGACGTTGCGAATAGGGGAGTTTCCACTTCGAAATCTTTTATCGTTGGAGGAAAAATGCTGCTTCATGTGACCAGTCAAAATTGTTCGGCAAAAAAATGACACCTCCTTCCTGTACAATCTTTCGAATTTCACAAATGTAAAGTTCCTCAATTTTCTCCATCGTTCGTCAGCTCTAGATAACCTTTTATACATTTTTTTCAGACATCCGTGATTGTAGTAAATGCTATCAAAGCTATTTGCCTAACATTTCTGACAAGTCACATTGTACAGTACGTCTTCTTTTACCTCCAGCGATAAAAGAGTTCGAACTCGAAACTAGTTCTTATTGCTTACAACTTCTTTCGCGTGTGATTGTCGGGTTATTATTATTGGCTACTTCTTGTTGGTGTCATTTTTGGATTATTATTGTTTATAAATTCTTAAGTGTGTCATTTTCGGGTTATTATTGTTTACAACTTTTTTATGGGTGTCATTTTGGGTGCTAATATTGTATACCACAATTTGAGTGTGTAATATTCGGATTATAACTGTATACAAATGGGGTGTGACATTTTTGGATTATGATCGCTTACAACTACAATCAACATGAAAGTGTCATTTGTAAATTATTATTGCGTACAATATCTTGAGGGTATTTTTTTTGGTTATCAATGCTTGAGCACGTCAGTTGTGGATTATTATTTACTTTACGTTGAATACATCCATATCCACATATTTGCCTTTTCAGTACCCATAGATAAATAGATTTGGGAATTTTTTTGAGTCAATATCATAGTAAGTCTGATTGGATGGATATGTCTACTAGAGGGTGTAATGGGCAGATAAAATTTTGCGTGCTTTAAATTGCAAATATAATTTGTCTTGCCCAAAGTTTTTCACGTTGTGTTTATGATTCTTCTATAGTTAAGCAGTGGTGTTAGAAAAAGGTTAGAAAGAGGGTGACGCTGGAGACATCGCATGCAGGGACACATAGCTACCACACTCAGACTGATTGTTGAGGAAACACGTAATTTGGTTTCGCTGAAATCAAAATAATTTTAGATGAAAATTATTATTTCTTTTTGTTGCTTTTATCCTTTGAGCTTCTATACCTTCTGTTTTCTTCCAGTATTCTTAAAGTATGTAGTATGGCATTTCTCTAAAGAGCCGTATTTGAAAGAAGAGAGCACTGTGGGCGCAAGCATGTACCCAAACTTTTTGTATTGAAATTTCTTCCGAAGATACACGTAGGGGATTATTATTTCCATTAGAAATAGATGAACGAACGAATGATTATCGCTTTACACCAGAATGACAATATTTCAGGTATTTCGTCGCTAGAAAAAACTTGAAGTTAAAACCAAGAATCTCTTAATGGTCCACGACTTGATGTGGTGAACATTGAAAAATCAAAAACAACAACAACAAAAAAAAAAAGGAAAAAAGCAGACGAACATTTTTGAAAACCACAATTGTTTTTTTATATATATATAATCTGAAATACTGTAAATGTAATGTTGAAGATTACATCGTGTGGTATAGGCTGATGGCCCTCAGAAATTGAATGACAGCATCGCCATCGACGCTGTTGAATAATTGATACATACAGTTGACTGTTCTTGAATCTTTGGCGGAAGATCATGATATGTTTTATGCTGTATTGGGCATTACATCCAACACACTCAAGAGCACTGCTCCCATCCAGGATAAATTGTGCTTTAGGCGAGAATGCTCAGCACTGCACCTTATTACAACTACTTGGTCGCGTCGAGACATTCCATATGTTTAAGGATTTTGGCCAGTAAAAGGGTGAATAGCAATTTATTTTGGACGTGCATACCACATTCAACCTGCCAAGGACAATGTATATATTTAAGAATATTTGGCCTGAAGTCAGTATTCGGGGTTTTAACATTCGATATACGTTTGTGTAAGGCAGATTTGGCTTCCCTGTCGACGACTGTTTTTCCGTGAATACCAGTATGACTTGGTGTCCAGCAGAACATATTTATTTAATTACTGATTTATTTGACTGGTGTTTTTGCCGTTCTCAAGAATATTTCATATATATATAATATCCTTACCTCTTTTAATCAGTTTTCTACGTAAGGTTAATATTTAAAGAATTGATGTATTTTTAAATTTATTATTGTCAATTGCCAATAGGATAACGAGTCACTGCATATCACTGCTTTCTGGGCATACCCAGAACAGACATCTGATAAGGCTAGGAGTATAGGCCTGGCCTCTGCAGAAAACATTAAAGACAAAGAGAAGTGACTTGCTGCTTCAAGACAGCCCCAGCCGCAACCCGGCCTCCATCCTTTGACCCATCAGTATATGTAAATTTATAATCTGGACAATTAGACTTAATTTCAGCGAAACTTTGGTTAATTATGGTTACGATGATCCCATATTAATTTAGGTCGTGGAAGAAGCAAGGAGGATACTCCGGAAAAGACACCGGAGCTATGTCTTGAAACGTGATGTTAGCTTCGATACCCGATCTGCATTATATACGACAATGTAAAATATACGACCATTTTAAAGGCTGTATCAAAATACGCCAGAAAAAATAGACTTGAAGACATTAGTGTGTAATTTGCTATTTTATATATATATAATTATAAAGATATATGCATTGGTGTCTTTTGGAATTATGAAAAAAAAATCTACTGCACGAATCAAGAAGATTTGCCTCTTTGCCACAACTTCTGCTCATTCGGTGAGTTCACAGCAGATTGTGTGCATTAAAAAAAACAATGATTACAAATCACAATTCAGGCGAGGTCTTCCTCTCTGGCCGTGCGTGGGAAGCTTCCCCAGCAACCTGCAGTTAGTTTCCTCCCACCATAATACTTATAGGTCGTATAAGTGAAGTATTCTTGAATACGGCGTAAAACACCAAGCAAATCAAAAATAATACAGTGGTAATTCAGGTAGTCAACCAGTCAATGCATTTTAACCCTTTGAAGTGTTTTAATTCAGAATAACCGAAAAGTTTATACCAATACGTCCACGTAATACTTGACCAATACGTCACTTAGATTCTCATAATGCTGGTTTTGAATGCAAAATTGAGAATCTTGGTCCCAAGCAAGTTCTCTTCAGCGAATGTGTCATCGTAGTTGACAAAGTGGTCACACGTAACCCGTGAAATCCAGTCTCTTTATCACTTGATCTCAAAAAGCCGTGATTACAGTTCATTCTGATATACAAATGATTAAATAGCAGCGACTGTCCTACTCTTGGCTCCATGGCTTACGCTGTATTTATTTGGAAAAAATAAATATCAGTGAGTTCAAAAAGTTTGAATCACACAAAATGCTCAATTTGAGATATTTAATGAAGTGGTACCGCTGATCAGTTTTGTGTAAAATGCAGAACGAAGGTAACTTCGAATACTGAAGTCATCATAGCCAGTCCATATTTTGGCCCTGTGGTTTGTGCCACCATTAGGAAATAATTTCCTTCTATTTTAGTCCGCCTCGGTGGTTAGAGTGTACGCCTCGAGGTCGGGAGATCTAGGTTCAAGCCTGAATCGCGTCATTGTTGCTGCCTGTTGCGATCAGCATTGAGGGGTTAGCTCTAGGAAACAAGACTGGCTTCCACGGTGTCAGTGTAATGTGACCGGATGGGGTTTCATGTCTGTGGTTTTCATGATAACCAAGCGGCGGCAGCAATTTGGCGGCATGGACTCGCCCTGCCACAAGAAGACACACCAGAAGGACTCCTCGTCGTCATATGACTGAAACACTGTCAAGTACGACGTTAAACCCCAAGCACTCACTCATTCACCCCAAGCACCCACTCATTCCTGTATTGCATGTAAGATACAATCCTATGGAAAGAATGCAACGGAAACGGGCGTCGAGGATGTTAAGTCCACCAGCGGCTTATTGGTTTATATGCCGTTATGGTAGAGGACAAATCGTATTGTCTTGAGTCAGACAGGGAACAGAAGATAATGTGAAGGCGGAAACGATATTGTGTTTGAAATACATCTACCTGTATGTATGTACACGTGATGGATAGTTTTGTGTTGTAAACCAGTGATAATTCAATGCAGTCCTCGTCTTGTAGCGATTTGCGCAGTTCTATATTAAAGATTTTAAACAGTTTTTTTCTTTGCTATTGAGTGCACATTAGGTCACTGTGCCACGCGCTGTCGTCACTACGCGTTGTCGTCAGCGCGTGCTTTCGTCACTACTCCAGCTTTGCTCTCCATAGTGTAGCGTTTTGATCTGTTACTGAAATAGTGTACTGCTGGAGGACTACGCCACCCCAAGGCCTGCTTCTTTACATGTAAATGCTTTACATATGTAAAACAGCACAGAATTTTGAGAAATTCTAGACCAGTGAGATCTAATAAATTGCAATAAATATCGCTGCATTTGTTTTACCCTTTTTAAGTTTAAGCAATGGTGATAGTGAATGTTTAAGTTGTTTTTATAGAAGCAATTACAAGAGCAGCTAGAATGAATACGTGTCGTAGACTTGGTCCCACGTGTCGTAGACTTGGTCCCACGTGTCGTAGACTTGGTCCCACGTATATTTGCACAAGGAAGCAATGCACACGTACAGTGAGATCTTGATAGACCCCACGCTGTCACTTTTGACAAATACTTCACTTGAAATTTAGAGATATCGCATGCTAGCTCGTCAAATCTTACAGTGACATATGGCCGAGATAGATGATAAGGCAAACAAAGATTTGAAGTTGTCATTTTCACCTGTGATGGGCATTTCAACGGCTGGACAATGTCAATAGTTAAATGTCCAACAGGCCACTGATTGTCTCCATTTGTATTATGGAGTCAAGGTTTACTGACCTTGATTTTATTGATATTATTTAACTATTTACTTGATTGGTGTTTTATGCCGTACTCGAGAACATTTCACATGCGACGGTGGCCAGCATTCTGGAGGAAGGAAACGGAACAGAGCCAGGGTAAACCCGCCACAGGTTCCTTGCACACCTTCACACCTATGGCTGTATGGAAGCCAACATGGGGTAAACTTGAACTCAAAGCGACCGCATTGGTTTGAGGCTCCTGGGTAATTGTACTTAAACTGCCTATGATCTGCAGGGTGTCACGCTTTGATACATCACTGAAATAAGCTGAGTGCTTGGCTGTTTCATTTTAACAGCTATACTCTCTATTTATGTATTAATTCCACATTTCCCTTAGGAATGTCTGCGTTTATATGTTTGAGGGTGTGAGGGATGCGTGGGGTGGGATCTAAGTTGTATATGCCTGAATCAATGAGAGTGCAATTGAACATCGCTCAATCGAAATGGCTGAATATCGAGTTCTTATATTGTGGTGAACTTTTCGGATAACTTGCATTTCTAGTCGTGGCTTTCCCTCTGGATCTGGCTGGCTTCCCCTTCAAAATATCATAATGCTCGTCGCCCTCGCATCAGTGAAATATTCTTGAGTACGGCATTGAACACCAATCACGTAAATCATCTATCTATTTATCTATCTTTTAGATGTCTAACGTCGCACTCAGGAACATAAATTCTTTAATCTGTTTTGTTTTACTAATTTTCAAATGTTTGATTTTTTTTCCCTCAATCTGAATTTAATGTGAGTGGACTTCTACAGATTTTTTGAAAATTAATCTACTCTGATATGATCAATAAAGAGACATTACAGAGATATGTAGCTTCGATTTTCCCCCGTTTAGGACTTGGATTTTCTTTTCTATTTACATGCAAACTCCCTCGCCCCAACACTCTGGCACACAAGCACCCACATATATGTCTTGTATCTCATTACATTTCAGACCGATTTTTAAGTAAGCTTATCCATATTCGTCTGGGTGCTATATTAAGTAATGGAGGATTCTATTGAAAGAGGAACGTTTCATTATAGACAATGGTTCCGCTTTTATTACACTGGTTCCACATTACTAGACATATCCTGAGAGTTATGGTAAAATATAGTTCACATTTACTCATCAACAGAGATTATATCATGTTTTATTTTATTTTTTGTCCATTTAATTCACTTCACCAAAATACACCCATCCTAAATCCCAACCCTTCCACAAATTTGCGTACCTACACACAACATACGACAAGTTTATTGCATTTTGAATATAGCTATATATAATCTTCATATCATCTATCAATGACAACAACGCGAGACTAAATGCAAAGACTGATAAGGATTTAATTTACAATACTGCTCTATTACAGCTGAAGTACTTTAACTCGGTGCGAATATGTAACTCTATTACGTTTGTTTTAGTATATATGTCGTGCTGAGCTCATCCGTTTGTGGCAAACACTAACTGTGTGTGTACTAAGCTGATACACAGTTGACAGCAGGCCACTTGAAGCCAGTTGTTGCGATCAAACGGGAGCTCCAATGCACACAAATGTAAGTACACATTAGACAGCACGGCAATGGCTGTCTAAACATTTCATGTCACGCGCACAAGAGACAGTATATACACGTTCTGGGAACTCCTCTTTGTCATTTACCAGGGAAACTATTATGTACGACGTAAAACCTAGAACAGTGTGATGGTTGGCAAATGGTCACAAGTTAGCGGTGAAATTCAGCCTCTTGTCAGTTCAGCTCAGTTAGACTTTTATTCTTAATACTCGTGTATTTATTTATTTATTTCACTGGTGTTTTATGCCGTACTCGACGGCGGCCATCATTATGGTGGGAGGAAACCGGGCAGAGCCCAAGGGAACCCACGACCATCCGCAGGTTGCTGGTAGACCTTCCCACGTACGGCCGGAGAGGAAGCCAGCATGGGCTTGAGCTCACAGCGACTGCATTGGTGGGAGGCTTCCAACTGAGCCACGGAGGCCCGTAAATAAATGCTCATGTAAGTGCTAGAGAAATAACAACTTACACCCCACTAGCACCACGGCTTAAGCAGAATTAGGTAAAACAAATGATGTTGAATGCAATACACTTGGCATCACTGGTCTACAGTAACTCAACATGCTGTGAGTATCACGCAAAGCTCAAGAATACGCACAGTTAAGACGACTAAAATCTTGTTGATCCACCAACTAGCTTAGTAAAGTGCAAAAAGCATAGAAACTCCGAATAGAGAAATGTAGCGCATGGTTGACGTTCTCGATATTTCAACTAAGTTACTTATCCTGAAGATGATAAGTAAAACTTAGTCGAAATATCGAGAACGTCAACCATGCGTTACATTTCTTTATCCGGAGTTTCTATGCTTTTGCACTTTGCTAAGACGACTAGCTCCCGCATTTTGTGGTTACGTGCTAGGATCAAACCCTAACTGACTCTGTGCTTTCAGTAGTTTTGCCAGAAGTTTTATCACCGGATGATGAGCTACTTCAGTTATCTTTTTCTTTGAAGCGGATTACCGCCAGCAGGTGAAACATAACGAAATAAAGGCAAGGTTGTTACAATGTAAGAAAATATTCTGTCTAATTTGCAGTTTTCTTGTATTGTAACTGAAACTAGTGAGCTCTTGCTACATTTTAAGCATTTGCATGAGCAGTGAATGAAAACCCAAGTCATGTAAATTATAAAGATGCCGGACTTCCCCGGTTTATAAGAGTGACCAATGCCAGGCGTGACACTTTTGTCGCTGCTCTTGTTTTAGTCTGTGTGCTGCAGTCTTTTACGCCATCATGTTAACGTCGGGGAATCCGTATACATCCGCGTAAATAGTGTTTTCCGGGTTAAAAAGAAATCAGCGAAGATAAACTGTAACAGATATCCCAAAGAGTTAATGAAATTTTACAAATTTGTCTTTACCGGAAATGCGGCCCGACAGTGCCAAGAAACCAGATCAGCATGATCGAAGCACAATATCCTCATGACAAATGAACACAGCCAACTTTTCTGTGTCCCTCATTCTGCATAACATAGCATCATTATTTATTTCTTAGTTTTACGCCGTACCCAAGAATATTTCCCTTATAAGACGGTGGCTGGCAATATTTCACAAGGAAACCGAGCAGAGAACGGGGAAAACCCACAACCATAAGCAGGTTGCTGGTGGACCTTCCCACAACCATCCGAATGTTGATGGCAGACCTTCCCACAACCATCTGCAACTTACACCCCCACCGTAGCTTAAAGGCAATTAGGTTAAAAGAGTTCCAGTGATGTTAAACGCAAGAGCAAGGATTTCAATCCTTTTTATCTTTAGGTAAACAGAAAGTAACGAATTCTACAATCGGAAAGAATGGTGGCTGTGTTTTCTTCAGTCGGGCAATCTCAAAAGCTTCTGCCTTGTTCGCAAAAATTATCAGGCTTTAATTTCCCCTACACTGTGTTAATAAGCCCGAGTGCAGGATGGGGTAAGTGGGAGTCAAAAGTCAGATCTGTCTGAGTTTTTGACTGTACTTAGACGTAGAGCCGCTCAGGTTAGCTGAGTGGAAACACTACTTACCGTAATTAAAAGTTGGTTGACATTTTTAGCCGCTAAATAATTGAGGGGATTAGAGTGCAATAACAAGCGACTCATGTGTCTAAAAAGTAACAGATCAGCGTTACAATTATGTGGTCTAATCATACTCTCCTTTGTATGCTGGATCCACTTTATGGTTTAATTTGACATTTCGACAAAACAGGGAAATGTCAGTTTATTACGCGTTAGCATTACAAGTTATACATATAAGGACACCAGTTAGACTCAGGGGTTCAACATAACTGTATGATTTTTGGAACGGAAGGATCAGGGTTAGGAAAACCACCGCCATGATGAAACTGGTACTCCTTGCTGGTGTCTTTATATGCGTGTCTGGTGAGTACAAACTGTTTTGACACATTTACTTATTTATGTCGTGTACCTCGCATTAATGAACGCTGCACTCGAACGTTAAACACCATCGTACAATGTACGATGTACAAAAAACATACAAGCATGTATAAAACCGATACGACCATGTACGTAATCTATACTACGATGTACATGATCCATGTTATCAGGCACAAAAATGCATATCATATGCAGAAAACCAGTATGGCTATGAACAAACACCCTTCCATCATGCACAAAATCTTTCCACTTATTTACCTTGATACATGCAAATGACGTGACTTGAGTGAAACGATTCCACTAGTTACGGCTGAAAAAGAGAGCAGCAATCTACCAGGTGTTTTCGCTGTAACATAACAGTAATAATTGCTGTAACATCATCGTATGAAATAGTATGCGAATCCTACACAGATGAAGTGTTTCTCATGTTACGAGTGTTTTACCACTAAAGCTACATTAGCGCTATAACCCTCGTGGTAAATGCCGAGTTACTGTGGGAAAAACAAGAACTTTTTTAACTGTGTAGAAAGCTACACTACCTCCAGACGACTCATTGTTCACCGGTAACGATGAAGTTTGGTTTCGTTATTTAAGTAAAAATTACGAACAGATTTCCCCAGAAAATTACACCCAGCGTTACGTTCCTTATCAGCTTGCCTTGGCCATTCTTGTGGGGGTTGCATGCAGTGAGTCGTTGTGATTGTTTTGGACTTTGTGCGTCGTATCAACGAAACGTCACAACTCGCACACGCGTTCAATCGTTTATTGGTTATGATTTTTCAAAGATACATGGACATTTTATTTAAAGGATAACTTAGGTCGGACTGATTTAATTGTTTTTTATCGATCTAACTTAATTGTTTATTTCATCAGGATTTAACAACGTCATCGAAAATACCGCCATTTTGTACAAATGCCTATCCTAATAACTACCATAGACATTATCACCGAAGTTACAACCAACTCATTACACTGCCACAGATTTCTGGAACACGGGCCATACAGGTACATTTTGAACATAAAAAAATACACAACTGAGAGTAAAGCAAAGCTGAGGCGACAGTGTGATATGCGGCAAATGGTCACAAGTAGCCGGTGAAATACCATCTCTTGTCAATTTACCTCTGTTTAGGGTATATTCTAACTGTTCATGTAAAAGGGCATCCCCCGATTTGCATGGCGTTATAGCATTAACATATGTCCATTCATTGGGCCATTCACACCTTCATTCTCGGTTATTTATGTTCAGATTCTCGGCATTCAGATTTCCGGTCTCAGTGTTTGTGTATTTTAATTCCCGTGTGTGTGTAGTTTCAATCATGAACGTTTCTATATTTTACAGCCAGACTGAGGAAACCGTTAAAGCTTCCAGCCGACTGTGGTACAACCTGCCCCAAGATCTGTCCGTATGGTTTTCAACGTGACGTGAGAGGATGTGCAACGTGCAAATGTGCAAATCCACCATTCAGTAAGTCTTAGGTTGTGTGAGAGAGTCAACTGATTTCATTTTATTTTTTTCTTTCGGCTTTGCGTCGTACCCAAGAGTTTGTCACTTAGGCACAAAAGATACTGTGTTGCGAAGTACATGTACGGATAAAATCTTCATGCTGTATAGTGTCGATGATGCCAGTTAAAAAGGATGCAAAATGGTTGCCTCCAATCCGGTCTTTGTCAAAGCAATGGAGGAAAATTTTAACTAACATTATATCAGGTTGGAAGATGCAGTCGTTATTTTGGGCCTGACTGGCTGTATTCATAGCATAGATGACACATGGTTTCTCTTGCACCGTGAGCGAGTCGAACAATTACTGGTTATTAGAGGGATAATGTCTGTTTTCTGTAAAGGTTATCGGTCAAATTTCCGTGTTCTCTTGTGAGAGATCTTTTTGTCGCATTGTTTATAGACGGTTGGGTTATGTTGTTGGATATTATTAAGCCAGTCTCCATGGCACGTAGGCTGCATATTACAGCGGTTTCGGACTCCCAGGTCGCTCGTTTCAAGACTGGTCTCACATTGGCCGAATGATCCACACTTAGTTACTAAATCGCTTACACTCCCAGGTCCCAGGGGGCCTTGGGGTTCAGTATTCAAATTTGTATGTGAAAGGCTAGCGCCATCTGGTGGGAGGAGGGGTAAACAGGCCAAATGTTGATAGTTTAAGGCAAAAGTCGCACTTTAGGCGAAGGAAACAGAAAAAAAAGAACAGAAGGGAAACCTCCAATTAGAAAAGACCCCCCTCCTGCAGAAAAATAAAAAGACACAAAAAAGCAAAATTTTCTTTTTTTCAGACCCAGCTTGCCCTATACCAATGTGTATGGACGAGTGTGAAGAATACGTGTACAACAAAAGAGGATGTCAAACATGTCGGTGCAGATCATGAACAGCGATCAGCATGATGACGACAGTCATGAACAACAACAACACATACCTTCCGTTTACGTGATAATTCTGCAAACATCAGACTTATGAGTTGTATTTTTCTCCTTTAATTCTGTCCAAAGCTGGTATCAACAGCTTTGCTTAAAACCTGCTCGTATTTGGTTATTAGCCACTTTTTTGAAACAAATGGATGCTCCTCATATATAAAAAGCTAATTATCTGTCGTCTTAGGTCATTCTGCTCAGGTTCATGTCATATCTGCATAGGTATATTTTTCTCATTACATAGTCGGATAACTTTGTGAGTAGAGTGTCACCTTTTTGTTGTTGTTGTTGTTTCTGTCTACTGTTTGTTTCCCCTTTGTGAGAAATGTGGCATAACTTGTGGAAAGAGAGGACTTCAGCGTGATAATGCGCTGAACTAACTTGGTGAACCCAAGCTGATACTTT
Organism: Acanthopleura granulata; assembly: GCA_016165875.1. Classification (NCBI taxonomy): domain Eukaryota; kingdom Metazoa; phylum Mollusca; class Polyplacophora; order Chitonida; family Chitonidae; genus Acanthopleura; species Acanthopleura granulata. The sequence goes on from JABBOT010000006.1 coordinate 17,898,902, forward strand.
TACAATCATGCAGATCCGAACAGAGAGTGACACGGCTTATTGTGAAGTGTAGCGTGGTTAATAAATACCCAATGGTTTGTGCAGGGTTAAAAACTAACAAAATATCACTACAGAGTATCAATAATCTTTAGATACATAGCCGGTGAAATCCCCTCTAACTACTTGTCCATCGGCTGGCTTCCTCTCCGGCCGTAAGTGGGAAGGTCTGCCAGCAACCTGCCGATGGTCGTGGGTTTCCCCCGGGCTCTGCCCGGTTTCATCCCACCATAATGCTGGCCGCCGTCGTATAAGTGAAATATTCTTGAGTACGGAGTAAAACACCAATCAAATAAATAAATAAATAAAATACATGTCCATCGTTTGCTTTGGTCTTTCTGTGATTTTAGGCTAAATACAGCGCAGCAGGACGCCTACGCAAACACTTAGGCGCAACTCATTAGCATAAAAGAAGGTATATTGCAGGGGGTTGTTTTTGGCAAAAAATCGATCAGCTCAAATTTCTTCGAAGCTTGCTATCTCCTTTCAAAGCCACATAGTCATCTTTTACAAAATACCAGCATCGTTGGTGTACGCGAGACGCTTTATAACTTTTTCAAACTCTAGAATTTTGTTCATACTATAAGTAGTACGTGCATGGGTTTTGTATTTTCTGAAATACAATCATTTAAAGTTTTTGGCAAACAGGTTCGATATGATTTGCTTACCAAATTTGGATTTTTGTCTGAAATCTTCGATATAGCCTCATGTAAGTTGTTACTTTTTCAACCCTTTTTTTTCAACAGTTGGAATAAAACCCGGCCTAACTGAAATGTATTGACAGGAGGTCTAATTTTCCCGCTAACGTGTGACCATTTGCCAACGATCACACTGTCTTCTCTGCTCTGGCTTTACTCAGTATGCTGTAGTCTTTCCTTTTTTGTCCAGTAAACATATAGATTTTATTCTTTTATTGGTTGTTTAACAGTTAACTGTTTTACTTCGCTAACAACTGCCGATCGTTTGTTTGGACATGTTGGGAAACATCATATAACTCTATTCTTCGCTCTTGTGAAAACTGCCAGTGTATGATACCACGTTTGATTAGATGCCTTATGCTGAGATTCTGAAATCTTTTTTCTCCCGCCATTGTCTGGTACTTAGCTTTGTCCTGTTCTGCAGGCATTTCAGTTGGTCAGACGAAAGTTGTTGACTCGACCTTTGTTTTCGAAGACTATTCGCCGCCCTATACAAATAAAATTTGTGGGGATCCTGGGATCCCGTCGCTCCCTTTTTCTTTCTGTTTTCGGCATTCTGCAGGAAAATGACAAAAACAGCTTTTTAGTCAAACAATATTCGTTTTTTTTTATGTTAATGCTTTGTGTCATGTCCTAGAACAGCAATAAACAACAGCATTTATTAATTCTGATCCTCTTTCGCGTAGTTTTATTTATTTATTTGATTAGTGTTTTCCGCCGTACTCAAGAATATTTCGGGGGCCTCCGTGGCTAGTACGCCAGCGCGGTGTTATGACAACGTGTCTCTCACCAATGTAGTCGCTGTGAGTTCAAGTCTAACTCCTGCTGGCTTCCTCTGCGGCTGTACGTGGGGAGGTCCGCCAGCAACGTACGGATGGTCTGGGGTTTCCCCCGTACTCTGTCCTGTTACCTCTCATATTAATGCCGGCCGCCGTCGTATAAGTGAAATATTCTTGAGTACGGCACAAAACATCGATCAAATAAATAAATAAAATGAATAAATCAAGAATATTTCAGTCAAGTAGTTTTAGAATGTGTTTCATAGAAGTGAGAGTGTCACTGAGCCTGTCATATCCATCTTTCACTATTTGACGTTTGTAATAAACATTCCCTTTGAGGGAATCCCTGTAGATTTGTAATTCCATCACAGTTTTTCATGATTACGTCACGCAAAATATGACCCAAACAATAATGTTAGTGGGCTGAAAATGAGAATTTAAAGAGACTTAGCACATCTCACTACCTTCCTTACACCAATTTCCAATGTCTAATTTTCAGTGAGAATATTTAGAAACAAGCATTTTTTCGCGACGAAATCACCAAATTAGAAAAATGATGTAGACCAAACAAAGGCTTTTTAAAAGTAGTTTATAATTTTTTGTGCAATCATTAAAAATTATCTGTGAAGGGTATTATTTAAACTTTAAAATGAAAGCTGAAATGGAACTTATTTTACATTCTGTTGCCCTGGATGGACGTCGATAGTTCTATCCAAATCAGCGATAGCACACGACATAACACGTGATAACATGCAAAAACATGCAGGCGTATTCAGTTACACACGCATCATTTGTGCACTTTTGATTATGTATATCTATACTACTTTTAATATCTACACACAACATAGTTATATATAATATAAAGTTCTGCTATATTTTCCGTGTCTCGTGTCCCGATTTCCGTGGGAATCATGGCATCACTGTTCTGTGTGTAATATTCAAGCTAATATACGCACAATAGTGTTGTAGTTACGCAAGGGAAACTTCCTAAAGTGTAAATAAATTGGGCAATGGTGTATGCTGAGCAACACATGCGTGCTGTGAGATGGAATATTTGGCGCCAGGTCTGAAACTGCTGGCTGGCTGTGGAGTATTGATTAAACCATCTGACGCCCGCGTAATACGAGTCGCGGGGTGAGTCAACTTACGTTTTGGTCATTTTACAGTCTCTTGAATCTCCAGGTGGTACATCTTAATTGAAGGTATTTGTACACAAACCAGAACGGTTTCTGACTGTTTGTAATGTTGGTTATGTTCGTTTAGATAGCAATGTATCAAAAAACCCAACATATTACGCATACATATCTTAGTTTGTGGCATTTATTGCCAGCTATTAGTTCTGCAAGCAATAATAATGGGGACCTCACAAAACTCATTCCCCCTTAAACAAAAGATTCCAAAACTGTGTGCTCCTTTGTTCTTTCCTGGAGTACGTCACACCTTTACATGTATTTGTGCGCACACAAAACACTTAAGTAGTACACAAACACTGCAGTCACAGCAAAAAACGAGTTGCTTTTACCGCGATTTGGACCCATTTGTGTAGCCCGTAGGAGTCTTCTATTAGTCAAATTTGCAACTGTGTACGGTTACAATCCGAACACAAGTGTAATTTGAGTTAACAATGGTTACGCGTAGTCTGCTTAAATCGAGGTGGTTTATTATGCTTGGCAACCACATTACACAAATTTGATATCGCATGGTTGTATACCACGGTACCAGAGCCATATAGGTTTACAACTTACCCGCGAACATGAAAGCTGTTAAACGCAAACTTACACCCCATTCATTGCGAATTAAAATTGAGCATGTTTTCCAACTATTTAATTCAGGCATAGAAACAGACATTTGTATACCAACCGTCATCCACAATGGACGGTCCAGGTTAATAATCGCACGAACACTTTCCTGAAACGGCATATAACAAAACCCACCAAAGAAAAAAGAAAGGATAAAATAGGAAGGATTCGTGCAAAGAGAAGCAGTAAAGCGTTTTCACTGCTGACGAAAAGACGTAGTGAAGGTTCGTGGCGGCTGAATAAAATCAATCAGTCATACGTCGGTATTAGGATTATTGACACGGACGGCCCACTTGGTTGACAGCTGGTATATGAATGTTGTTTTCGATTTCTAGGGTTCGGACTTGGTGCTGGTGGAAACCAGACCGAGATAGTATTAAAATCAGGCAGTTTCCTCTGGAAAAAGGTCAAGTGAAACGAGAAAAGTTGGGCGGAGTTCAGAAAGCATTAGCACGTGTTGTCTCACTGGTAAATACACCAATCACTACACAAGAAAGGTTCACTGCGTAATCACCTTTACCTCAATAACTGTCAGAATCATTGGTCATGGCATCATTATTATCAAATTTTATCACACTTGGATTTTTAAGTGGCTATTATTAAGCTTTAACATGACGAGGCAGGATAGACTGCGTTGTGTGATGATTTGCCAACTACCACTGTTCTGGTTTTACTCTTCATTCTGATGTCTTTGTTATTCATAATTCTGTGGGTGAATGGCACCTCCATGAATCATGAGCTAAGGTTTTGTTTTGGAATTCGCCATGGGAAGCCCAGAGGAAGACAGGCACTGCCTAGTAGAAACCAGGAAGAGCCCATAGCAAACCTGCGCTTTACTTGCGTCAGCCAACCAGGTCTCAGTTTCATTTCTAGTACATTCTACTTTTCTTTGGCCATAAAATATTGTCGATTAATTAAAACTGTTTTAGTTTACAAATCGGTAACTTGTAAAAATTCCAAAATAACATAGTCAGCGAAACGGGCATGCATGGTCAGTCAGTCGGAAAATATCTAATTCCTCTACTCGTGGTGGAGAGGGGTACATTGCTGGTATCCGTCGATGCAGCTTTACTTTAGCTTTCGTCTCCTTTACTTTAGTGTTCTGTAGGTTGTTTCGTTTTATTTTTGAGCAAAAGTACTGTTTATTTTTAATTATACATTTGCACCTGACACCGGTTGTCATACCGTATGTTAGACGGAGCCATGTTAACCGCAGAGCAAACCGTCCATGGCGAGGGAAAACAACAGGGAGAGCCCTGGTGTAACAACTCATACTCGGAGGAACCCAGTCTAAGCCCAAAAGAGACCAGGTGGAGCACAGATGAAACCAACTAGGCTCCAAAAGAAACCAGACAGAGCGCAAAGAAAACATGCAATTTTATCGTCCCAGCTTCATTTCTAATGATTGCGCCCTGATGGTGTCCATCAAAAAAGGTCCATTAGTACAACTGTTCTATTCCACAAAGCATTAACTTATGAAAATTGCAATGTAGCACAGTCAGCTCAACGGGCACACCGTTACCTAGAAGATACCGTAATTCAGAACAAACCTTGGGCCCGTTCTCCACAAGTGGTGTTAAGTGGTATACTTTTGTGGCCATCGACTTTTATTTTGCTTTAGTTTCTTCTACTTTAGTTGCCCCCCGGTTGTTTGTTTTGTTGGAAAAACTACTATTGAAGTTCATGATATGTTGTCGCCCTTTGTGAAACGTTCACACATTGTGGTTCAACCCCAATTACGTCACAACGAAGAGTTCAGTCAAGGTCTAAGTGAATACAAACTACGTTTTACAGGCTAGATGTATACATGGTAATACATGAACTGACACCCGAAATGAGACCCACGAATCAACTGAACCACAACATTATCTAATTTGTAGGTCTAAATGTAGGTCTCATTCGAGCATTCTCCTTAAAACGTAAGAAATAAAACTTGAGACATGTGTCTTGGGCTTGTCTTGGAGAATCGTGCTACATCCTTTTCCGAATCCATACTGTCCAATGTGGATTCTCCTGGTAGGTGACGGACGAGCTTAAGCTGTATCCTCTGCACTGACGTATAACTTTGTTGTAATTAAATATTTCACAGTTTTCCTTCTTCAAGCAAACGCGGGAACACATGGTCGGCAGGGAAGCTGGTAAGGTAAATATCGGATCTCCAATAATCAGTTTAGGGTCGGGCTGTAGGACAACAACTGAAATACAGGAAGAAGTACGTTAACACCCTGTGGATCCTGTGGCTAGACTTTTTTTCTTGAAAAAAACTAGTATTTGATTCACCAACTTGTCAGAAGGCTGAAATCATCCCATTTTACCCAGGATCTAACAAATGTCACTAGGCGAGATATGTATATATGCGCTACAGTCAACTAAATGTAATTGAAAGGAATGTCCGCAATATCAAGTTAGGGACATCAAGCAATATCGGTGACTTTTTGAAACCACCCCTTTACAAAGGATATGGATAGTTAACTTTCTGATATTACTTTGTGAACTGGCTTTCTGACCAACAGGCTTCGGCTTTGGTTTCGTTTTCGACTTCGGCGTTGGTCTCAACGGAGAATTTGGTTTTGGTTTCAGTGAGGGCTTCGTCTTTGGTTCCAACACAGGCTCGTCTGAAAGCAAAAGAGATCACGAATGTCTCATTCGATGACAAATTCTTTACTGGTTACACAATCACGAGCTTATCGACATAGTCTATCCAGAAGTGTATGGTCCTTAGGGCAATTGATTAAAGACCTTTGACGTCTGATATTTCAACACTATTTGTATGTGTACGTCGAAACAGGCTTTCGGCTAACTGGTATGTATAACACCTAATCTGCCAACAGTGTATTTCCAGTTAAATTCCCAACTCCCCTCTATCTTACTTCCTCCACTGATGTTTGCTTTGAAAGCTGTTTAAAAGATGATTGGGTATGTCCTTCATTTTATAGCGCATTGTAGTAAATCTGTCTGAATACTCAGTCGAATAAAACAAACGCTCAAAATTCGAAATCACAACTACACATCTCGCCCATTGCGCCCAAGACTTTCTTGCAGGAACAAACAAAGGATATATGTTTCATAGGGATTAAACCACTTCTCGCACTGTATATAAGGTTGTTAGTTTAAGAACAACTAATAATATGTTAGAAATCATCAAATTTTTGTCCTGACATGTGCTTGGATAAATCCTATTTACACAGAGTGCGTCCACTACTTCAGAACTATTTTCCCGCGAGTGGCCTCCTGCTCAAATTGTTCTCACACCTGGTATATTTATTTATTTGTTTGATTGGTGTTTTATGCCGCACTTAAAAATATTTCACTTATACGACGGCGGCGAGCACTATGGTGGGCGGAAAACGGGCACATCTGGTGTAAATAGCATTTATCCTAACACATCAAGTATATATGTGAAATGTTCTTGAGTGCGGTGCAAAACACCAATCAAATAAATAAATAAATAAATCTATGGAGAACCCCCAATCCACAACTTTCGGTCAGCTTACCATATTCACACACAAACTTGGAAGAGACGTCACAATAGTATTCAGTCCAATCCCAATGAACACCACTGAATTGGCACAGGTACCCACAGTCTTGTTTATATTTTAGTATGTAATGTTCAGGATAGGTGTAATACCATTTTACCCCATGGACAGTTTCTCCTGTAATTAAAGGAACATGATGGCTACAGTCAAGTACGTTTCATCGATATCAATGAGCATTTTTATCACATCCCATTCAATTTATCCGTCAAATCGGACATTTGTACACAACTCAAAGAATAAGTCAAATAGCTGAAACTTCTGCGCATGACAGGGCTAATTTCGGCGTCGGGATAAACAAAGCCACGTGGTTTTAGACTGAATACCTTACAACCTCTTTCGAAAATCGGTTAGTCTATAAATAACCGCCCAGAAATCGCCTCTGGCATGTTTCACTTGCGTACCAAGGAGTGAATGGTTTGAACCGCATCGCTCTTCAGAAACAGCCGTGAAGACATTTGTGGTTTGGTGTTTTCCTTTTAATTTAGCTAGTTAGGCCTGGTAAACAAATGTGAATATTGCTTAAGGTCAGTTGAGTTCTTCTTACCCTGGAAAATAAACATTTTAACAGAAAATAGTAGTGATGAATCGATTGAGGCAACATTGGAGAAACAACTCTCATTCAGTCTATGGTTCTGCTGAGTCGGTGTGATTGATTCCGTGCGTTACTGTGCAAATCCGATCAGGCTGGCCAGGAAAATGAGAATTTGTACTAAATGAGGAAAAGCACATACACGAATGAACGTTGAAGACAGTCTGTGTGTACAGTTCATAATGTGACTCATGAAACTGGGTGCTGTATTTGTCTTAGATCCCTTGTGCTGTTTCCATTCCCAGTTGATAAGGATGGGAGCTGTACTTATGTCAGATCCCTTGTGCTGTTTCCATTCCCAGTTGATAAGGATTTGAGCTGTACTTTTGTCAGATCCCTTGTGTTGTTTCCATTCCCAGTTGATAAGGATGGGAGCTGTACTTATGTCAGATCCCTTGTGCTGTTTCCATTCCCAGTTGATAAGGATGGGAGCTGTACTTCTGTCAGATCTCTTGTGCTGTTTCCATTCCCAGTTGATAAGGATGGGAGCTGTACTTCTGTCAGATCCCTTGTGCTGTTTCCATCCCCAGTTGATAAGGATGGGAGCTGTACTTATCTCAGATCCCTTCTCTTGTTTCCATTCCCAGTTGATGAGGATGGGAGCTGTACTTATCTCGGATCCCTTGTGCTGTTTCCATTCCCCGTTGATGAGGATAGACGAAAAAACTGCACTAAAGCTGTGAACAGAAAACAGTACACAAAAGGGGGGAAATCCATGAAAAATGTTGGCCCCTTCAGCAGCATTCCAGAGTTTGCAGCAAGCACTTTGTGGAAGGCAAACCAACAAAGGAAAATCCAGAACCAACACTACTGCTTGGATATGACCCTGTAACAGCTGTCCAGCGAGGGTCTGAACCTCGACAGCGCCCTTCCCCAGTTAAGAAACCAGGCCCCCGAAGGCCTCCGAAACCTTCAACACCTCTCAAAAATATTGACCACAACACCTACATCTATGAATGTGATTGTCAACCCAATTGCAGATGTGAAGGGTGTACAATGAAGTGTGTATAATGAAGCACAAAACCATAAATGACTTACGCCATGAGAATGAAGACAAGACACAAAAACTGCTTAATTCTAAAAAAAAAAAAAACAGAAACACACAAAAAAAACACACAAAGCGGTTTCAAAAAGGATTGAAAAAAAGTGTTTTTGAAATCTGACAAAAGCGTTCATGCTTACACGTGTTTACCAAACAAACGAGCCTTCCAAGTATAATTAGATTACCCGGTGAACTCAACTTTGGACTCAAGTTGCAGCCGCAACATGGTTGCAGGCAGAAACCAATCTACAAAAATACGACAAAATCAACGAGATATTTTGTACTAAACCTGAAACCTTTTTAAGACAATATACATCAGTTGTCTTGGTAAAGTGAAATTATTGGAGCATTTATTGTAATCATTGTTAGAACTGACTTGAGCTGTTCACAAATAAATGAATTTTGAGACAATTTTTCATATTTTCAGGTACAACTTTTAGAGTTCTGTTCTGATGAACTTTAATTTTACCTTTGAGACGTTAACTCCTTTACACACAAACTCAGAAAATGTCATTGTCCATCACTGTAATGAAAATGTTTTGAAGCAGACACAAAGTTGAAACAAGCCGGTTTTCATTCAATGTTATTGCAAGAAAAAATGTTCATGTAGATCTTAATATATTCTTATAGTTTAATCATTTTCCACATAATTTGTGTAATGAAATGTTGAATTGTGAAATGTATGTTAGCTTACATTGTTACTTGATGGAAGAAACGTCTGTTGAAGAATAAAAAAAAAACGATTAGATGAACAGAGATTTTGTCAGGAATCTGTAACAAAGCTGAACTAAATGTAACGAAAGCATTCAATAAACATCTGTGCTGCAGAATTTGCTAAATTAACTGATGACAATTATCATTATTTAGAACTCAAATCGATTACCATTACCATTAACAAATCCTGGCAGAAAGAATGCAACAGTATTGAAAGATTTATGCGTTAAAAAAATACAAAATGTCCAAAACTGTCAACATTGGATTTTTATCCAGTAAAGCAGGTGCAATTTGTACTTGCCACCTCCCCTTTTTTCAGATTGCAGCCCATATTTTGCGTGTGACATCATTCAGTCGCTCAGAAGGACTGACTCTGACTCAAGCAAGCAGATTCTGGAATCATCGGACGCTTTGTGGTAGTTCTAAAAATTATAGTCAAAGTAAGAGTATGCCTTCCCTTGTTTGTAATCACTCATGACTTGTTTTGTTAATTTATTTATTTATTTGATTGGTGTTTTACGCCGGACTCATGAATATTTCACTTATACGACGGCGGTTAGCATTATTGTGGGAGGAAACCGGGGCAAACCCACGACCATCCGCAGGTTGCTGGCAGACTTTCCACGTAGGGCCGGAGAGGAAGACAGCATTAGCTGGTCTTGAACTCACAGCGACCGCATTGGTGGGAGGCTTCGAGTCATTGTGCCGCAATGGTGCGCTAACCGACTGAGCCGTTGAGGCCCCAGTCGTTTTGTTAGATTAGAATCATCGACGTGTGTTAGCAGATATGTGGCGATGTCCATCTGCATAGTGGGGAGGGGGGCATTGCTGCATGCCTTAGTACTTTGCAAACCATCCATCCTGAAGGTCTGTCACTGGGACAGGAATTTGCCTTGCACCACCCGCGTCACCGGTCCCACACGAAAGCAGTCTCTTATAATCCTCAGCCTTGGGTTTTTTCACCTCCTGCTGAGTCAATATAACAAGCCTTTTTAACACATGGGGAGCAAAAGACAGGGCGACTAACTCTTCCCTCCGTCTGGAACGGTACGGCAGCCCTCTCTGGTGTAAATAATCCCGCAAATCCCAAACTTTCACCCCCTGAAGTCGTCCAAACCACAGCCATCTGCCATTATTAAGTACTGTGAGGGAACACCACGTGACTTTGTTTACAGCGATGCTCGCTTCGTCATAGGTCAAGGTAACAAAACAGCTATCTGGCTTATTCTAAGGATACTCGCCAGAGACTGCTCGTAACAACCAATAACACCAGTTTCTAAAAGAATACTTGTAGGCATGATTTAATATACAAAATGGCAAATACGGCTAGTAAAGTAACATAGAAGCAAATTAACAGTATTCAAAGAAGCAAAGACCACAGCCAATTTTCTAGGTTTGGAATTAAATTCAAACTTCTAACTCGAAGACCGTAAATAGTTTCCAGGTCAAATAGAAATGTAGATGCTTTAATCGCCCTTTCACTGTCCAATAAAAGCATTATGCCAATATAATAGACAAGAGTGTTAATAAATCCCCTCGCGGGGATAATGCAGAAATGGATACAGCTACATGTATGACACATATAGTCAGAAACTCTGAACACTCTGTCCATATTTGCCAACAAGAGAGTTATAGCAATGGGAATGGGACATCTTGACAGACTAGATTTTACTTGAAATCTACACTGAAACCATGAAATTTTACCCCGTTGAAAAAATAATGCGGTCGGGGGGGGGGGAGGAAGACATCTTTATTTGCTTAGGTATTTGATTGGCTTTTTACGCCGTTCTCAAGAACATTTCACTTATACGACGGCGGCCAACATTGTGTTGGGAGGAAACCGGGCAGAGCTCAGGTTGCTGGCTGACCTTCCCACGTACCACCAGAGAGGAAGCGAGCCTGAGCAGGACTTGATCTCACAGAGATCGCATTTGTGAGAGACACCTGGGTCATCATACTGCACTAGTGCACCAACCCCTACGGCCAAGCAGGGCCCCGGGGAGACATACATAAACTGTATGCATGATCCTTTTGTATATTACCATCCAAATACGACAATTCACAATTTTAAAACCAAAATTATCCTATTTTTCGTCCTTCATCCCCTGGTCATCTTTTTACAGATGAGATGTTCCATCAAGACTACCTGTGCTTTCTCTTATTCAAATCCAACGGATGTGCATACATATTTAGCCCGGTAGCTAAAGTTTACACCACTGTTATACATCACACATATACAGGACTAAACCAACATACAGGACCCAAACATGAGAAAGGGGCCAGTAACTGGAGAGCACTTCCCCAAACCACGGGAGGTAACTAGACGGCACGCAATGCTCATATATACCACGAATGCTTACAGGAATGACACGAAAGCCTCGTTTCAGGATACGCCTAGGGGACCTATAAATTACAATATATACAATCAGTAAGGACCTTAACAGAAGTCGCTTATCAAAAGGTCTAATTTCACCACGTACCTGTGGCCATTTGCTAATAATAACCCTGCAGATGCTGCCTTGATTTACCCTCTTTGCTGTTGTCATAAAATTAAAAAGAACAACTCAGTAATCTGTAATGAAAGTTATTTTTCATTTACCTTGTTCTACTTAAACCATCGTGTTTAGGCTTGCATAACATGCTACCACTTTGTAAGGATACTGGAACTCCTTTTATGCTAAATTATGCATTTTGTCTTGTGTAGCCGAAAATATTCACCAAATATAGTCATATGTAGATATATTCTGAAAGCTAAAGTATAAGACACTATAGCACAGAGCATAATACTGTAGCAGTGACTACAGTGTGATAGTTGGCAAATGGTCATACGTTGCCTGTGAAATCCTGCCTCTTGTCAGATTACCTAAGTTAGGGTTGTATACTAACTGTTCATGTGACGGTTTGAGAAGCAACAACTTACACTCCTCCTGACGCCATGGCTTAAACAGAATTAGGCAATGTTAAGAAATAATGCCGTTCAATCCAATTTACTACACGTCAGTGAGGTGTAGAATGGACTGAAAGACTGCTATGTTAAAAAACAGTTTCATAATTCAACTTACTTTCTAATTATGGCAATGAAAATAAAGGGGAAAATTGCTACAGAATCTGAGCAGTGTTCCTAAATGCTGTTTTTTGATAATTTTCAACATTTTCAAAAACGTTTTTCTCCAGCTGCTTAGTTTTCTGTTCAAACTCAACAACTGTCCCTTACATTATCACTACTTGTTTTACATTGTGCTGAGGGATCAATTCAGATTAACATTTTCAAAATTGAAATGAATTTTGCAAAATTTGGTATTCTTTTGCTAAAATCTTTGAAACTAGAAATATCATGTTAAGTATGATATCAAAATATTGTGGAACTGTTGTTAGTGTAGGCTACATGTGCGATAAAATTTAAAGATTTATCTTGATTTTTAAACGAGGAATAAAAGAATTCCTCCACACGACTTTCTCATATACGGAAAGGGAGAAAAGGGGTCAAAATGTTTCGAGGGGCATCACGTAAGACAAACTTCGTGACAAATTCGTTTGTGAATTAACTTAAGAATTGTCCGTCCTCCTAGTTAAAGAGTGAATCAATCTGCTTAGCTGTGTGAAATTTTGAAAATTATAATGTTGTATGAAGGCATAATTTGCTGTTTCATTTTGACAGTTCTTGGCAAATCCTCCTGGAATGCGTGATTAATCCGCCTCATGATGATAGCCCGTATTTAGGGCTGTTTTTATTAACACGTATATAAGATTCGCGATGCATGCTTTGGTAGAACTCTACACAAGCAGTGGTGCACTGTGTGTAGACAGATGTTGGCAGGAGGCAATAAATATTTAACATGTCTATTCACAGCAGGTAACCTCACCTCAGGTAGTTAATCGTCGTATCCACGGGGAACTAAGAAAACACACAACTACATTAGTTCATCATAATTTATACCTTTTTGGAAAATTTCAAGGTATTTACAATGCGATTCTGATTCTCGTCTTTGCGTTGAAGGGAAAAGTTTAAGGGGTGGAGAATAAAAATGTGAAATAAAAAATCTTTAATCAAATTACATCCGTGAGGAATTCTGGTATCCTTGGGCAGATAGGAACAGCCCAACTTCCACACACCAAGCCATATAAGTATACCATACGTATACATTTATAGTATGTCTGGTTAATAACCGAAAAACTAGCTTCCAAAACAAGGCGTGGCAAAAACCGCCAAAGAAATTAAAAATAAATAAAATCAAGCAGTTATCCGTGATGACAGGAAATGCAATGAATGTTCAAGAGGTACGAATCGTCATGTTCCTTCATATGTTGTTGTTAATCACACATTATCTCAGTTGCCCTTTCTGAGTTGCAAGTGATTAAGATATCTGTTCAGGCAAAAAAGAGTAACTGAAGTGAAAAATTCCCTTGTTAATCTCGTCTCACCTGTTACAGAAAAATGTATAATATTCACTAGACCTTATCAAGTTCCATAGCATCTAGTACGATATATGTGAACATAGCCAGCAGTGGCTCAAGGATTTCAATTCCTGGATTATCTCCCTCTGTTAAATCGCAGGATTCTGTTCCTTAATAAGTCCATTGATAAGGAAAAAATAGTAAAGGAAAATACATTTTTTGTTTTGACGGATAGAGAGCTAAACGTATACCGTCATTGTTATAGGTTTGCAAAGACACCTCTACATTGACAGGAAAGATGTTGGAAACTGTTAATTTTCAACTCCATGAAATACTTGCTTTAGAAAATGCTAATGACAGGTCTCCGATCGCATTCTTGGTGCCCATTTCTGTGCTTTTTATCTGGCTTATTGTCATGTTCTATGCTTACATTCGTGGCTTGTCAGACAGTCCTGCGTGTACCATCAGCTCTGTGTGAAGGCAAGTCTTTAACGAGATCACTAAAACACGTTTAGCAAAGAAATATTCGATAGGCCAAAAATCTTTTACAGCCTTCCGTTTCCACGAGATACATTTTGAAGCCATCGGGCTGGAGCTTTGTTTCATTGTTACGTGTGACGCTAAACAGAAAGTTCATACCATCAAGCCAAACCCAGTGGCCTTCAGATTCCCGATCCGACGCCCCAATAAATAAACATTTGTTGCCAACACGAGAGCTGAAGTATTGGGACATCGGTGCTGTCAGATCACTCGTTCGAGGTTCTGGTTTGATGATTGCCAGGCGCCCACCACCCTCTTCACAAAAGGTTATTGCGCCTTCAAAAGCAGCCTCAGTATCGGGAATTCTGTAGATTTTGCCCTCGTGGATAAGTCGGTTGGCATCGGCACTGCTGACACCTGCAAATTGTTCCTCTATTCATTTATACCTATAGCTGTATATGTATAGAAATCACAACTGCACAAAATAATTCATGTATTTAGCTTTACACTGTCTGAAATGAACCTACAAAGTTGTAATTAATGATAAACTCAATAAAAGTTATTAAGCTATAATTTCTGGACTGTGCTGTTTGTTAATCAAGCATACCTACAAGAATACGATAAGAGAAAAATTTTTCCCACGTGAATTTAGATCGAATCCAGCCAAATACAACCCGTAATCTTTGCTTTTCTTGCTGATTACACTACTTTATCCTCATTTTTTTGTTCTTCTAGTCAAAGACCAGGCGAGGTTGTGTATCAGTAAGTGGTCCGTTGTCCGTCCGCCTGTCTGTCTGTCCGGCGTCGTTATTCAACTAAACTTGTTTCATACGTAGATGATATCGAGATACACAATTCGTAATGTCGATTTTCCATTTTGATGATCAGTTGTCCGTCCACCATGTGAACATCTCAACATTTCCAAACGCCCAAACAGTTTTTGCCCGATTTCAACGAAACTTGGTTGCAGTGTGCATGACGTCAAGACACATAATTCATCCGGGGCCTCCGTGGCCTAGTCGGTTAGCGCGCTATCGCAGCGCAATGGCCCAGAAGCCTCCCACCAATGCGGTGGCCGTGAGTTCAAGTGTTCCTCTCCGGCCGAACCTGGGAAGGTCTGTCAGCAACCTACGGATGGTCGTGGATTTCCGCCGGACTCTGCCCGGTTTCCTCCCACCATAATGTTGGTCGTCGTGGTATAAGTGAAATATTCTTGAGTACGGCGTAAAAACCAATCAAATAAAGAAATAAATAAATAAACAGAATTCATAGCATCGATCTTTTATACCGGCCATCGGTTGTGCCACTGTCTGTCTTTTCATCCAGTATATGTTAACATATCTTTCAAAACACTTCCCCTCCTACTGTTTTTGGCTGATTTCAGTGAAACTTATTTTAACTTCAGACTACATCAAGATACATAGTTCGTGGCATCGATTTACCATGTCCATGATCGGTTGTCCGTCTTTCTGTTTGTTCAGCCATCATATGTTAACATATCTTTCAAAACACTACCCCTCGTACAGTTTTTGTCCGATTTTAATGAGATTAGGTGTCGGTGTAGATTACATCAAGATACATGAAGCCTAACACGGGTTTCCCATTTTGATGGTCGATTGCCCTCTCTGTTTGTCTGTTCATGTATCATTTCTGAAAATTACAGTTTCAGTTTTTGTCCAATTTCGGCAAACCGAGATGCAAGTGAATGAAGATACATATTTCGTGCAATTGATTTTCAATTTTCATTGTCTGCTGTCCTTGCATAAATGCAACGCATGCATAAATTTGTAGCTGATTTCGTGATAGTCTTTCTCCCAACCAGAGGAGCTACTGTCTCATCAGAGACTGTGGTTCTTTCTCTGGCCTGAGAAAATTGAAGAAAATGCATCAAAATGTCGAGGAAAACGTTTTCCACTGTGAAAGAGCATGGATCTGGTTTTATTAGTATTTATGTATAACACAGTTCCAATCATAGTCCGTCTGAGATACTTATATCAGTGTGAATTTGAAGTAGATGTCCGGCTTAAAATATCGAGAGTCTTTCCTATGAAACTGCAGACCGCTGACTCTTTCATTCTTACATACGTTGCGTGCAATACGCGTCATAGCATCCCTCAAAACGAGGCGCCTCCCTGATGGCTGACACCTAGAGCGCATAGCAATAAACATATGCTGTTATGAAGTTCAGTTTTCTAATGTGAATCCCCAGCTCGTGTGCCGTTATAAGCGGAATCAAGATTACTATAGACATGCATATATTTTAGCTCTCGTAATACATTAATAGGCCTAATACTTGACTTTATTGAACACCTTTCTTGACATTGTGCTATAGTATGGAAATGGTCAGATTGCATTCCTCAGATGCATGTAACACCTGTCTTGACATTGTGCCGTAGTATGGAAATGGCCAGATAGCATTCCTCAGATGCTTGTAACACCTCTCTTGACATTGTGCGATAGTGTGGAAATGGTCAGATAGCATTCCTCAGATGCATGTAACACCTC
Organism: Acanthopleura granulata; assembly: GCA_016165875.1. Taxonomy (NCBI): domain Eukaryota; kingdom Metazoa; phylum Mollusca; class Polyplacophora; order Chitonida; family Chitonidae; genus Acanthopleura; species Acanthopleura granulata. The sequence continues at coordinate 17,915,475 of JABBOT010000006.1, forward strand.
TCTGGACATTGTGCGGTAGTGTGGAAATGGTCAGATAGCATTCCTCAGATGCATGTAACACCTCTCTTGACATTGTGCCGTAGTGTGGAAATGGTCAGATAGCATTCCTCAGATGCATGTAAGACCTCTCATGGTGTTTATTTATAAAAAAAATATAAAGAAATATAAAATATAATACGCCCTTAACTTTGTTTCTTGTCAAGGGCCAATGGTAGTTTATTAATTTAGGAAACAATTTATGCAAATAATTGCAGGCCTGTATATGAAATAAAGTGTTTCGTAAATACACATCGGCCTATTTATATTGGCTTCATGAACATTGAATTACGCAATAAGCCTATCCAGTTTCCGGTGGACTCCTCTACATTCCAGATGTCAGTAATCCAATAAACAAAAAACGGACAATTAAACTACACTTATTTCTAGTCTGCAAGCTCATTTTATTGACGAAGCGCTTCCTAATGACTCCTTAATCTTTCTCTGTAAATAAAAAACTTTGTGTCCTGTATCTGTTCTTTCTTCTCATCACTGGGCAAATCCTCCATTACGGAGAGAGCTCCACCCACATAGTCCAGTGTCTTCGCAACCCCATCGGACAGTCAGGGATAGCCTGTCATCCAACATGACCTACGCACTCCGTTGTTAGGCTGATCAGTGGTCACGTGATCTTTATTGTATGTAACCTGCATTATCAACTTTATTTACCATTTGTATGTGTCATTTTATTGATATTTTTGGGGCGCTACTGCTATATATATTGAAAGTGGGTCTTGGAAAATCCACTTGGAACACCGAATCATTATAGAAGTGTGACGTGCGAATGTTGGACTTAGAATCCTTAAAATCTTTTGTCTTTGGTAGTGTGTGTTTCCCTTTCTTTATTTTTCTTTAAACGCACGGATCATAATATATGAGCAGGTGGTACTCACGGTTAAGAGAGTCATTCCAGAAGATCATAATCATCAGAGAAGCGCACAGTGTGGAAAACATTTTCGAGTTGCAAGCAGCGGATACGACGCCAAGAGTTAATTGCGATGTAATTGACTTCGAAAATAGGACTACTTGAGCTACGGCTTCAGTGACTTGAGTATTCCTTGTGTTACACACTTTATAGAGAATGTTGAAGACAGTTAAATAAATGATGATTTTCGAGAGGTGTATGTTTCGCAATAATTCATACGTGCTCTATGTAAAACGGAGATGTTTTTGGCAACTGGTCAGAAACTGCTACAGGTTCATGGCTTACGGGTTACGGCGCGTTGTACATGGCTTATAGGCAAACTTACTTCATGTCTGCTCTTGTCCGTGTACCAAGATAGTGTCCACAGTGTTCTTTTATAGTCTGGAGAGATATCTAGCATGACACTACGCTTTTCCTGATTATGAAAACAGAGGTTATATTAATAAGTAGATAAAACCCACTTGAGCAACACACGTGAGCGATGTTCCGGGGCATACATGTTTACACAACTGCAGAAGTCCTCAGTGGCCTAGTGGTTAGAGCGTCCGCCTCAACACAACAGTGTTGAACATTGGTAGCTTTAGGGCCCACATTGTCCATGGATTGGGCATGCCGCGATGGCTGTTGTGTTAACATTACATGTACAAAACTGTTACAAATCTTCTATCATTTGACCATTTTATGACATCAACCAATTTTCAGATGTTTCCATTGAAATTCCATGCAAATGGTTGGGAAGAAAAGGTTCCTGTAGCTGAAAGAGCATTAGAAGTGTGCCCAAAATGAAAAGGCTTATGTTGAGAAGATTAACAATGGAAAAGCAGGACTGAGTCAAAAAGGACAATTTTACACTGCACCAGGGACAAGCTTATCACTGTTAAGTTGCTGACATTTATATTACGTGCCAAACAGGTTACATCTTTTCTGCTAAACTACCAGAGACAGACCTTACACATGATCAAACTAAGAAAGACGAAGACACTTTAATCACTTCAATACATTTAATTGAACAAAATAAACAAACTGTACAAATATAATTTCTAAAGGATTGCCGTCCTGATCTAATATTAAGCTTCTTAAGGCCAATCAGTCCAAGTAAATTCGAATTCACACTTCATGTGAACTTTTGAATCGAAGGATGACACTGGCCTCCAAGTGACGAACGGTAGTATAGCTACGGCACACTGACTATGTTTTGTATCCAATGGGCCATCTAGATACACTTCCCAGGGCGGTCTTGTAGATGATAGCGTCCGTAATACCGAGCTAGCGACGTGTGCTTCAATCCTCTGTCTTGACCCAAGGTCACTTCCAGTGCAATTTAGGATGACGTGTACGTAATTGCACAAGGAGTTAATGGCCGATGCATACTCCAAAAATAACATTTCAGAAAAAAACCCAACACAATGGCATGAAAGCTTAATCTCCAATAACAATCCCAACAAATATCCTCCCCAGTGAAATTAAAAGAGAAGACAACACAAAATATAACCAAAGTTATTTCAGAAGAGTGGTCCCTACCCTGTGCAAAGTACAGTTCCCTTTATTATCAGAATCGAGGTCCACGTACTGTGGTCTCCTTGCTGGGGCCTTTGGGAATAATCCCAGAAGTATTCCAATACACCTTTCTGGTTGAAAATGCCTTTAAAGTATATCAGAATTGTCCCGTAATTACAAGGAAATCAGCTGATTTAATACAACTTCTATATGGCAAAGTTGTGAACAAGGCGCGGATGACGTCACAGCGGAAATAGATGCATTCTCGGGTGGAATAAATATTTCGCCCTCGATTGTTTAAAAATGAGAGCTTGGCGGCTGGTTCGGTTTTCCCCACGTGGGCTTTTGTCTTTACTTGGAATTGCAATATCTCGGTTATCATATATCACAAAAAATAAAGAAAAAAAAAGAAAAATGAATTATTTTGAATTATGAATAGGATTCTTTATCGATACATATATTCATTTGGCCTAGGGTTGTCTTATCTTTCAAGTAAACATGACTGCGAAGGTTCTGTAACTTCGCTCATACTTATAGACTAACGTAAAGAAAATTCCGGATAGTTTGATGGTAAACATGTTTACATCATGGGTAGATCAGAAAATGCTCTCCATGTACAATTACACAGAACACGTAAACATAGAAGCCTCGAGAAAACTCGACTGAATTACAGCGCAGGGTATAGCGTATAGGGAAATCAGACACTGATCTGGTAAGCGCCAATAACAACAACAAAAACAAAAACAAACAAAAAAAATTATAACACTGTATTTCAAAGATGGTGTTCACAACAATTTCTCGATGAGGAAAACTTCAAACCCCGTGATCAACTTCACATGGGATGTCCTGTAGAGGCTGAATTAAAGAGAATTCCACCAAAGTGATAGAAAAGTTATGGAGCAAGTGCAGAGACTTAGCTTAAAAAGCAATTACAAAAAGGATTAAAATGTTTCCTTATTTCGCACTTGCACAAAATGTATGGTGTGCCATGACGGCAGAAAAATGGCACCTTCTTAACAAGAGTGTCTTTAGTAAACCTGAAACAGCACCTGATCATGCTGGTAGAAAGCAATAGAATGCTTCTCGGGTAACTACTCTTCTACAGTTTGAAGAATTAATCAACACAACCGTATCAGAAGAATACAGCACAGTCGAAAGAAGCGAGTTCCTTTAATTTGTGCATCGCAAGACCAATTTCTAAAAACGATAAATAACACAAAAACACCAAAGAATGAAGGAAGTGTATAAGATATAAAATGAGGAGGGATTTCTGCAAAAACAAGCAGTCAACAGTTTTCATTGTTAACGATCTTCTAGGCGGATGATTCAAATCAGTATGCAAATCGTGTTCCATTTTAGTCCATATGCGTCTTTAATCAAATATGTATCTGAGTTGTGCTTTGATACGTATAGCGATTGTTCAATGGAAATTGTTGACTTTACTTCTATTTCCAAGTAACTTTCATCCGTTAAAGTTTGTTTAGACACCACAGTCTCTTCATACATATGTCTAAACAGACTGTGACGTTAATTTTATTTAAGGACCTGATCTTGGGGAATTTGGTTTTGGATACTCGTTGACGTTCCTTATCTTTTTATTTGCTTGGTGTTTTACTCCGTACTCATCTTCTTTTTTTTTGAATGCACGCCATGAGTCGTGAACTCTCCGAATATGCAGCACCTAAGGCAAAAAAGCGCTACTCCTTGATTCTCACAGTAAATTTTTATTTCATAATTCCGAAACTCTGCCAAGGCGTATATCACCTGTAAAATAGCAGTTATACACTAATGTCTTCACCTCTACTTTACCGTGTTTTGATACAGCCTTTTTAGTTGGCATATCTTTTACATTGTAATACATAGTGAAGACCGGGACAATATTGCGGAAGGTAACATCAAGCTTTAGAATATAACTCCAATGTCTTTTCCTTCTTTCTGGCCTTTTGAACAACATAAATTAATATTTGATCTACATAAACATAACAAATCAAACATAAATCCTCTAATAATTAGGTATAGTTTTGGTGAAATTAAGGCTAATTAAGCAGATTTATAAATTTATATATACTGATGGGTAGAAGGATGTGGGCAGGAGCATTGGAGCAGCGTGTCACTTGCATTCGTCTTTCATCTTCTTCAATCTTTCCTGCGGAGGCTAAAGCTATACTGCTGGCCCTATCATGTGATTCTTATGGGTATACCCAGATATGCACTGACTCGTTATCCTGCCTTTTGGCAATTGACAAAAATAAGTTAAAAATCCATTAATTCTTGAAATATTAGCCTTACATAGAAAACTGATTAAAAGAGGTAAATATATGTTCTGTTGGATACCGAGTCATACTTGTAATCAGGGAAAGACCCTCGTAAACAGGGAAGCTAAATCTGTCTTACATACACGTATATCGAATGTTAACTTTAGGTCAAATATTCTTAAATGTGTACGTCGTCTTTCGAGGGATGAATCGTATATGCAGGTCCATAATAAGCTACATACTATTCACCCTGTGACTGTCCAAAATTTTTATACACATGGAATGTCTCGACGAGACCAAGTCGTTTTAACAAGGTGCCGTGTTGGGCATTCTCGTCTAAGGCACAATTTTATCCTAGATGGGAGTAGTGCTCTCGAGTTTGTTGGGTGTGATGCCCAATCAACCGTATCCTGGTTGACTGTGTAGACTTTGCCCATGTTCGGCAAAGATTCTTCATAGTCGACCTTATATTTGAATTATTCAACAGCGTCGTTGGCGCTGCTGTCATCCAATTTCTAAGGGCCGTCGGCCTATACCTTAACATATAGCCTTCAACCTGATATTTACAATTTTCAGATTATGTATAAAAACAATTTTGGTTTTCGACTTTTAGATTTTTAAACCGGCTTTGAAAAAGGTTAATTTTTTTTGGGGGGGGGGGGGTCAATGTTCACCGCATCACGTCGAGGACCATTAAGAAATTCCTGGCTCTCGCCACGATATGCCTGAAATATTGCCAGTGTGTCATAAAGCCATACTCATTCATTCATTCATTCATTTGTAGTGCAGATAATAATCATCTCGCATGTATGTTCGCTGGAAATTCGAATACAAAAAGTTTGGGCATATGCTTGTGCACACAGTGCTCCCTTCTTTCAAATACGGCTCTTTAGAGAAATGCTGTGGTGCATGCTGTAAAATTGCTGGAAGAAAACAGAAGGCATAGAAGCTTAAGCTGCACAACCAAAGAAAATAAACAAGCGTTTTCATCTAAAATTACTTTGAGTTCAGCAAAACCAGATTACGCGTTTCCTCAGCATTGAGTCTGATGGTGGTAGCCATGTGTCCCTGGATAGGATGTCTCCAGCGTCACCCTCATAGGTCCTTTTCTAATGCAACTGCTTAGCTATAGAATTAAATAAACACAATGTTGAACGCTTTAGCCATGATAAATTATATTTACGCAAAATTTATCTGGCCATCACACCCTCTCTCACATATATCTGGCCATCACACCCTCTCTCACATATATCTGGCCATCACACCCTCTCTCACATATATCTGGCCATCACACCCTCTCTCACATATATCTGCCCATCACACCCTCTCTCACATATATCTGGCCATCACACCCTCTCTCACATATATCTGCCCATCACACCCTCTCTCACATATATCTGCCCATCACACCCTCTCTCACATATATCCCAAAAATCAGACCTACTATGGTATTGACTCCAAAATAATCCGAAGATCTAATTATCCCTTGTAAGTAATAAAAAGGCAATATTTGGATATGTATGTATTTAACGTAAGGTAAATAATAAGCCACAACTGACACGCTCAAACAATGATGACCCCAAAATAGCACCCTCAAGAAGTTACAGGCAATAATAATTTACAAATGGCACTCAAGTTTACTGTAGTTGTATGCGATAATAATCGAGAAATGTCACTCTCCATTTGTATACAGTTATCATGTAAGTATTACACATTCAAGAAGTTGTAAAGAATAATAAGTCCCAAAATCACAACCACATGACGTAGTCAATGATAATAACCCGACAATGACACGCGATAGAAGTTGTAAGCAATAAAAATTAGCTCGACCCAATTCTCAGGGTTTTACACTTACATACTAGAAAATATTTCATTCAGGAAACAACCTGGAGGCGTTTTTCACTAGTAATGAATAAGGAGTACATTGGCTTTTACGATTGCTGTGGTCCCTTCTACTTCTCTAGTTTGTATAACTATATTGCTTAGAAAAACAATTGTTCATTGTCTGCATTCATGAATGATTTAAGTTTTCATATCCAACCCTGATCATAACGTAGTGGTTTGGTCAAATTCGAAGAGTGTACAAACGAAGTTTCACAGGCTATACATGTACGCTGTGCTACTGACACCATAAAGCCAGAAGAACCAAGACTCCTGGTTCTGGTACCATTTTTCTCCAATAGGTAAACAAATATATTTTTTTGAAGCACAGGGTCTTTTTTTTAAAGTAAATGTATATTTAAATAAAGGAGAGTGTACAGAAATACCACAAACTGAACTGGAAAGGCGCAATAATTTTGAAGAATCACGCTACACACTCTCCAGCATCCAAACAGTCATCCATTTGCTATCCTCCCTGTATCACCGAAGACGGCCTTCTGTGGCATCAGCACTCATGCGTCGCCACGTTGAAATTGAAGAGGTCACAGTTTTCTGCCTGGAAGCCAATTCGGGAGCACATGGTCGGCATGGGAGCCGATTTGATGGATACCGGATCTCCAATAATCAGCTTAGTAACTGACAAGCGTATGGCAACTGAAATAAAAGAAAATGGAAATATACCGGTATATTCCAGGATTAGATTTCAGAAATATGGACATTCAAATAACGAAAGCGTTATCAAGAGTCCTTGATGTTAGCGTAATATGTGTGAGTAAAATGTAAGAAACTGTATTTTTCGTTGACAGATCAGAGAAAAAAGTGATGCCCTTTTCATCTGTGTTAAGTTAATAAATGGGTAGTCACATTAGGTCACAAAGACAACTCCGTGCTTTTATCCGTACATGTCTGTGAAGCAACACAAACCTGCATGTCTGGTGTCTTCGGCACTCAAAGACATATCAAAGACACTTGAGCAACACTGAGTGGGCTAGTTGATTGTTGCTTATAGACCTACACAAAGACACAAGCCTAGATTACATGTATACTGCACACCGGTAGAGTTCTGACTACCATATTTTAGATATCAAGACCTTTGACATCAGATTTCTTACATATCCAAGTGGAACACACTGGGATTGACATCATTTTACTTGTTGTTTTTTACTTGTTTATTTACTTTTGTGGCGATCTTATAGTGTAGAGCACAGAGATTCCTAATTTCGTTACCATAGAAGGCTTGGTCTCATCGCGCTGCGTAGACATGATCTTTTCTCAACTTCAGTTTCGTGAAATTTTGTCACCCTACCTGTCCTAATGGTTTTCTCACCAACAGGCTTCCGCTTTGGTTTCACATATTTGGTTTCACCATATTCACACATAAACTTTGAGACATCACAGTAGTCCTTCTTCCACAACCACCCCATCTGAGGGCGGGGACACAGGCGCCCACAGTCCTGTTTGTAGCGCAGAATCACATCGAAGTTGCGATCTGCAGCCCTCTTCACGGAAATGGTAGGCGTTCCTGCAATTAAATGGACATTTTGTCTATGGAGAACTACTGTTATTTATGTGACTGCGCGATGCTTTGACGTCCCCTAAAAATAAGCACACCAAGCTATTTACTGGCTTTTTTCTTTATTCATCATTTGTCATAGTCTTTACTTGCAAAATTTTCAGGCAGTACTTCAAAACAATTCATAGATATAGCCAATCACTATCCTTCCCCAAGGTTACCTGCATGAAGGTAAAATCGAATCAGTGTTTGTATACATTCGAGTACAGATTACCGACATCGGTCTATGGATACAGTTTTAATGACTGGGACCGCCAAAATCCATGGACGCAAAGTTGTGAACCTCGACGAAGAGCTCAGTTTTCTGTCTGGTTCATTGCAAGAGTTAATGTCCGTATGCTAGGAGGGTGGGTCTCGCATTACAAGGGATGGGAATACTTCCTATTTGGTTCGAAATTCTGCCGTTCTGTTTTTGTTGGTGTACCTCAGTCTCTACTACGACATTGATAGATGTTAAGTCAGTGAGAAATTCACTGTATCTTTTGCGAAACATATAAAACTGGGAAATGCTATTTCTGCTAGACCGTAAAAAGCCTGAAAACTAATGGTTAGAAATTACCAGCTGCGTAGTGGTGATAATATGTGGGAAATATTGTTTTTCAAGTAAGGCTGACTTCTTGTACCATTATCCAACTTGACAAAGCTTATCTAGTGAAATGGTCATCGTGTGATGATTTGTTGCAGTGGAAAAAGTCAGATTTCTGAAGCCGCTGTTACGTTAGTGAATGAAAGGATAGCTTTGAAAACTCTTCGTAGAAACCACTGGAAACGTTTATTATTTCACTGACGTTTTATGCCACACTTTAGAACATTTCACCTACACGAGGACGGACTGAGTTTTCTGTTATGCTTTTCTATAGGATATACAATGTTTGGGATGTCTGTCACTATGGTAGCCTAGGTTTTCCACATCTCTTTGAGAACTCTTCTTACAAGACAAACGATACATACAGTGTGTTCTACAGCAATTGATGTCAGTAGTATATCGGAGGAATTAGAGGTATCGTCTCATTTTCTTATGGGATTGCGATGCAGGACCGCACTACATAATAAGTGAGGGCCCGTTCTTTGCAGTGCGGTGCATCACCGATGTGCATAATAAGCTGTGTGTGATACGTGTAATGAGGCGTGGTAAGGAATGTTCTAGAAGAAATTTCAGGGGAATCTTCTGTTGTGGGCGTGGTGAACAGGTTCTGAAAGAAAAAAGATTCGGAGAATTCCCTGTTGGGGACGTGGTGTGAAGCTTCTGAAATGTTCTGGGGGAATCCCATTTGGGGGCGTGGTGGTGACCATGGAAAATAAACGAATTTGAATTACTGGGTATGGAAAACGTTCTAAAATAGTCGAAATAAGTATATAAGCGTTTATGTGTGTGGGTGGTGGGTCATTCGTATGTTTGCCGCTAAGCTATAGGTAGAAGACGAGTAAGGGATTCCTATGGGATGTGTGTTGAGATGTGTTTTAGCACCGTCGAAGCCTAAATCGTCACAAGTGGGAGCCTTACCAGTTGGGGAGATCTTCGAATACCAGTCAAGTATGTGATCGGCAGTTCCAGCGGATGTCAAAAATGAAACGGCATCATCGGACGCAGCACAGAGATGCTTGGTGTTATATCGTACATGATAAGTAAGGGAGTGTTCTTTGTGTGTGGTGTTATAGTATATCATAAGTAAAGTTGTTGATCGAGTGTGCTGAAGCCTAGAGGATTCTTGAGTGGGACTGAGCTTGAGCTTTGTCACTCGACGTCATCATGTGTGACGTCACGTTTGGCGGGTAAACTCGTGTCGTCTGTTGGGTGGCTGTAAGTATCCATGCTTATTCATGCACATAGGCTTAAATTACGAATTTAGGGTCTAGATAAATAAATAAAATCCAAATGCTGTCTCTTTATAGAGTACAGCTATGCAAAGACATGTGAAGCTGGCTCTTTGTTTACATTGTCTTTTACCATAGACGAGGTACAGTGTAGTGTAATCTAGGTCTGTGAATATAGGAATGTTCTGTACTTTTGTGGAGAGTGAATGCTGTCGTAAAACATTTACAAAAGTACGCGTATAGTTGTCGCGATGAAATCTGTTTGTTTTTTTGCATGTTATGTTCTTAATTTTTTTAATATGTGCTTCGTGTGACTTAGAAAAAAAAGACGGCCCATGTTCAGTGCTGTTTGGCTCGCCCATGTAGTGTCAGAGGCTAAAACTGCAACACTCTTTCCTCTTTCTCGCCGGTATCAATGGATATCTATGATTTGTCGTGTGTCAAACAGCTGACTGACAAAAAAAGTATACATTTCACGGGCTGTTATTAATGAAAGTCGTCAATGAATGAATGCGTGAGCGTAAGACCGTATGTAAAGTAGAGTAACACGGAGCCTGCCTTCTATCATATAGAAGTATATATAGCTATATGTATATGTAAGTATATAGTATACATAAGAATCTATGCTTACATATGTAAGTCAGAAGACGTGTACATATGAATGCATGAATGTACGTATGTCTAGGGAAAAACGTGTCATGTAGGGAAGGCAGGAGGTATTCATAGATAGCCTGATATATAGCACAAAGACACACATACACACACACACACACACATATATAAATATACACACACCAAATATGAAACGGTTACCCATACGGCAACCCCATCTCAAGCACCACCATCACCACTACCCATCCCCGACCGCCAGTCTCCCTCAAGTGAAGTTGTCGTTAGTACGCTGGGGACGAACAGCACGGACGGCTGAGATGAGCCTGGGAGCATCCCTGTCAGTGACGTGAACACAGTTGGCTTGAATGCTGACCCGTTTGAGCCGGATCCCTTCACACCTCCAGCAGACATGTTACCCTCGAAGCCACCACTACGCTAGGTGTATGAGCATCACTGGCGCAATTCGCCAGCATTTTCATCGCCGACGGCCTTTGCAAGACACCTATAATTTCAGAATCATGGGGCTGTATCCCTTGGCCACGTACCTAAAACAGCTGTTTCACAGCAGCGTTCGTTATTCTGCGTGGCCAGGACACGAACTATCTGCGTTATTTCCACCCCAGCACCAACACGCCAGTGTTTCCCCAACCCCTAGACATCCGGTCTTCCGAGGAGACACTCGCCGATCACCTGTTGGTGATGGATCCCCTGGACTGTGCACGGCATCAACGCCCCAATAACGTTAACCAGCGTTCGGTTTCTTGTCCACGAACCCCGTACCACCCCTCATTGAGGCATCGGTGCAGCTTCAGGACTAAGTGGAGCACAACAAGAGCCTGTACAGCATGGTGAGTGGCAGTCATGGAGCATAAGACGATCAATTGTGTTTTCCCCCAGGCTTTGCCTCTCACCTTGACAACGCCCAGCCCAAATAGTAATGTTAAAGTCTAGAGCGATGTACAAAAGTACTTGAAAACCACGCGCATGGAAGGTGGATATTTCCGAGAGGTTCCAATAAGTGCACTGGACTTTGTTGCGACGATGTTTGAGGTGAAGATTCTTTTGTATGAACTGATGTCGGTCGACGGGGGAGTGTGTACTCTGGTCCTTCACCGTACTGCCGAACGTCATCCCACCATCCTAACTCTCAATCTGTACAAGAAGCATTTTAATGCGGTGAAAGATATATCGCTATACGCCCTTCCTTCCGTGCAGCGCCTGCAGGAAAGTCTTCTCACCATTGCCAGATGAAACGGTACGCCCATAATGTAGTAAGAGATTAATGTACTGACTGACTGTTTGTTTACCTTTCAGCCAATCATCAAGCTTTTAGAACTGACAGATGATGTATTAGGTTAAAGACTAAAATAAAAGATTCTGATCTCTACACAAAAGTAAGGGAAGAAGCCTTATTAGAAATTAGAGCAATCGATATCAGACACAACCCTAAGATGAAAAGTCAAGTTAGAAATTAAAGCCGTAACTGTCAGACACATAAATAGGATGATAAACCAGATTAGACGGAGCAATAATTATCCGACAGCCATACAATTATACAACCGAGATGTAGAGAAGGCCACAAAAACTTAAGAATATGTAAAAAAGCATTGACCGAAACCGCAACGTTTACATGGGTTACCATTTCCGCATGTGTCTGCGGAATGCATAGAAGGCTATTTACCATTTTTTTTTTTGCTTTTATTTTAAAACTATACAGAGATTTAATATGTCCACCTCGAAATGCAGGGGAAAATATTTTAGATAGGATTTTTTTAAACCAACACATGTTTGCTATTATCTTATTCCTTAAGCCCAACATATTTCCCAAAATGTTATTCTTCTCCATTAAGTCGCGTCAGTATTCATATGTATGTGGAAGAGCTACGTCAACAGAGTCTATCAGACGATGGACAATTTTTTACACCACTCTGTACATTTAAGCAACACTTCAAACATTTGCACTACTTATCCTTTACTTGAGTTTCGGTAAATATTTATATCTATGTCTTGCGTCTTTTCGTCGGCATTGAAACCTGTTGACTGCCTCTCCTCATATGAATTTGCAATAATTTTATTTCATATAATTTCTTAGATTTTTTTAGTGTCTTGTCATAAGTCCATCATTCCTGGACCGACCAGTTTTACTCCCATCGCATGAGGATGTCTTTATGCCCTGTGTCATGCCTGTTTAATTCCCATAGAGATTTACCACATCAGCATTTCGTCCATCTCAGGTAAGGTCGTTTTGATATAGAAGCCTACATACACACATGAAGTGAAGACATTGTGGTCGTTGTTAAATATTCGCTTACATGTGTATATATGCCCGGGTGAAATCCAATACATTTTTCAGTTTCGTGAGAGTTTTATTCTAAGTGCTCATGTATGCGCTTAAATGGTAGATATTTACACAATCCATAGCACAATGTTCATTCTAAAAAAATAGGTGAAGGAATGCAGTCATTTCTGATAATCGCAATTTATTGGAAGTCATTGTCCGAAAGTCTTAAAGTTCTCGGATTGCTCTCATGTCACCACATTTATCATAACTGAATTTTTCACTGATACAGATATAAGCTACAAGACAAAGCAGAAAACCTATGAAATACAGGAGGAAAGAGTATTATTTCTAGGTCAAGGGCTTACAATGCATGGGATCCTGACCATAAATACTTCGCCCATCCTGAGGCAATGCGGATGGTCGGTCCATAAGGTGCTGATATTCCATCGACAATACGCCGGTCATGTTCCCTTCCCTACGCGAATGGTAATGCCATCTCCTGGCCATCATCCGTGATGGTTCCCGGATGGTCGGTGTATCTTGATTAAAGATTGTCATTATAAAGTACCGTGTGTGTGGCACAACGGTCATTCAGGTGTGCTGAGTATAGTCATGTAAACAGTATTTAAACTTTAAAAAGCACTTTTTTGTTTGTGGCAGGTCATAATAAGTCCCAATGGGACGTACCTTGCTATTGCATCTACACTCGGCCTCTTTTCAGCTTATGTGTTTTTTCGACGTTTTGAACTTGCTTTTTTAGAACTTGTGACTCTGAGAGGTGAGGATCGAAAGGTTACTGTGTCAAATTTCGTCAGGATTGCATTAGCTGCAAAAATCAGTGTGAGAAACATTACAGTGTGACTTGAGGAACTCCCATGTGTAACACGGCGCAAATTTGAGATCAGCTAAAAAGGATGGAAAGGCCATTGCGTCTTATTTTCAAGAAAACTGTAATCAATACATGATCATGTGTCATGAAAACACCGATATGGCCTTACGTACCTTCCACATGCAAAACTGTATCTGAGATCCATTGGGAGAGATTTACAGAACTGGGTAATGAATTTTGTCAGTCGAGAAGTTTCGGGCGACCGTAGTGCCGATTTATCACAATCAAAACGGCTCTCAGGCAGTCATCACAATACATTTACAGGGCAGTAAATTATATATTTACCCGTAAACTAAAGTTAGAATATTAAAGTGATGCGGGCTGGTAATGTCGTGCAATCATACGGCAATGATCCGACACTCAGCCATGTATGATTACCAGATGATACACCGAAAATGGCAACAGATTTGCTCATCATGTGCATGGTCTACGTATGGTCAGAGAATCTTACGCCGACAGCCTATCCGCTATGAGCGCAGGATATAAGGCCAGGATCGGACTGCACTGTATGCCTTACTCATGTCACCCAGTGCTCCAGAATCCCAGTGCTGGCCTTGCTTCTGTTCATAGCATCGGAAAATCCCCTCTCTTAATATTCGAACCCGGATTCAAAAACCGAGTCATTTGATCAAAAATATAACATTTACCTCGTGAATGTTTAGTTGCATGTTTATTCAGTGGTGATTGCACTTCTCAGTTAACCTAAGTCACCGTCTGTTTGCCACAATAGTATCAAGAACAAAGAGTAGGCCTACATGCTTCTTTCAATGTAACAAGAATCAAAGGCTATTAAAATGTACAGGTAAGTTTCGTGTATGCTGAATAGGATCAAATGGCTGTATAAGGTCACCTTTAGTTGACAGAACACGGGGATTTAATACATGTACATGGCAGTCGGGCAGGCACAACGTTTTAGCTGATGCTCAGAAGTGCGTTTTATTCAAGGTCAATAACTTGTGTAATTATCACTGAACGGACGGAAATGTGCACCATTTTTCTTTCAGCTTTGTTGAGCAGAATCTGAAATATTTGCGTTTTGTAGTATTTGTGCAATAGGACATGATTACATGTCTCAGTTGGTTTCAAAAGAATGCTTCTTATTTCACAGGCGGGCGTCTGTTTACTGGAATTAATTTTACACTGTCCCAGTCAAATGCTATTTGGTTTATTTAAGATGGTAAACAGATAAGTGCGGAATCAGCTGGGCCAAACGTTCGGTGCATATGACTGTTATGCTTCGTACTTATCGAATTTCCGAACCACTTATATTTTATTGTACGTCTCTCCCATTTGACTTAGACAGTGAAGTGAGTGGATCGTGATCGAGCGGATGAGATGCCTGCATGACAATGGCTTGTATCAACGAGAGGACGATTTAAACACGACCTTGGTCAGGGAATTTGTAGATTTCGCCGCTGTCATTGCTCATCCGGTCCTGGTGACCATAAAACGCCAAGGACGCAGGAGTGACGGCAATTTAATGTTTGTTAAAACACAGTTGTTCGGAACAGCTAACCATATTCACACACAAATTTTAAGAGGCGTCACAGCCGACTGGTTCCCATACCCACTTATTCTCACCCTGGCATAGGCGTCCACAGTCCAGTGTAACTCGGGACTGGTAAGAAAATGTGATCAGGAGGTATCGTGCAGGGCACCGATAAAACAAGGGTCCCTGCAATATGAAAACACGGTGGATACTGCCAAAGTGTACGCCAAAGTGAAGACAAACAACTTTATCCTGAAATAGTTTAGTTTATCTTTCTTCCTTTCTACGTTTTTTCTTACCGAGAAATGCCACGAAAGCAATTATTTTTCAAGGCTACTTACCCAACGATTTAAAGAATTAAAATTTATTAGAATGATTCTAAGATAGTTCAGTAGAGAAAGTCACACCTTTCAAAATATCCTGTAAACAAATATTAGGCATTGCTATGAAAGAAGCAATGTGACGTCACATTTTGTTGTCCGAAAAGGCCATCATCTTTAACCCTACTTCAAGTGCTTTCTGTCTAACGAATAAATTTTGCACGGCTCTCTGAATGGCACTGAGTTTGCACGTCGTTTATGTACCCTGTAGAACTGGTATTCTTATTAATTTGTGTGTGAAATATTTAGAGGATCACCCAAACACTCGATAACCTGGGAATATTAGTACACAGCTCCATGTTCACCGCTTTGAAATTTGTCCTCCTTGTACTGAACATTAATGTCACAAAACCTTTTCAAAACATGTAACTGTTACAAAATTACAAACCACTGTACTAACGCTAGCTGTCTTTTGAACACACTCTTCACCCGACTACAAAAACTTGTAGAACAACTCGTAAAACAATAAGTAGAACCATGTGTGGATATGGCAACGGAAAACTCCGGTACATAACCTCCGTCCAGGACCACCATCCGCCGCCTGTGTTGTCTTTTGCTCCAATCAATCCAAGCACAATTTCCACCAATATGAGAGCTCAGAAATTGGGACAACGGTGCGTAGAAGTTGTCTGTTACGGTTTGTTGTGAGATTTTGGCTAACATTCCTCCATTCAGTTCACATGTGGCTTGTGCGTTTTTAAAATTGGTTTCGAGAACGTTATTTTGATATATCTTGCCCTTGTCCGCATATCGGTTGGCACTGCTACTGCGTACAGCTGCAAGTATTTCATCCAGATAGAGCATTAAATGAAAAACGACAGCTAAAGGTACACATGGGTAGAAAATACACCTGCAAGTAGATTTTCTTCCGTGTGCTTCAGGCACATTTCTTCTTACAAGTCTACGAGACTAGAGCAAAGTCAGGAAAACCTCAGTTAAAGCGGAATTTAGTGTAAAACCATTGCCAGATACGATCAAAGTCTCCAGAGTCTTAAGCATCACATTCAACACACTCGGGAAATATGATTCCACCATGTATAAAAAGTGGCAACATGACAATTCGTCTGGCATGGTGAAAACTGTGCAGTCTATGGACTTGTAAGTAAAATTTACCCTGCGAGACGATATGTATATATTTCAGGATATATGTTTCACCTTTAAAATCTGTGTGTGGTTTTTTACAGATCAAATATTAAGATGTAGAAGAAACCAAACCAGTCAGGAGATTCCGGGAAAGGAGTCAGGCGTTATTTTCTTTATTTTCGTGATAGCTTCAACAATATATCCAAGAACACCGAAGTAAGGGGTCTTCTTTCGAGATGCTCATACAGTCTTGTCAACAGTTCAATATAAAATAAAAAATGCTGGACAGGATTACAGGTGTTATGCTTTTAGCGAACAGAACGGACAAAACCCTTGTGATTGTTGACGTACCAAAACTCTGTGTCGGTAAGTGGAAAGAAAAACGCTACCGCGTTTGGATCAAACCAGTGTAGCGAAGGTAGTGTGTTCGACTTTGGACTGAAGATGGTCATATGTAAAGGTCTCTTTGTCAGTATATCTTAGGGTGTTAATCTTTTATTTTATCGGATTGTCACTAGTCTCTAAAATATCTTACAATTGAATGACACACACTTTCTTCACACAGTTAAAGGGTGCAGCCGTACAGCGTTCAAGGATCGATTTATTTACCAGACAGTTGTCAGTGCAAAAATGCTCATCCATACTGTAACTCCAGCACCTAGTTCAGCATCGTAACACTCATAAAAATTGGTACTGTAATATTCATACCATGTTGAGGAATAATAGTTAAACAGAATCAATACTGTACCACCAGAAATGTAATACTTAAGTGTAAGATAAGCACTGTGGTACTCGTAAAATCATTGCTCTGTAACATCCATACAAACATAACGAGCAATGTAATACTTATACTCATGGTTAGAATGGTAACACTCATACACAAAAATAGCAGGGCATACACACGTCAGGAATCAAATGCTTAGACAAAAGCCAGTGAGGAAATACTCGTATACCGACGAGTATTGCAACACAAAGGCCAGTATAGAAGTGTACAAAGATTACAATCGAGATAAACCCGCTATATTTTGTCGTGCCCGACCCCTGGAATAATTGTTATGTCAGGAAATTCTCTAATAAATTTCCAAACATAAGATCCCAGATGAAGAAATGACATTAGAGTATAATAGGTGCTCTAATAACCTGTAGGGTTTCTGGGTGCTGTACAAAGATAGGACAGTAATAATCTAAAGAAATAAGCACACTCTTTAAAACATAGATTAGGAACATAGTTACAGATGGACATTTTATTAACCAATGTTTAACACGCAAAAGTATGCGTGAATAAGATGAGTAATTCTTGAGAAGGTAGGTAATTCGTGAGAACACCTAGCATCTTCCATGCTCCGGACAGGATAATATGGACAAGTAACTTCTATTATCTGTCAGCTCTTCTTACAGTGAAGAGGAGGTAAGGCAAAGTAAACCAGATACTGAACAATATGACCATAGGTGTTGGTATGTCCAGTCCAGTTTGAGAGTCTGCACCTCCAAACATCGTCGTTCATCACGTTGATATAAAGCAGGTCAGTATAGTAGAATGAGCTCAAGGGCATTAATTACCTAGACAGAAACAGATTACACCGAAATTGGTGGACCATTCAGTCCATCTAAAACAATTAATACACCTCCATAGTGTCATCTCGGCCTCAGTAATCACGTTCTCGATAATTAGGGTAAGGGAGTCTAGGTGACAACTAGTGAAGTTTGTCAACAGCCAGAGCCTCTCTCAGACGGCGGTTTTTAAATAGCTACACTCATAGGAAATCCCCAAGGAATGGTCCATCAATTTCTCCTATTGGATTCTTTGGGGGTGATAGTACATTGGGTGAACTCTATAGGCACTTCAAGTTCTGCTCGCGCAACAATTAATCATAAAAGAATCTCAAGATTTGCAAGGTGAGTAGTAGGTTCCCAGCTCCAATGCCGCATATGTGTAAAGTCTAAAATTATATAATAAAGCCCGCGTAAACATTGTCGATTTGGTCGACGGTGAAATGTGCAACTGCGATTCCACCGAAACTGGCGACGTCCTAATGCTGTACATAGCATGAATATTATAATTCGCCATGTGGTGCGTGTACCGATATTTCTGAACAAACCGTGCACTGTAATTCAAGAGTAAGTTATTACACGTACTTGTAAAATATTAAGATGAAGAATCAGAATGTAACCGCAGCATAAGTCTTTTGACACTAGGCCTTATTTCATTTTCTATGGTTGAAGGCATTGGTTATGAACGGTGGCCTCTTACTGCCATTCGAAATTTTGAACATTTTCTACAGATTTTGCATGAATCGTATATATTTCTAGTGAAAATTTATCATTTAGATCATGGAGTTTAATGTATGCGTAAAACTAAATTCACGCAAACATAAACGTAGTTTCACCACAGTAGATAAATTTAGCGATAAACTTCGAGAAAACTTTTTTCAGCCCTGAAAACATTTCCCCCCGTGGTGTAAAAATTTTCACAACGGAGAAAACTTTTTTCCGTTGTGAAGAGGATAACACTTTGCTCCGCGATGTAAATTTTTTACCGTTTTTCGAAGTTTAATGGCTGAATTTTGTCCAAAATATCTTTGTGTTTCTGTGAATTAGCTTTTTTATTTTTTCTATTCGCAAGCATCTAGTGAAATTGTGGTAACAGGTCTCACACCCAATCAGAATAAAGCTGGTTGGCGGACTAATACTCTGACCAATTTTAATGCCATCAATTTAAGTAAACCATGTTAATTCGTCAATTAATTAAACACTGACTAATGTCAACCACTTTAATAATTATTGATTATTTAGATACCCAAAGAAAACCAATGAAGACCATTACATACTGAGATATGACCTCGAAGATTCCTCTAATCATATGTCTCATGCGCTGATTTCGAGTACTTAAAACATCATCTCCCAGTGTGTACATTCCAAAGAAACTTCAATGCTTTCTGACAATAGTAGATCAACATTGTGAAAGAATGAAAGAACATGTCGACAAACCGGAACACAACGCACCGATAACGTCTGCTGATTGCTAAACAATTACCACACGTCTGAATCAGAAGAGAGGACACAAAGACATACAAGAACTTCTTGTTTTATTGCAGATGCTTCCTTGACAATGTATAAAACCATTTTAACCCCCCAACAAAAAAATACGAACAACTGTAAAAAAAAAGAGATAGAAAGAGAGAAATATCTAGTGCAATTTTGCAAAGATGCACGGCGTCGAAAAATTAGTATGCATGATTTTCCACTCAAATAGTAACGAATGTATTGAACGATTTCGCAATGTCACTTTGCTTTACATATTTACTGGCATTACATAGATAAAAGCTATTAAGAGATTAGATTGTGCACATATATAGGTACCTGAAGTGAAAGCAAATAATTTGTATGTTCATCAAAAAGAATTTCATAGAATCTTTTCGCTGTATTGTGTGTTTTTAAAAGTTATCGAGATACACTAATTACAATTTCATTCTATCTTAATTGCCCCTAATTCATTTGTAACAACTGAATACATTTAGTGAGTCTAATACAAGTTCTGCCTGTAAGAACTGGCAAGTCTTTGACAAAAACAGAGCAGACGCAGTGTAAAAAAATGGTAAATTTACAGCCTCTTCTGTCTTTGACAAATGCAAAAGGATGATGTTCAAAGTATCTGTAATTTAGTAATGTGGGTTTTGTATTATCGTAGTAATTCTAGACCTAGATTCTAGACATCCATTAGACTGAAATTAACATCAGTGACATCTTATATTGTACACAGGTCTGCTTAATCCATAGTGCTGGGGAATTGTAAGTTGTTATTTATCAAACATTCACATAAACATTTAGAATAAAACAATATTTCTAAAAAGTTGTCCACTATCACACTGCCGTAACTGCTTTGTTTTTACCCTCTATGTCGTGGTCTTTTCTACAGACAGAGAAGAGGGCATCCCCCACCTTAAAGATGCTGATTTTTAAAACCTTAACATGTTGCGAATTCTGACAGTTTTTCCCCACAGAACTGTTAAATTACTTACAAACACGCGTTAAAAAAATACATTTTCAGGCGTCAGGTCTGAGGATAACACTAAGCACAGATAAACGGTCATGGTGTAATACATGTAGCTGGTGAAAATGGCACAATTGTTGTTTATTGCTATAAAACAGAAATTTGTCTGCCACCATAAAGCAGGATATTGCTGGATTTTACTTGATTTTATGTGATTGTTTTATATATATGATGGCATAGACACATTGTGTGTATTTCTACATCAGAGATGTAGATATTAACGTCATTACATGTTTACCTTATTCTGCTTGACCCATGCTGATAAGAGTTGTGCATAAACTCCTACAATTTAAGCATGTACAAAGAGAATTAAAATGAAGCGGTCAAAGACTGCTAGAATATATGCCCATTTCCCCATCCCAGTGTAATATATTATTGCAACATGCTGACAGTACATGGCGTTCGTGAATGACATCACGGTGACGTCACGTTGCTAATGCCGATGTGGTATATGAGCGTTGCTAATGGCGACGTACCATATGAAATATAGCGATCGCCTGAATGTTAGAGGATCGGCAAACGTGGAAAGTATATATTAATTGTTTATAATGAGGAGCTGTCAGGTGGACTAAGCATTGGGGATTGGGGATGGGGAGAAGTTGTCTTGAATCTATGTGATTCATTTAATGTGATGTTAACACAGCATTCTGAGTTATTCAAAATAAACCCAACCTGATGTACACCAAGAAGAGGCCGGATTCCACAGGTTATGTGTCGGCCATTTTGTCGGCAACTATGACGCCACTGGTGCCACTGTACCTGTGCCGTCTTTCCTGTAGTATTTTCTTTCATACTCACTCAAGCTTCTCAAATTAGTTAGCATAACAATATATAACTAGCCCGTATCGTCAGCGTGTTGATGACATATAGGAGCAAGCAGTACTCACGCTTCAGACGGGCATCCCCGAAAACCAGGACCATGAAACAGGCGCACAGCGTGGAAAGCATTGTAGGGTTGAAGACATAGGTTGTGGCATCTGCAGGCAGAGTTATGCGCTTGCCTTTTTCATAGAATCACTAGAGCCGTGGCTTCAATTACCAAAATCTTCTGTGTGTATCTAATTTATTTATTTATTTGATTGGTGTTTTACGCCGTACTCAAGAATATTTCACTTATACGACTGCGGCCAGCATTACTCTGGGAGAAAACTGGGCAGAGCCCGGGAGAAACCCACGACCTCCCGTAGGTTGCTGGCAGACCTTCCCACGTACGGCCGGAGAGGAAGCCAGCATGAGCTGGTCTTGAACTCACAGCGACTACATTGGTGGGAGGCTTCGGGTCATTGTGCTGCGATAGCGCCCTAACCGACTGACCCACGGAGGTCTTGCTGTGTGTATCTAAGGCTAATATACACAACAATATTGTAGTTACGCAACGGAAACTTCCGAAACTGTAAATAAATGATGATTGCAGAACGGAGTGTGTTCAACAACACACGTTTGCACTAAGCAAGATGGAATATTTGGCACCAGGTCTGAAGCTGCCTCTAGAAGTATTAATTAAACCAAAACACGACCGTGTAATATGAGTCGATGAGGCAACCTACGGTCTTTACATCAAATATACACGTGGACTGACATTTTGGTCGATTGAAAATGACAACATAGCGATCCCAAAGAAAATGTTAATAGTGTGGAAATTCACCATCCACAAGTCTTCAGTCAACGTCTTGCAACGTCTATGCATTAAACATAGAGATATCGACCTTCACTGAATTTTGTAGTATTTCAGAAAGAACAAACACATAGAGGGTGCAGATGAGGCAAGGTGTATTCTGGTTATGACTATAAGTCTACGTGTACATCCAGCAGTGTTGCCAAGCATGCGGAGACCCCTTACTCGTACCTTACTCACTGGTACATTGTATAAGACATTACATTTTTCCCTCTGTGTACAAGGGTTTCTTTTATAAAACAAGAGACAATAATTGTAATTGTCCTGAAGGTTGCATTAAGAGAGAGCACAAAGTGTACTTATAATCAACAGAACTCGAACATTGCTGGCTTTTTTCAAAACTTGTTTTTCTACTTGTTAAAAACATTCAATGGTATATTAACTACCTTGTTACAATGCTGAACAGATGAAAAGGAAAATATTCTCAATATCTGACATAATCTCGCATCCAGACAGGTTGATTTCTAGTCCGTCTTGACCTATTACAGTTAGTTACTGCCTATATCAGATTCACAGAAATCAAGACGATTAACATTTTGATTTGCCAAAAAAATGGAAGAGCCTGAAAACTTAGCTAATCTCTGAACATTCCATGTTTTCCATCAGTAGTTACGTAAGTGTTTGCTCCAACTTTCTTGGTTATCTGTATGGGAGTGCAAAATTTACTTTCACCCTTTTGAACATGTCCAGTACTTTTTACTCTAACTAAATCACGTAGTTTAAAGGTTTGTGATTTTGCACCTTTGCGTTTGTTGGTGATGTATTGCTTTTTTCTTGTTTGGATTCCACATGTTTGCACACCATCCTCTCTTCAATAAAAACAGAAGACTTAGTAGTATGGACAATTTTCATGTTATGACTATGGAGTAAAACAGAAGGTTCAACTCCAGTTGCGAGATGGAGTGTCTCATCTGTACACACCTAAAAAGTCTCTGAGTCACTTGTTGACTGGCCATCCTAGAATCTTAGCAGTTTGAACAGCTTCACTGAGAACTTTATTAAAAGCGTTCGATGTCTCCATTTCCTTCGGGATGGTAAATGGAAGAATGCGTCAGTTTCCTCTGAGAATCTCTCGCGATAAAATTCAGGCATTAGAAAGTCAATTACTGATCCTGCTGTTGTACTTTGTGTAAAGCAAACTTTTCTCTTTACTGTAATAATCTATCAGTGTAATGGTAAACCTATTCTCGTGAGAATGGTATGGTCCTACGATGGCTATCCCTAGTTTTAACCAAGGACTAGTCGGTAACAGGCACAGGTTGCATCGGACCATTGTGACAAATTTTAGTTTTGTCAGTGATCTGACAACAGAACAATTTCTGACAGAATCATGGACTTATATGTCCACCTTAGGCCACCGAAACAACTGACTTAAACGCTGTTTTGTGCGCACAACTCCATGGTGTTAGGAATGACCTATTTCAATAACTCTGGCGCTTAGAGATTTAGGTACCACAACGCGTTCGTTTCGGTATATCACGTTATCTATCACGGACAACTCATTGCACACAGAGAAGTGTGGTTTTGCGTCGCTTTCAACGAATTTTGCTTTGCTCGGCCATCCATTTTCGATATACCCTTTAACAAGATCGCAAGACTTGTCTACAGCTGTAGCTTCAATCAATTCAGCTTTCGTGATACT
The DNA here is from genome assembly GCA_016165875.1 of Acanthopleura granulata. NCBI lineage: Eukaryota > Metazoa > Mollusca > Polyplacophora > Chitonida > Chitonidae > Acanthopleura > Acanthopleura granulata. Next base: position 17,939,559 of record JABBOT010000006.1, read on the forward strand.
GGTGTCTTGTAAGAGAATTTCACACACACGATCGACTTCGCTGACAACGTTGGCATTGCAACTATCATTCATTTCGGCAGGTAAACAAGAGAGAGCATCGGCTACTTTATTTTGAGAATCAGGTTTGTATTGCACTGTGTAATTGTAATGGCGTTCCATCTAGCTACTCGCATAGGTCTGTTACCTGAGCCTGACGTTGACAAGAGTGTAACCAGGGTTTGGTGGTCAGCTCCCAGTGTGAACTTTCTACCCCACAGGTAGGTATGCCACTTTTCTACAGTCCAAACGCAAGCTAAAACCTCGCTTTCTCCTACTGAGTAACGTTTTTCAACATCGTTCAATTTACGTGAAGCGCACGCTACCGTAACTTCATCACCATGATCATTTATTTGAGTCATGTTGGCACCGATACAGTAACCGAACACGTCACTTGTCACGATCGTTTCATTTCTCGGATCAAACAAGGAGAGGGCACAGCTATTTATAATAGCCTTCTTGATATCGAGAAAAGCTTAGTTAGCTTTGGCTGTCCAATTAAATGGTACTGTATCTTGTGTATCTCTGGTCGGTTGCACCAATGTCAGAAATTGGGGAACAGCCTTTGCGTAAAACGAGGCCAGACCTAAGAATGAACGAACTTGGCCTGAATTCGCAGGGCAAATTACCTAAGACAAAATTGAGAAGACTCTGAAAACACGCTGGCACACATGCCAGTGCAAAACAGACACGCTTGTATGTGAACAAGTGACAAGCTGCTCTGACATCAAGTTTTGAGAAAGCTTTTGCATCATGTAACCCACTGAGTAACTCCTTGATATTCGGTACTGGGTATTTTCTCACCACTATCGACTTATTTAATTTCCGCAAGTCGACACACACGCGTATTGCATCATTTTTCTTCCATGCCACCACTATCGGCGAGACGCATTCGGAAGCCTCTACGCCCTCAATAATATCCTCGGGTTCAAAGACGTTTTAACTCTTTCGCTACCTCAGCTCTAACGGCGAATAGAAGTGGTCGCATCGTTTGTTGTACAGGCGTCGCGTTTGGTTTCAAACGTATTTTGTGTTTGTACCCTGAAATCAGACCTAGGCCATCTGTAAATACTTCCTGAAATTCAGACGGTGTTGTGCAATCTGTGGCGAAGTTTGTTAGTGACAGTGTATGGAGTACGTGTTACATCACTTGATCTACTTTCTGTGCTGACTGAGTAGGCGTACTTTGTGTTGGCGTGACATTGTGAGTAGCAAAACATGACAACGTTTAGCCCTGAACATTTCTGTCGTCGTTACAAGCTGTTGACTGCTCTCTGTATCATGAACCTGGTTAGTCTGTCTGACAACAAGAGAAAACAATGTCGGTGGTATTTTTGATACCAACGGGGAAGATGAATATTACACAAACTTTCGTTGGTAGTTGATATCATCTTCATCAGGTGTAGTGAAGTGGAAGGTAGCCTAGAGCATACAGAGCTATTACGTGCTCAGCTCAACTCCTTCCTCAAACCTCAGATATGCATGTGTATTGTATTCCCTCCATGGCGTTAACCTGGTGTTAAGCGCTAAGCAGTCCCGTCTTCCCTCCGGCTATCGTCAAACTCCCTGATTCTCAAATGAACTTGTTGCTGTTTACGTTACAATTGCTCCATGTGAATACATGTATATGTAGTGTATGAGGTAGGCCTCATAAATATATCGGAAGTCAGATTGTCTATGTCGCACATAGTGTTGTACCTGTGTTCTCAGGTAGGCTGAATTTGTTTCTGCTAATATAATGTACGCTCTGTATCTTGTCCAGCTGCGTGTATAACATGTAGGATTTTTTTACCCTTCGTTGTTGACCAATATCTTCGGGAAGGAACCAAATACTAAATTCCAGCTTTGGCGTAAATCGTCCACTTAGGGCGGGTACACGCCATTACAAATCTTCTACCCTCCACCCCACCTTCCACTTCACTACACCTGATGAAGATGATATCAACTACTAACTACCAACTTTCAACTGGACAGTGAGTACACGTCTGTTGTGAGTATTATTGACGGAATTTTTGAAACTTCTGCCACTGCGCATGATAGTTATATGGTTTCAGTTAGACCGGCTCTATTCCTCGTGTATATGAAGATGATATTAACTACTAACGAAAGTTTGTGTAATATTCATCCTCCCCGTTAGTATCAAACGTACCACCGACATTGTTTTCTCTTGTTGTCAGACAGACTAACCAGGTTCATGATGCAGAGAGCAGTCAACAGCTTGTAACGACGACAGAAATGTTCAACGTAAGCTCTAGGCGCATAAATTTCATCAGTATAAAAACAGTGTACCGTTCAATATCAGAGGTTGTCGTTAATCAACTTACGTATCTCAAATACATGTTTTAATTGCAACTGTACATACATGACATATAACAAATATGGTGATTTCATTATACACGACGAATAGAGCCGATCTAACTGAACCCATATAACTATCATGCGCAGTGGCAGAAGTTTCAAACATTCCGTCAATAATACTCACAACAGACGTGTACTCACTGTCCAGTTTAAAGAAAAATAAAGCTAAATGTCGTATCCCTAATAAACTATTTTTGCTACTAATGACTGATAATAAATGCCACAGGCCGAGATATATAGGGGTAATATGAAGTGTTTTTTTTATATATGTATTGCTATCTAAATAAAGATAATCAACACTGTCAAAAGTCAAATCGAGGAGGGAAAATCGTTGCCAAATCGTACCAATACCTCCAATAAAGATGTCCCAACTGGAGAGTCGGTAATTTTATTTAAATGCAGTAAAGGTCGATACCTGTACGGTTAATGTATTTCAGGTTTCCAACTGCCATAGGAATGAAATAGCACAGCGAATGATTTGCATGGCTTACGCAGGTTCTTGCAAGACGTTGCCTGAAGACTTGTCTATGGTGAATTTCCACACTATTAACATTTTCTTTGGGATCGCTATGTTGTCATTTTCAATCGGCAAAAATGTCAGTCCACGTGTATATTTAATGTAAACACCGTAGGTTACGCCGACGTGTGTGGTTTAATCAATACTTCTTGAGACAGTTTAAGACCTCATGCCAAATGTTCCATCTTGCTTAGTGCAAACGTGTGTTTTAGAACCTACTCCGTTCTGCAATCATCATTTATTTACAGTTTCGGAAGTTTCCGTTGAGTAACCACAACACTGTTGTGTATATTAACTCTAGTTAAACACAGAATATTTGCTATATTGAAGCCATGGCTCTGGTAATCCCATAGCAAAGGCAACCACATAACTCTGCGAGCAGACACAATTACCGATGCCTTCAAGCCTACAATGCTTTCCACGCTGCGCACTTGTTTAATTGTCCTGGTTTTTTGGAATGCCCCTGGAATGAAGCGTGAGTACTGTTTGCTCCTATATGTCATCAACACGCTGGCGATAAAGGCTAGTTATATATTGTTATGCTAACTAATTTGAGTTATTTGAGCATAAATTGAGAAGCCTGAGCCAGTATGAAAGAAAATACTACAGGATAGACGGCACACTCTGCAGTCGCGACAGTGGCGTCAGAGTTGGCAAACTGGTCACACCTCTTCTCAGTGTACGTCAGTTTGGGTTTTTTTTCTTGGAAAAACTCAAAATGCTGTGTTGTCATCGCATTCAATGAAGAATCACATAGATGCAAGACACCCCACCCTCCCAATTCTTGAATGCTTAGTCCACGTGACAGCTGGTGAATGTACACAAGTAATATAAACTTTCCACGTTTGGTGATCTTCTAACATTCGCAGTAGGTTCAATATTTTACGTCGCCATTAGCAACGTCCATATACCACATCGGCATTAGCAACATGACGTCACCGTGATGTCATTCACGAACGTCATGTACTGTTAGCATGTTGCTATAATATATTATACTGGAATGGGGAAGTGGGCATACATTCTAGCAGTCTTTGACTGCTTCATTTTAGTTCTCTTTGTACTTGCTTAAATTGTAGGAGTTTATACACATCTGTCTGTTAGCAGCATGGGTCAAACAGAATGCGGTAAACATCATGTAATGACGTTAACATCATTATATTAGTCATCTCTGATGTAGAAATACACAGAATATTTCTGTGCCATCATATATATAAAACAATCACATGAAACCAAGTAAAAAAGACCACCAGCAGTATCATGCTTTATGGTGGCAGACAAATTTCTGTTTTATAGCAATAAAGAGCAATTATGCCATTTTCATCAGCTACATGTATTACACCACGACCGTTTATCTGTCCTTACTGTTATCCTCAGACCTAACGCCTGAAATTGTTTTTTCATCGCATGTTTGCGAGTAACTTAACAGTTCTGTGGGAAAAACTGTCAGAATTCGCCCCGTATTAAGGTTTTAAAAATCAGCATTTTTAAGGAGGAGGATGTCCTCTTCTCTGTCTGTAGAAAAGACCACGACAAAGAGGGTAAAGACAAAGCAGCTACGGCAGTTTGATAGTGGACAACTTTTTACAAATATTGTTTTATTCTAAATGTTTATGTAAATGTTTGATAAAAAACAACTTACAATTCCCCAGCACAATGGATTAAGCAGAATTGTGTACAATATAAGATGTCACTGATGTTAACCTTTTTGATTCGTTAAGCAAAGAAGTGGCTGTAAATTTACAATTTTCACACTGCGTCTGATTTGTTTTTTGTCAAAGACATGCCAGTTCTTTCGACCAGAACTTATATTAGACTCACTTAATGTCGTCAGTTGATTCATTTGTAATTGGAGCAATTAAAGTAGTTTGAAATTGTAATTAGCGCATATTTGATATCTGTTAAAAACACAGATTGCAGCTAAAAAAATATTTTATGAAATCCTTTTTTATGAATATACATATTATTTGCTTTCACTCTAAATACCCGTCAGTATGGACAATCTAATCTCTTAATCGCTTGTATCTATATAATGCCAGTAAATGTGAAATACAAAAAGAATATTAGTTTGAATAATTTGAGTAAATGTGGCAATATGAGCGATGTAAAATTGTTGGTGAAATTCTTCAATACATTTGTTCCTACTTTACTTCATACAGGCTGAATTTGCAACCCCTGAATGAAAAATGATGAGTGCAAATGTGTCGATGCTGTACATGTTTTCAATAAAGCAATTTTTTCTGTTTGTTTTTAGCATGAGTGCGTATTTTTTTCTTTTTTTTTTTCTTTTTTTGCAAGGGAGAGGGGTGTTAAAATGGTTTTACATATTGTCAAGGAACCATCTGTTATAAATCAAGAAGTTTTTGTTCTTGTTGGTGTCCTCTTTTGAGATTCAGAAGTGTGGTAATTATTCAGCAATCAGTAGACTTTGTCGGTGCTTTG
>JABBOT010000006.1:18797304-19066304 GCA_016165875.1 Acanthopleura granulata
TTGATACAAATAGCAAGTAGGCATCATATATTTCATATCTAAAAAAAATTATACTCCAAATATGTGCATATTTGAATTCATGTACACGTAACTTATCTGTTTGTGTAATGTTAATGATCACAAAGTGGATTAGCTATTTTCCTTCGATATTTGTACGTTTGTCTTTATCTTTATAAGATGTTAACTGCGTGAGACATCAGTCACACGTGTACCTAATGCGGGCTTCCTCCAGCGGCTTGGGAGAACGTTGACACACTTTGACGTATTTTGTTACCGTCCCTCAGCGTGAGATGCATGGAGTGGTATCTGGGTCGAGACGACATTGCATGGACATGTACAGAATGCAGTCAAGAAACAACATTCATAAAATTTAACGCCTGACAGAATGATGACAGTTGAGATGTTTGTCTGGTTTTGCTGCTGTTTTTGTACTTGGTACATGTTATGATGTATATTATGTTATGACATACATGTATTACTGTAGGCCCGAGGCTAATGCACAATACTGAACAGAATGTTAAGGATTGCTGGATATAATGTTCACATTACTAAACATAAAATATAGCTGTCTCATAGTACTGAAAAGAATGGTTACATCACAGTACTACAAGACATAATGGTTACTTCATTAAGTACTGAACAGATTATCTGCATCACAATACTGAACAGAATATTTACCTCACAATAGTGAAGATAATGGTTACCACAACGCTGAAAATAACAGTTAACTCACAGTATTGAACAGAATGGGTTGACTAACAGTACTGCTCTTAATGGTTGACTTACAGTGCTGAACAGAATTGTTGCCTCACAGTAGTGAAGAGAATATTTGCCTTAAAGTTCTCAACAGAATGGTTACCACAATCCTGAACACAGAAGTTAACTTACAGTACTGGACGGAGTGGTTACCACAATACTGAACATAAAATTTAACTCACAACACTGAACAGAATTGTTCAGTAGTGAAGAGAACATTCGCCTCACAGTTCTCAACAGAATAGTTTCCACAATTTTGAACATAAAAGTTAACTCACAGCACTGAACAGAGTAGTAACCACAATGGTAAACATAACCTTTAACTCACAGCGGTGAACAGAATTGTTTCCTCACAGTAGTGAAGAGAATATCTCCCTCACGGTTCTCAGTAGAATGGTTACCACAACGCTGAACATAACAGTTAACTCACAGTACTGAACAGAATGGGTTGACTAACAGTTCTGCTCTTAATAGTTGACATACAGTGCTGGACAGAATTGTTTCCTCACAGTAGTGTACAGAATAGTTGCTTTGTATAGGCGGACAGAATGTTTGCCTCACAGTACTGTTTTGAACGGTTGACTTACAACATTGAACAGAATAATTTCCTCAGAGTACTGAACAGAATTGTTGGCTCACAGCACTGAACAGAACTCTTACCTCACAGCAATGAACAGAATAGTTGCTTCACAGGACTGAACTGCAGAACAGAATAACTGCCTGACAGCACCGATCAGAATGGTTGCCTTGCAGCACTGAACAGAATTGTTGTTTCATAGTTAGTACTGAACTGAATGGATCATCACTGCCACTGAACGCAACAGTTCTCTCGCAGTACTGCACATATATGTATCACTGGTACCAGCATTATGGTAACCTACATGTGCCATACTGAAGAAAGCATAACTTTAACTGATTGGGGAGGAGGGTTGGATCCTAAAATAGGGCAAACCTGGGATATAGTAAGGAGTATTGATATTAATTAGTGCTCTGTGAGTAACTGTTTAATAAATACACCTTCATAGGTAGTTGTCTCTACGGAGGAATAGAAATCCGGTAGACGAGGCTTATATTTTATGACAGCAAAGGTTCATTGCCCGCTGGGACGAACACAAAAGTTCAATGTCCCGTGTAAGCCGTCTAGCATATGACCGACGGAGCATACTGGAGGTGGGGGGGGGGGCGGAGTGAGACAGCGAGCATTGTGCAGGATGTCACCTAGATTTGTCGTCAATGCAAAATTTTATACGCTACACTGGTGCAAGGCTGGGGGAAAACTAGGCTAATACTGTCAGGGCTATAGTGTTTGTTAGGCAGGAATACACGTACGCTTTCATTGCTACACGCACGCATTCACTGGTACAATGTGTACGCTGTCAGCGTGATGTAACTTTGCGCCGTATCTCCAGTAGAGCAGCTGGGCGGAATTTAGGTGAGTACTGGTTAAAGGAGAAAAGGTTTGTGAGCGATGCTTTTGAAACCTGGATTCCAGAATTTTGAGGTGTATAAAAGCAACGATTCGAAATTCAAAAAAAAAAAACAAAAAAACAAACAAAAAAAAGAACCTGGCATCATTATAATGAGAAAACTAGAGAGTCTAGAGTTGCGTATTACGTATTTCAGTTTTCATTTCAGTTCAACTAGTATGCATGTATTGTGTCAGTGTTTTATAAATGTGTGTTTGTGGAGGGCCTCAGGGAAGATCAGTATTATATTGACTGAGTTATATTACCCCCATAAAATGAAAACATTACTATTACTATTATTGTTTTATATAATATACATATAGGCAGCAGTGTGCATATATGTACATGTGACACTATCCATGTAGTACTAATTGAAACAAAAGACATCCCTGCATTAGAAATGTAACTTGCAGATGTTTCAGGGTTTCCCCGGGCTCTGCCCGGTTTCTTCCCACCTGTAATGCTGGCTGCCGTCGTATGAGAGAAATATTCTTCAGTAAGGCGTAAAACACTAATCAAATAAATACATGTGTATTATTTATGTAACGCATACATATCATTTTATAAGTTTTTCTTAAAAGGCTTTATTTATGAAACAAGTAACCCAGTGTATCGTTTAATCTTCATCTAGTTTATGACACGTCACCTATAAAGTATTGTATCGTTACATGTGGGAATACATACATGTGTTAAATGCTTTTTTTCTCATTCTTAGTGTTTAGAGTTGAAAAAAAAAACACTTTTTTTTAAAGATATCATAAGGCTTGAACAGTGAGCTCTCCCTAATTAAGCATTCAAGCCAACAGTTAATGAGCAACTGCAAGTGTAAAGGCCTGTGATGGACGTGGGTAGTAGATCCCTGGGGAACAGCTATCGAGACAACTGTTGTGAAATCTGTTTTCATGTTTTTCAATTGTAGATGGGGGAACTGTAGAACTTTGCTTTTGTACATGCAAGCGAATTCGCACCTCACTGATTTTCATAAAATTCGGAGTACTGACAGAAAATACCCAGACCGTCTTTAAAAAATTGTTTGCACTGCGTAATCCGGCCCAATGAGAAAAACAAGGATTGGTTTGGTAGAGAATTCTTTTGTCTTTTTTGTATTCTGGCTCTTGAAAGGGATAGAGATTTCAAAGAAATTAACTTGCAGAGAAAAATATAAAATAAAACTTCTTTCAAAATACGAATAAGAACTTTTGAGTAGGTCCGTTTTTGAAGAGCTGGTCTGGTTACGGCCAACGAACATATTTTTAAGGGTGGCTTCATATTGCAATTACAAGTAGCAGATATGCCCGTGGACAGTACAATGCACAATTCCATTCAGGGCCATACATGTAACTAGAATAAAACTGCAGGTTCTGATCCCAAACCTCATAAATACATCGTGATTGTGCATATAATAAATTTGATAATATGCAATTCTCAACTTTGCATTCTGAGGGCATACAAGTATGTGAAAGACAGATATTTGTATGATAACTTAACTTTTATTGGTATACCATCATATCTGTGTTCAATTCACTTGTTACTTTTAAAACAGCTTGACTACTTTGGGGACCCAAACGTTTACCGGAACTAAAATGGCTCTAGGTATGTTCCTGCCATTTATGGTATGCAGTGCACTGAGGCTTGCTTGTATGAAACATTTTTAAAAATATGGCTAAATTTGCTCCACATTGTAATAGAAATATGAATGCCATAAAAGCCTTCCACTGTTCCTCAAATTAACAAGAGCTTACATGTAGTTTGAGCCTGCAACCCCATACAGCCCTTCAGCACAATATGGCTGAAATATTGGTGACCTGGCATTAAGCCATATTCATTCATTCAACCTTGATTTACATGTAAAGCTCATTTCAACTGGGAATCAGTTTTTAGGGCGATATTCTACCGGTGCTGGAAGAAAATGTCAGTTAGACTACCCGAAGTAATATTTTATGACATTTATTTGGCTCTAAAACTGCACGTTTTTGAATGAAGTAGGTAGTGTACAGTAATCTGTACCCCGGCCCTTCCAGCTCCCTCCCACCCCAATCCCTTCAATCAGGTTTATGTGGATCAGGATAAACTGTGTTATTTTGAGCAGATTCTGTACTGTTATCAGGGAAAGTCCATGAGTCAAGCTGATAAATTTTGAACACGGCCATGTTACATTGTACGCTGCGCGAACGAGAGGTCATTCTGGTAAAGCTTTTGATAACTGCATCTTACAGTTGTTTGTCTTACATCTGTCGGCAGAAGCATCTGCTACTCTCTATTGTTAACCCATACATGTACATGTACGGATGGATCTCCCTTGTCTATTCATTTACTGATTAAGTGTATGGTTTAATTTTCTGTTACTGGGAGTTTACTGTTTATATTCTGGTACCAGTATGTATCAATCAATACCTTTTCAAGTGTCTGAGCGAAGTTCCTGTGTTCTTAGATATTACTGGTGCTCGTGTGTTTATATATACATGTACTCAGTTATTTCCCGGGCAAATCCAGCTCATCCTGGCTTCCTCTCTGTTCATACGTGGGAAGGACCGCCAGTAACCTGCGGATGGTCATGGGTTTCCCCCGCGCTCATGATGCTGGCCGCCGTCGTATTTAAGTGAAATATTCCTGTGTATGGCGTAAAACACCAATCAAATAAATCAATAAATATTTCACTGGTGTGAAGAAATTTATACCTGTGTTTGTCTCAAAGAATTGAGCATAGTCAATTTCAGTTTCGCTGATTTCTTATCCTTCAGGAATTTTGTGATGGACCTATCCCATATATTGCCATGGCGACACTGTACAAGCGGATTTTAATGACCAGCGCCAATGCAAACCCTAGTGTTTCCATTAATGTCAGAACAGTTGATTGACACAGGTGAGACTGAATTTGTTATTTTAATTTTATTTTAATGCATGTGGCCGAGGCTTAAAAACACCAAAATGATTATTTATAAAGTACCTGTACTTGGTGGGTTGAATGTAGATGTAGGTATCTTTTCCATCCGTCAGTCAATCATGTCAGTGTGTCTACCATTAACATTTTTCGTTAGTAGAATCAAGTTTTAGTTTAGCTACCTGCGGATGGTCGTGGGTTTCCCCCGGGCTCTGCACGATTTCCGCCCACAATAATGCTGGTCGCCGTCGTATAAGTGAAATATTCTTGAGTTAGGCGTAAAACACCAATCAAATAATTAAATAAATAAGTTTTAGTTTAATTCTAACATTCAAGCAGAAGAATTCAAAAAGCCAAAAATTAGGGCGATAGAAGCAACACGACAGAGCTCCTTACTCTAAACTTATTCTTCTGTTGTGGGGATTTTCACAGATGTTTTTATTTTTTTTCTTTCATGTATTTTTCACTTACTGTTAATTTCTTTAAAATTTCTATGTATGCATTTCATTAAAGATTTGGTCAGAAAAAAAATTCCCTACTAACTGACAAATACGTGTAGGCCACCCTATTTCAATCTGATAGGGTGCTGTTATGCAGAACAAAGAGTTTGTCTTGGATGATGCAGAATCCTTAATGTTACATCCCCTAACCCACATATGCAGTTGCATGATAAGAGGGCAATATGCAGCCTTATTTTCTGTGTGTCTGTACGTTTGATTAACCGTTTCGTTAAAGGTCAATTTTAGTCCAGTAATTTTAGACCAGTAGTGTGGATTGAGATTGATCTGTCAAACGTTCGTTACTGCTCTGGTCTTACTTTTTCAGAGCATGGTTTAATATGTTTTTGTTTTTCTTTTCCGCATCCGGCAGGATTCGTAGATTTGTTTGTGAAATAGTTGTTCGCAGAATGGCAAGCAATCACCTTTTGGCGGTGAGTTTTGGATGGTTGGAAAGGACTGGTAAACTTTGCACGAGGTTTCATCATGGATTTGTTTTGTGTAATTCGTTACCGCCTAATGTGGCCTGTAACAGAATGTTGGCAAATGCTCAACACATTAGACAAATGGCAGTTGCTCGTACTGGATACAGATGCTTCCAATTGCACGCACATCAAAACAAAGCGCAACAGTTTCGGAGTTTGGTTACCATGGTAACAAACACCGACACGACAACAGCAGCATTTCTCCAAGCAAGTCACCGGAGTCAGCTCAACAAAGGGAAGCAACTGGGAGGAAACGTTGGGGTACGCCAGGCGTCATCTGCAGTGGGAACAAAAAAGAAACGCAGGTGGCCTCGGTATCTTGCAACAGGACTCTTAGTTCTTGTTGGCAGCTTTACAGCTTTTGTGGCGTACAAGTTATATGATTTCAGGAGAAGAGGTGTAAAGATATTTTATGTACCTAAATTGCCTCTTCAGTTCGTGGGCCCATGCGGAAATTACAAAGGAATTACCATTGTAACTGGGCTTCTGAGCAGCATCGAGAGAGTGCAAGACTTAGAGGCTCGGAATGACGACATTTTCGTCATCAGTTTTCCAAGATCAGGTAAGTTTTGGCATGGAACAGCAATGCTTTGTTTTTTAGGTGTTTCTTGTCATGATTCTCCCATAATCGAAAACTTAAACGCTCAACCGTGATTTTTAAGTTGACCCACACGTACATGATATTAAAGATATAGACATGGGACCCTCAGAGTCTGTTTTCTGTTGTACGCATTGAAACCTCGACCTAGAGGAACTCTCCTGTGCTATTTACCATTAGACCTGGACTAGACTCTGGTATATTCCACAACCATTAAAGCAAATGTATCTCAGCAATGTGGTTGCTGTTAGTATTCAAGTTCAGTCTGTACCCAGGCTTCCCCTCTGGTCATTTTTTGACCTGTTGCTCCTGTAAATGACGTAATAGCGTTTTGTCACATTGGTAACCTCCAGGAGTGGGTGTATGCGTGTACGTGAGTGTGTGTGTGGGGGGGTGGGGGGTGGGGTGGGAGAGGGGTTAGTTAGTCCCCCTGGCAAAAAGTTTTCAGTTGTATCCAAAGCAGGCAAAATTCTGGGTGTTAAAAGAGAGTATAGAAATTTATAGTGTATCAACAACACAGACTGTCTGTGTGGCAGTCCAATACGTGCTCCAGCACTCATCAATTCGAAGACAAATCTTTGACCCAAGTCAACTAAATAGATAAATAAATAAATAAATAAATAGAATGGAAGACAATTTTTCATCACTTTTCCCAGTTCAGGTTAGTTTTGACACTGAACGAGACTGAGAAAACAAAAGTCCTAACCCCTACAAGTGATGGTATTTTTTTTCTTTTTGGGGGGGGGGGGGAAGGGACTTTTGTTTTTAAAGCAGATCAGTTAGACTATTACTGTCAAAACCAGTCTGCTTGTGTCTAAAACCAACTGGCATTGGCTGGCTGGTTCAGTTTAAATCAAGAGGTTGCTGAGTTACATGTACTTGCAAAAGGTCAGTGGTTTACTCTGGGCACTCTTCCTCCATTCATAAACCTGACCCCTGTGATATAAGTGAAAATTCTTTAGTACTGAATATACATGTAAGGTCATCAGTAAATGATCCTTAGGCGTTACCTGATCAACCCTTCAGAAATGGGCCCTATACTCAAAAGGCCTCATATCAAAAATTTTATTGGTATTTTGATAAAGGTTTTTTTTAGTTTACTCTCAGTGTTAATTTTTTTCAACCCATTTCATTTTCTAGAGCCACAATATAAACAATAAGAACAATACAAAAGAATTCCCTACAAGCTGACCCTATTTTTTGTCATACAGGGTCGGGGTACGGCCAACAAACAGCTTTTTAAAGATGGCCTAATGGACTTAACACAAAATAAGTAAACAGCAATTAAGAATTTTAATCTGCACAGAAATTGAGCATTCTAATCAATACCTCTACCAATCTGTTGCAAATGACCTTAAATTTTGTCCATGGCTAAGTTGCTCATTTTACTCGATTTTAGGAGTTGTAACAATCTTAAGAGGTGTTCTGTAGTGTGCTTCGAAGGCAGAATGACATCCTACTGGAAAAAAAAGGGGAAGTTTTAGCTTAAAAACACATGTTTGATTACAATGAAAATGTTGTTTTTTTGAGGGGGTTGGGGCAAACATTGGGATGTTTACAATAGTAATTTATAACAGTATATAATCCAAAATCGAGTGTTATGTAATCCTACTGTATGTAACCCTACAGAATTCGGTGTCGTGTGATCTGACTGTTTGTAATCCTAATGAATCTGGTGTCATGTAATCTGACTGTAATCCCACAGAATCTGGTATTATTTAATCCAACTATTTGTAATCCTAATGAATCTGGTGCCATGTTGTCTGACTGTCTTTAATCCCACAGAATCCGGTATTATTTAATCCGACTGTCTGTAATCCTGCAGAATCTGGTGCCATGTTATCTGACTGTCTTTAATCCCACAGAACCTGGTGTCATGTAATCAGACTGTCTGTAATACTACAGAATCTGCTGTTGTGATCTGACTGTCTTTAATCCCACAGAATCCGGTATTATTTAATCCGACTGTCTGTAATACTACAGAATCTGGTGCCATGTTATCTGACCGTCTTTAATCCCACAGAATCTGCTGTTGTGATCTGACTGTCTGTAATCCCTCTGAATCTGGTGTCATGTAATCCGACTGTCTGTGATCCTATAGGTACCACGTGGACCCAGGAAATCGTGTACCTGGTTAGCAATCAGGCTGATGTGAGCAAGGCGAGCTCCAGAAACATGGAGGACCGCTTCCCGTATCTGGAAGATCAGGACACCAACATAGATGAGTTGAATGCTATGGAGTCACCACGCTTCATCAAAACCCACCTGCCGTACCGCCTGCTGCCCACGAGTGTTCATGAGCAGAAACCAAAGGTATATATGCAGGGGTGGACAGGGCATCATCAAAACTCATCTGCCGTACCGCCTGCTGCCCCTCCCCCTACTTGTGTTTATGAGCAAAAACCAAAGGTATATATGCAGGGGTGGACAGGGCTTCATCAAAACTCATCTGCCGTACCGCCTGCTGCCCCTCCCCCTACTTGTGTTTATGAGCCAAAACCAAAGGTATATATGCAGGGGTGGACAGGGCTTCATCAAAACTCATCTGCCGTACCGCCTGCTGCCCCTCCCCCTACTTGTGTTTATGAGCCAAAACCAAAGGTATATATGCAGGGGTGGACAGGGCTTCATCAAAACTCATCTGCCGTACCACCTGCTGCCCCTCCCCCTACTTGTGTTTATGAGCAAAAACCAAAGGTATATATGCAGGGGTGGACAGGGCTTCATCAAAACTCATCTGCCGTACCGCCTGCTGCCCCTCCCCCTACTTGTGTTTATGAGCAAAAACCAAAGGTATATATGCAGGGGTGGACAGGGCTTCATCAAAACTCATCTGCCGTACCGCCTGCTGCCCCTCCCCCTACTTGTGTTTATGAGCCAAAACCAAAGGTATATATGCAGGGGTGGACAGGGCTTCATCAAAACTCATCTGCCGTACCGCCTGCTGCCCCTCCCCCTACTTGTGTTTATGAGCAAAAACCAAAGGTATATATGCAGGGGTGGACAGGGCTTCATCAAAACTCATCTGCCGTACCGCCTGCTGCCCCTCCCCCTACTTGTGTTTATGAGCAAAAACCAAAGGTATATATGCAGGGGTGGACAGGGCTTCATCAAAACTCATCTGCCGTACCGCCTGCTGCCCCTCCCCCTACTTGTGTTTATGAGCCAAACCAAAGGTATATATGCAGGGGTGGACAGGGCTTCATCAAAACTCATTTACCGCCTGCTGCCCCTCCCCCTACTTGTGTTTATGAGCCAAAACCAAAGGTATATATGCAGGGGTGGACAGGGCTTCATCAAAACTCATCTGCCGTACCGCCTGCTGCCCCTCCCCCTACTTGTGTTTATGAGCAAAACCAAAGGTATATATGCAGGGGTGGACAGGGCTTCATCAAAACTCATCTGCCGTACCGCCTGCTGCCCCTCCCCCTACTTGTGTTTATGAGCAAAAACCAAAGGTATATATGCAGGGGTGGACAGGGCTTCATCAAAACTCATCTGCCGTACCGCCTGCTGCCCCTCCCCCTACTTGTGTTTATGAGCCAAAACCAAAGGTATATATGCAGGGGTGGACAGGGCTTCATCAAAACTCATCTGCCGTACCGCCTGCTGCCCCTCCCCCTACTTGTGTTTATGAGCCAAAACCAAAGGTATATATGCAGGGGTGGACAGGGCTTCATCAAAACTCATCTGCCGTACCGCCTGCTGCCCCTCCCCCTACTTGTGTTTATGAGCAAAAACCAAAGGTATATATGCAGGGGTGGACAGGGCTTCATCAAAACTCATCTGCCGTACCGCCTGCTGCCCCTCCCCCTACTTGTGTTTATGAGCAAAAACCAAAGGTATATATGCAGGGGTGGATAGGGCTTCATCAAAACTCATCTGCCGTACCGCCTGCTGCCCCTCCCCCTACTTGTGTTTATGAGCCAAAACCAAAGGTATATATGCAGAGGTGGACAGGGCTTCATCAAAACTCATCTGCCGTACCGCCTGCTGCCCCTCCCCCTACTTGTGTTTATGAGCAAAAACCAAAGTTATGTACAGTATATCCAGGAGTAGACGGGGTTTCACCAAAACCCACCTGCCATAGCTCCTGTCAACCTTTAGTGGTCACATGCAAAAACCAAAGGTGTGTATATCCAAGATTAAACCCACCTGCCGCCTGCGCTCCATTGTTCCATAGGTGCCTGATGCTTGAAAACACCCCTTTTGGATGTGTTGTTGAAAGGTGTGTTTCATCAGAAATCATGGGCCCTTGTCAGCAGCCCTGTAAGTATATGTGTACAATTAAAGACAAGTGTCAAAACTGTGTCAGAACTGTAATGGCTGGTTAGGTTGGCCTCCTGGCTCCATGTTCCGATGGCTGAAGCACTGGCTCCCTGCGACTATCCAAGTGGCGCTTGTTTGAATCCATCTCTTGCTGTCTCTGCACTGAGCTTATATCCATGTAGGTAAAAATAAAGAGGTGTGTCAGATACCTGGCAAATGTCCTGCACTGGTTTCATCTGGGCACCCCAGTCTCCTAAACCCTAAACGCCTAAACCCCACCGTCCATTCAGTTGTCACAGTGTTTCAGATCTGTACATGTATTATGTATGATGTATTGATTTTTCCATTTGTTCATTATTTCTCTATTTGAATCTGATTTCCACATTTGTGTTTGATATGCACATGTGTACGATATCCCCATTTGTGTATGATTTCGCCATGTTTCTATGCTTTTACCATTTGTGTATGATTTCTCCAGTTGTGTATGAATTGCTCATGTGTGTACAATTTCCCAATATGCGTATGATTTTTGCAGTTGTGTATGATTTCCTCGTGTTCAATTCCCCTTGTGAGTTTAATTCCTCATATGTGTATGACTTCCCCATATGTGTATGATTTCCCCAGTTGTGTATTATTTCCAGATGTGTGTATGATTTCCCAAATTATGTATGATTTCTTCATTTGTTTATTATTTTCCCTTTTGTATTCAATTTCCCCATATGTGTATGATTCCCCCAGTTGTGTATGATTTTCCCTTGGGTTTGTTCAATTTCCCCATGGTATGTATGATATCCCCATGTGTGTAGGGTTTCCCCATCTGTGTAACATTTCCCCATTTGTGTACAATTTCTGCATGTGTGTACAACTTCTCTCATTGGTGCACAACTTGCCCCATTTATGTATGATTTACCCATGTGTGTATGGCTTCCCCCATTTGTGTATGATTTCCCCTTGTGTGTCTCATGTCCCTATTTGTGTGGGATATCCCCTTGTGTGTTCAGTTTTCCTTTGTGTGTGATTTTCCCATGTGTGTACAATTTCCCAGTTTATGTTTGATTTCCCCATCTGTGTATTTGTGTACGATTTCCACATTTGTGTACAATTTCCTAGTTGTTGTATGATTTACCCGTGTGTGTATGACTTCCCCATGAGTGTGCAATATCCCAATTTATGTATGATTTCCCCATGTGTGTATGATTTCCCTATGTGTGTGTGATTTCCCCCCGTATGTGCGATTTCCCCATGTTTGCACGATTCTCTATATGTGTATGATTTCCTCATATATGTATGGTTACCCCATTTGTGTATCATTCATCACTGTCTGTTTCAGATCATTTATGTGATGAGGAACCCCAAAGACGTAATCGTCTCCTGCTACCATCTGTGGAGGAAGCTGAAGGCAGGCTACAGGGGCACTTGCATGGAGTTCAGTGAACTCTTTCTGCAGGACAGGAGTAAGAGTTCTCTTATATATTTTCAGGGGCCTCTGTGGATGAGGGGATTAGTGCGCCAGCGTGGCGCTATGAGCCAGGTACTGTGACTGCAAGTCCAGCTCATGCTGGCTTCTTCTCTGGCTGCACATGGGAAGGTCTGCCAGTAACCTGTGGATGGTCATGGGTTTTCCTGCGGGCTCTGCCTGGTATTTCATATATTAATGTGTTGCTGGGAAAGATGTCAGTAACTTGCCAGAAGTCTGTGGTTTATCCTGACCACTGTGTTTCCTCTGCCCATAAACAGCCAATCAGAATGCTTCTTCATCACCTGACCACACACAGGCCTGTCTCAAGATTTGTCAGCCAATGAGAATTTTACAACTTAATATGATATAATGTAATTTTGCAGATTTTTACCAAAAGAAAAAAAAAAAAATTAAACTATGAAAAGAAAAATCTTGTCCGTGGTGTTAAAACTGTGCCATTGTCACCTGTATAAGGCTGGAGTATTGCCAATGTGGAGTTAATCATTCGTTTTATCTCAGTGCTGTTCTCACCCTGGTTTGACCATGTCAAGGAATACTGGGAAAGAAGAGACGATGAGAACATCCTCTTCATCACGTATGAGGATTTAGCAAAGGTACGAGCATAATTTTTTTTTTATAGCACACTTCAGTGAAAGCGAGGGATATGAATTTGGCTTTGCACTCACTGTCTTGACCATATCGAGTCACAATATCTGACCAATTTCTTTTCAGAAACTCATTTTGAACCAAGCAGAAAACGCAATACTTTTTTCTTCATCAGTGTATCAAAAACTCAATTTATTTTCATGAAATCTCGGTACAAAATTTGTCTCAAACTCAATTTTCTGACACTTCCACCACAATGAGAACGTGGTTAGGAAAAACGTGGGCATGAGTTTTTAATACATGTGCATGCGTTAGGGTTGTCCTAGCATTCATGCTGGTAGGCTGGTACGAGCGTGCAACTTTGTCCAGTACCATATATATGACATAACATGGAAAACATGGTCATATGACATAACATGGAAAACATGGTCATATGACATAACATGGAAAACATGGTCATATAACATAACATGGAAAACATGTTCACACTGTTCCACTTTGTCCAAAGTGGCGTTTTCAAAAATGTCAGGCACCTATTTGCAGACTTGATAAGAGTCACGCGTGCATGCAGATGTGTGTCCTTTTCTTATGGTCCATAGGTGTGTTTAAAATCTTCATGGGATTTCCATAGGGTTGAGATAGTGAGATGGCCATTGGAGGCTTTTGACCTGCACTTGTGTTTACTTCTGTTACTCTGTTGATTTCCATGCCAAAACTGCTGAGCTTCAAACATTGTCAGATTTTGAGAAATTTTATGCTGTAGTTTACTGTGTGAATTAAGTTCCCTATCAGCCTTATCTGTGCATAAATTTTTGCATATTTAATGAAATACACACCTTTTCATTATAAGAACCTTCTGAATGTCCTTGTTTCTGTTCATTTTGTAAGTTTGTGTTCTTCACACTCAAGATGAACTTAACAAAAAATATAAACGGGCATTTTAACACATGGTTTTTTGTTCAGAATTTAAAACAGGAAGTCGAGAAGATTGCCAGGTTCCTGAACAAAACATTAACCCCAGAACAGGTGGCAACAATCGTTGATCACTGCTCGTTTGACAGCATGAAAAACAACGACAAGGTGAACTACAATTGGTGGGACGATCGAGGATACACTAGCAATATCGGGACTGGCTTCATTAGGAAAGGTGTGGTTGAAATTTTACACCTCTGAACTGTAGCCTATATGTATGTCAAATATTTGATTAGTACGCAGGCTTCAAGGTACATGTGGATTCGACGATAAAGCCATGACGCTGTGTGAATTGATTTAGTTACTTAACGGAAAGGTATTTTCAGTCTGCCAGTTTTTGACATGAGGTAGGGTATAATGTATAGAAAACTGTAATTAAGCAGAATTTGATGACTGTGCTGAATCATGTTCCTGGGTGGACATGCATGGGTATTAAGTATGAAAAAAATAATAATGAAATATTAGAAAATCTGTTGATAGTCATACATGTATCTGTGTACATGTACTTGTATCCTGCGATATTAAAAGACAATTAGCAAGTAAGCCCTACCATGTAAAACGCTGACATCATTTTTGTCATATTGACGAAACTCAAAACCTCTGTATGGATTTGTTTGTCTGTATATTTATTTGATTGGTGTTTTACGCCGCGCTCAAGAATATTTCACTCATACGACGTCGGCCGGCATTATTGTGGGAGGAAACTGGCAGAGCCTGGGGTACCCATGGCCACTCGCAGGTTGCTGACGGACTTTCCCAAGTACAGCTGGAGAGTAAGCCAGCATGAACTAGACTTGAACTCACAGTGACCGCATTGGTGAGAGGCAGTCCTGGGTCATTGCACTGTGCTAACCGATCAGCCACGGAGTCCCCTGTTGATTTGTGTTTTAGTCACATGTATACACAATATTGTTTCGCTTATATTGTCGCACTGGGATTTGTAACCTTCGGCCTTGCAGTGCCACTTCGGATACAATGAGGCTCATGCTCTGGACTAGCTCCAGTTAGTTCCGAAGATCTTGCACTCTTTACATTTAGAGTACAAAGGTATCAGAGCTGTGACTGTACAATCGTGTAGTAAGTTCAGAATTCTTGCGTGGGGCGTTCTCAGTACGCACAGCAGGTATGTGACAACAGCTGTGGGCCAACTTTCCTGTAACTTCGTAAATCAATTCCTGTAACTTCTCCCATATGGCACTATATCCTGACGTCTTTTACGAGAAAAGTTACAAAAAAAGTGATCCTTGAAGTTTTGTGACAGCGGCTCCAGACCGACAGCGACTAGAAAACCACTAACCAGGTGGTCTCAGTTACTCTGTCAAATGACTAGGATTTATGAAATGTGCTGTAACAGTGAAACGAGGACAGTGACTTCAGTATTTTGGCTTATGCTACAGAAGTCAAGAAAGAGTTTGGCATTGTTATTTTTCATTTTAAGGGCATATATTCACCATGCTTGCACACTTATGACGTCTGTTTATGCATATTTCGTATGGGTAATCTGGATTTTCCAGTGTTCTTTCTTTTTCCATTCTTTCCAGTGTGGGACATCGAAGTACAAACCACAAAACATTTCAGTGAAAATTGGTATGACAGTTGTGTTTTTTTTTTTTCTCACAGGAAAGGTAGGTGACTGGAAAAATGTCTTCACACCAGAGATGGACAAGCGTGTAATGGCCAAAATCGAGAAGCCTCTGGCTGACATAGGTCTCAAGGTCAGCTATGGTGACGATGTAGAAGATGTAGAGTGAAAGGAAACAGAAACAAAGGAAGTTGTTTTATTTTATAATTTTTTTTTGAAGATATTCTTACACATTCTTTCTTTAATTGACTGTTGAAGTGAAAGAAATCAAGAAATGACACAGCATTGAAGATATGCGAATCCTTATCCAAGAATACCCCTACCTTTAGTACACTGCGTCTTCCTTTCCTCTCACAGAAGTGGAAGGGAGACTTTGAAATGCAGCTGTCTGTCCATCTGTCTGCTCCCATGCATGTCCATTATTATTATTACTGTCTGCATTTTGAAGGTGATATGTTCACGTACATGTGTAGTGTCTTGAAAGCAAATCAGAGGATTTCCTTCAGAATGGGGTCCTGCGTTGCCATTGCTGAGGGGAAGGTTGAATTTGCGTTTTGTCAAGATGTGTCATCCAATATGGCTGCTGCCAGCCATCTTATAAGCTGCTATTCACATGTCATATATAGGCAGCCCCAAGATGAACTTTATAGAACTATTGATTGGATATATTACTGGCTACTCATTTAGCATAAAAGTACACACATATATGTAGATCTATATTTAGCCCTACATATTTAGCCCTACAATTACACTTAGAAGTTCTCAAAGAGATATTTGCCACAATGTAGCATTATACACAATCATTCATTCAAAGAGATATACACGCTGATATTATGAGCGTAGTAATTTGTCCACTGTTTTCGGGTGTGTAAGCTGTACATTATTTCATAAACAAGGCATGGACAGCCTCAGTCTCTCATTTCCAGGCTTGTTGTTCAGTTCTTTAGCTGAGTGACTTCTGCCTTCCGAAAAAAAACCCCTGTGTATCCCGAAAATGTGATGTTTCATCGCTTTGGCATGGCTTGGTAGAACCATAAAACATGTAGCTCAGAGAGGATGTAGCGGTAAAGCGAGCTGTAGATCTGGCATGTTTGGGATGTGTTTTCATTGGCGCCAGATATACACTGAGCTTGAAGAATTGCACGTAGAGTGCGCTTAGGTGGGAATGTGGCAGGTCTATTGATCAAAGAGCTACAGTCATGACAGTGGAGGAAACAGACAGCAGAGGCACAGATATGGTGCAGTAGCTAGGTCATGAAGGTGTCACAATTGAGCGACATTGTTGAAAAATATTACTGATGGTGATTGGATGGGGTTTAACAGTTGAGGGACATTATTGAAAAATATTACTAATGGTGATTTGATGGGGTTTAACAGTTGAGGGACATTATTGAAAAATATTACTAATGGTGATTTGATGGGGTTTAACAGTTGAGGGACATTATTGAAAAATATTACTAATGGTGATTTGATGGGATTTAACAGTTGAGGGACATTATTGAAAAATATTACTAATGGTGATTTGATGGGGTTTAACAGTTGAGGGACATTATTGAAAAATATTACTAATGGTGATTTGATGGGGTTTAACAGTTGAGGGACATTATTGAAAAATATTACTAATGGTGATTTGATGGGGTTTAACAGTTGAGGGACATTATTGAAAAATATTACTGATGGTAATTTGATGGGCTTGTTCCATGTTTGAAATCATCTCTACAACTAAGAGTTCAAAGCAAAGTCCTGCAGTCCTGCCCCATGTGACCTGTTGAAAGTTTTAGACAACTGTCTTCGATGACAGTTACTGTAACCGTGACACAGGCCTCTGAAAAACTTAAAGGTTTCCAGACAGGTCATTTAGAGTTGACGAAGAGTGAATAAAGTTGATGAGTGAAATGTTCGTAAACTTAAGAAGTTTGTGAAGAAAAGAGATGTCATTTGTGCCCTCGGGACATGATACTAGTGATACATAAATTAATGTCGGCAAAAAATGCCTTGCAGTTTTGAAAAGTACGTCACGTGATAGAGTAGGATTTTCTTTCTTGCCTTCAGTGACTTAAGAGTTTGAACCCATTTTCGAGCAACTGGCAAAGTGACCATTACCATCGCTGTCTGGAAATTCCTACTGATACATAGCCTACCGTGGCCTGTCCTTGTACTTCTAATTTCATTTGAATACTTTTGAAAATTAGTATTAAGACATTTGCAGTATCATTGTTGTTTTTAATATTATTACATGTAATGTTCTATTATTACATGCATTATTATTATCATTTTGTGTAATCTGTATTACTAATCAATGTATTATTATTATTTCTCATTTTTATGACAAACTGGATCATAAAATCATAAATTTCAGTGCTATCATATATGTAGTGCTAAAAATTGGACAGTTTTGTATGTAAGGTTTTAATTACAATTCTTTTAACACATGAAGATGTTAAAATGGTTTCCCGTACTTAAGCAAAAGAAAACATCGGTGCTAAAATAACTTGGACAGCTAGCTTTGCTTTTGGTCTTTTATACCAGTATGTCATGTTGGGGTGATCATTCCATCATGCCTGTCTCTCTGTGTGTCATAATGTCTGTCTGTCTGTGCGCAGAAATGTCTGTCTGTCTGTCTGTCTGTCTGTTAATGTCTACCTGTCCGTCTCACTGTATTTGTCTCTCTGTCTGTCTGTGCACCATAATGTCTGTCTGTGTCATAACGTCTGTCTGTCTGTTAATTGGGAAGTGAACAAGATAGGATACATTCTGCTGCAGATAGATCAAACCTTTTATGAATGACATTCATTGTTTTTTTTTTTTTTCCTATTTCTTGGTGGAAACGATCCAGGCTACTGAAACAAAACGAATTTCATGGCAAGTTATGTCTTGTAGCATTGCTAACTATTTCACTTGTTAGACTCCTTGGATTTTTAATTGTACAGGTGTATTTCTTGCTTTACAGTTGTCTTCTCGTGTGATGATATTGTTTCAGCTTGGGTCTGAAGACTGATGTCTTTTCTTTAACAATGCAGATTGTTAATTTTACCTGGAAAAACTGTGTTAATGACATCCGCACATATGTAAATCTTTTGTGAAATTTTTTAATGATATTGGTGTTAATGTTACAGATCTGATGTGCGTATTTAAAACAAAATAAAATATAATCATGTGTATCAGATGTTAAAATGTGTTAAACAGTTCACTGACAGGTTGGCCTTGCACAAGTATTTCTAACATGCAATGTAACAAAGTTTAAATTTGTTATTATTGTAAGATTTTCAGGTATGTAGTATGTATATGTTATTCGGGCTCCTGGAAGTTATTCAAATAGGCAGTAATGTTTGTTCATGTATTTTGGGGGTTTTTTTTTTTAATTTTTTTATAATTTTTTTTTGGGGGGGGGGCCATCTGATTGTTAGGAGAATTAATATCCCGTCTAATTCTTGAACAATTGGAGCCATGAAGCAGCAAGTGATTGGCATCAGGAATCCAACATTATTTCACTGGGGTTAAATATTCCTTGTCCAGTTCGTTATAATGACATACCTTGTAGTACTATTTACCTTTGTAAAAAGAACAGAGTGACACAACATGTGTATGGAGTTCAGCCATGTATTCCATCCCATAATATTTTCAGGCCACACAAAACCCTGCCATCAATGGCTACAGTAAGATGTGGAAACGGACATGATGTTCCATACCTCACACTTAAAATGTATCTAACAGTAGATTTAACCAACAGGTTGTTAAACATTGTAGATGTTGTGCTGTTGTCAGTGTTTGGCATAACAATGACTTGACGTTCTACTGTCAGTTAAACTAGTGCCAGCTGACAGAATTGAAAATAATATGCTTCGCCCATTGCTCAAAAAATCCCGCCCCCCTCACTGATACATTGAATGTATAAATTAATTCTGATATACCCTAATTCTGCTAATTATTGGAACAGATATTAGTCCTGCTGAAAGTGAAGTATCGCTTTTTTCTCCTGGTTTTTGGAAAAAGTAAAGATTTGGATATATTAATCATTGGATGGTCTAACCATTTGAGAAAGAAGAAAACTTTTCATCCATAATACAAATACATTTAATTAGCTAAAAAGGGCAGATAAGGTGTCCCAAATATTAGAAGAATTAAGGTAATGTATTTAGAACTATGCTATATTTGAACATGTTAGAACCATATCAGCTGTCACAAGTGAAATGCACTGGCATTAGCTAAGGTGTGCGCAGGAATTAATCACTCCTCTGAAGAATAATGTGTTCGTTTACAAATACACGTTATATCAGAAGCGCACAGTCACTGTCAAAATTTGCAATCCAAGATTTGTCGAGGAGGATGAAGGAATTGTTTAATCTGTTAATGTAAAGTTACCATATGTCCAGTATGCTTTTCACGGTTAAAATTGTATATATTTAGATATGTGAAATATTCAGTATATGTATTGTATTTGAGCAAGAATTTTTTCCATGTAAAAAGTTGCCTGTTTTTTTCCGATTCTGATCTGATAAAGCTACTTTGTTAAGAAGATCGGATCCTGTCCTGATATAAAGACACAAAGTAACATGTTATGACTCTCACACTCATGAAAATGCAATTCTGCAGGTTAGTTTTCAAAATTATGGGTTAGTGGGTTAGCCACAATTGGGTGAGACCAAATATTGAAAACATACCCCCACAAATTATTTGAGATACACAAAGTGACCTCAAATTTTGCCTCAAAAAGTGCATTATATCGACAAATAATGTCATAATACATGATTATTTTTGATGCAGACACTTACATCATTCCGGTAGGATAGGATCCTGTATACCAAACGAACCTCAAAATACCTTTTTTTAAAATCAACAGAACGCTCAGAATCGGGCAAAATGCGGAACTTAGTCATGGTGGAAATTTTAGGCCATTCCTTTCCTGTTCACAATAATTAACATACAAGGCATTTCCAGATTCCATTTCAGATATGGTCAACATGTATGATGTGTATGAATTTTATGGATCACTTGCCTGACATGCAAACGAGAAAAAGGTCGCTCAAATAAATTATATATGTATATATGTAAATTATATCATGTGTGTGTGAATAACTGCCAAGTACTTCTGTTCCCGCTTGTGTACCTGGTGCGTGGTTCACATGCTCACAAATCGTATGAGAACCTGGATGAGCTCTGACACACGTGTCTATTAGTTTCATTTATGTAATATATTAGAATTAATTAACACAGGGTAAATTTTCACTGGTTTTGAAAATTCTTGAATTTTCTCAAAAGGTTTTTGATACATGTACATGTGCTTGAGAAAGATTTTTATTCATGAGATAAAAGTCCTTGCAGATACTTAATTTTCCAGCGTCGCAGTGCATTGTAATATTTTGAGAATGCACTGGCAGTATACAAGTATGCAGGTGAAAAAACAAAAAAGAATCCATAAATCTTCACTCCATGATTTATACATTAAACTGAACAGTTCCCAAAAGCACTGGAATACACTGAATATTACATGTAGGTCCTCCAAAAACTAGCTGGAACGTCGACTATATACTTGCTGAACTTCGAAGTATTTCACCTGTGATAGCAGTGATGTTTGTTGGCTGGTGGGGTTTCCCCATATGGCTCTGCTCGGTTTCCTCCCACCATAATCCTGGTCGAACATCGTATAAGTTAAATATTCTTGAGTACAGTGTAAAACACCAGTCAAATAAATAAATATTGGCTGAAGAACACAGCGTAGAACCTGGGGAAAATCACTGCACATACCATTACCGTGCGGGTTCATACAGCAAACCTTATGACCGGAGCTGGTTTTGAACCCGCAGCCTCCAAGTCATTGGATCGAGGGCTAGTGGTTAGAATTACACAGGCAGCCTATATACATAATGTACATTACTGATCAGCCTGTGGGGACCAAAAACTTTACAGGAGTTCTAGTAAAATATGAAATACAGGGTATATATATATATAACACGTTTTAATTATTTGGTATCAAAGTGCTTTTATTATTCCAATTTGACCATTTTAATTAACACGTCAGTAGTACCAAGAACACAGTGAAGTGTTACATTTATGTAGTTTTCTAACATGAAGATGATAAAGTCGATAAATATGCTATGTGGCTTAATTAATTTTATTCAAGAAATTTTGCATTCTGTTCAATCTTAATTACCTGTTCCATACAAACAAGTACACATATTGATCTTGTCTTTTATGAAATAAACTGAATTTTATCAATATACATACAGGTGTGTGCATTAACTGTTGTGTATACATACAGGTGCCTTTTGGGGATATTTTTGCGTTAAGTTGCTTTATGTTCATATTCATCAACATGCAAAGCTACAGGGAGCGACATCTTTCAAGAACAAAGTAAATGATGATTTCTTAATTATGACCAAACAAAAATACTGTTGCTAAGGTTACTGGCCACGCCCACTGGCTATCCTGTGAAGGCCACGGCTACTCCCAGGCTCCAGATTCTGTGAAGATATGCAAATTATGTGAATGGATGAATGGCAGCTCACGTCAAGACTATACTGGTTTTTGATTGTTAATGGAAGGCTCTCAGACCAGGTACACCAAAGGGTCCTGGAACAGGCAGTCGTAGAAAACATCATGCTCTCCTGTGACGTTGCAGTGCTTGTGTACTGCCTATACTGACCTAGGTGGTGTATGAGCAGGCACATACATTGATTCAGATGGTTGTGACGTCATTTAAACAAAGAACAAAAGAGGACATGGCTTTGGACCATCTTACAGGTGGCAAGAAGATTTGCGAGTCCCCAGTGCTACATGTACGTAGATGATCATTAGTTACATGCAGAAAGTCGTCATTGGCCAACCAGGAATGAACAATACTGAAGTTACTCAGGTGCAATTTCTGGTAGACGGGATTATTTCGCCTATACGAAGGCAACCAGCATTATGGTGGGAGGAAAAGAGGCAGAGCTCGGAGGGGAAACCCACAATCAGGTTGTTGGCAGACTACTGTTAGCAGTATTCATAACATCTGATACTCCATTTAAATTTTGATCTGTGATTTATTGAAAACGAAATGATATATTTTCAATATTTGTGTTGTTATTTTGTTTACTTTTTTCACAACAACTGCAGTCATGCAACAAAAGAGCAGATACTGGTACACAAATTAATGAAAACATCAAAGCAAAGAAAAAAAAATGGCTGCTGATTATGACAGAGTTAGTTTTTAGGCCAGCCAATTCTCTGGGGGGGGGGATAGAATGCTTACTGGAAGATTTAAGGCTGACTCACGCAGTTCTTCATGAACACTGGAGAGACACCGGGTGGCAAGGATTAGCGTCTGACTCTCTTTCTCTGTCTGAGACCGCACTTCTTTTTCTATTGCCCTGAAAGCCGAAGAGAAATCTGTAAACATTGTCTGCCTCATCAGGTTGTCAGTGATGCTCCCATGACTGTTTGTGCAGTGCCACCCATAGGAAAGCACATCAGTAACTTGTCCAAGGTTGAGAGTTTACATTGGGCACTCTGATCCCCTTGACCCACGATGCGACTCCTTGTTTAGTCGTTTGCTGTTATGCAACATTGAAATAAATTAATAAATACATCATCTGCCTAATACGCTGGATATCCCAGGTTCAATACTAAGGTTGGTCAGTCTTTATGTTTGTTTTTTTTCATTGCTTTTTAGCACCATGCTGAGTGAGTAAGTGCTTGCGGTTTAACATCGTACTTAACAATGTTTAAGTCATGTGACGACGCCGAGTCTTTCTGGTGCGTGTATATAATGTGTCTTCTTGTGACAGAGTGAGTCCATGCCGCCAAAGTGCTGCCATCATTGGAACATCATGTCGAAGACACCAGACATGACACCCCACCTACTCACATTATACTGACACAGGTCCGACCAGTCCTATTTCCTTGCTCCAACCTCTCAATGCTTAGTGCAAAGAGAGGCAGCAACAAGTACCATTCTTAAAGTCTTTGATATGACCTGATCCGGGCTTGAACTGGGATCTCCTGACTTTGAGGCGGATGCTCAAGCCAGTAAACCACTGAGGTGGTCCATCAGAATTTTTCACTTCCATGGTCATGATGGTGGCAGGCAGTAAATCATGGGCAAAAGCTCAGGTAATAAGACTGCTCTGAGTAAATCACTTACCCTTGTCCAGTTTTAGTGGGAAACTTTTCTACAAGACAGGTTTCCTGTCAGGTGTTAATTACATGCCATGTTTGGTGTAACCATATAATGGGTGAGGCGATGTGGCTCGTGTCTGCAGACCCAAACTGTGTGAAACATTGTGTCTCCAATGGGCTAGGTGTCATGTCTGGTGTCTCAACCTCTGCTCATGTATTCAATGTGTGGAGTGTCATGTCTGGTGTCTCACACTGTGTTCATGTATTCAATGTGTGGAGTGTCATGCCTGGTGTCTTACACTGTGTTCATGTATTTAATGTGTGGAGTGTCATGTCTGGTCTCACACTTGTCAGTGCAAAGCTCTTGATATGTGAGTGAAACATCATGACTGGTGTCGCTAAAGGGCAGGGTTTATCTCATTGAACTGAATCTGACTGTTCATGTGAAGACACTGGTTTAATTATTTAAACAATGGAAAAATAAGTAATGCATGTAAAAAAAGAAAAATCATAAAGTGCTCCTACACTTCAGCAACATAAAGGTTCTCCTTTCCCCCTGTTTTTTTTTTTTAATATGACATACTCTTTAATGGCTGCGAGTGTTTCCGATCGCGTTGACCTCTCAAGTGACACATACTGGACGTCCCAATGTTTGCCGAGATAGGCGGTTTTCGCTGGATTAGGATCATGGTGGCGGACTTTTAACTGAAATGGCGAAATTAAAACAGGTGTTAACTTATCCCCTGGAAATTCGTGGGATGTTCTCTTAAAGGACATGCCAGGCAAAAAAAAAACAAAAAAACATTCTGACCTTTAAATACCTTTACCCATTGCATTATTGTTATGGCCCCAAGTCTGCAAGGGAACCCTCAGATTACAATACAATCAATACATCTGGCTGCATTTAATTCAGTGAAAAATAATCTAAACAATCTGACATAAGTATTTTTTTTAAGTTATTAAAAAATAAGTTATATTCAGATCTGCTTGGTTTTCAATTTCGAAAGTCATTCTACTTTCTTCACTAGATTTTATACATGTTTTCTTTGGCTTAAAGAAATTGTAACAAGCTCGCAAGTACAGGAGTACAACTAGAAAAAAAAAACTCATTTTTAAAAGATCGTGAATTATGATTATTACAATGATTATTATTATTATTTTTTAGAAAACAACGGTTGTTTAGATAATTAAATAACACATCTGCGCGTACAGGGTAGGCCAAGTTACCTTATGATGTCCCTTCTGCCGTGGTAAACGTTCTACCGTGACTCCTTGCTGGTATGCGTCCAAATTTGGAGATTTTTCGGAGTGTTCATGGATGACATGGTATTCTTCTCCCTCACATTCACAGCCAGAACTTGATTCCTCCTCAGAATCCTCAATAAAGACCGATTCCATGTCGACCTACTAAGTAAAGCCTGGCTGGAAGCGTTCAGTGAGTTCCCTCCACGTGCCACTGTTTACGGGAAATCCGTTGCCACGAGTGTGAGAGGGAATCCCCAGTGACGTCATACGCAAACTCTCTAAACATAATCAGTGTTCTGTTACTGTTTTTTCTCCATTTTATTGCTTTTGGTGTTCAAAAGGGAATTTCCAGATTGCATTTTGCTTCGTGTGTCGACGAATTTTAGAAGTCTTCGTATGATATATCTTCTGAAGATAATGAGTAGTTTTTTTCTAGAGAGTATTACAATGCGAAATGGCTGCCACGAATGTCAACGCAACAGCTCGATCGTGGAATCCGTCTTTTAGTCACAAGGACAGAGAGAGGTAATCATCAGAACTGGACAGACAGAAGTCTAGCACTTGAATCGTTTTCTGAGGGTCTCACTGTGCCCCCCCAAAATCAATTTCATGTGTTTCTGAGTTCATAAATCGGCTACTAACAAGAAATTACAACAACAACATTCCATATGTTTTGTGCAGGTGATGCCGACTTCCCATTTGTTGAGCACGTTCACAGCCCAGCTTCCACATTAATTCTGAAAGCTAAGGTGTTCAGAATGAAACTTATCTCAGATCTAATGTGGTGCACGTTCCGTTGGCATGTTATGCACTGAATTTGAATTTAGAAAGGTTCTTGGGACGTTACATATGGGTTTGACACTTCTCTCTTTGCTCCGTGTAATACGTCAGGGAAAGTAGCTCGATCGAGGCATTAAAGCTGTATGCGGGTACTATACCTCGATTGAAGTATCTCCCAATAGCTCGTTCGAGGTAAACAGTGAAAGGCAAACTCACTCCACCGCTCTGAGCTGGTTCAACCTCGCCAGTAAAAGTGAGTCGACAACAACAACATAGGCAGTCGGCCTTTGGTCCTGTTTAGCATACTCGACTCTGTCATTTCTTAGTCGACTACAATTACAGGTCCATTTCTAACTTAATTTACTGACATTTTCCTTATTTTTTCTCACTCACATGTGCATTCACCTCCACTCTCTCCACCACAAATCACGTGACTGCGCAAAAGTGCGTAAATTCAAAATTACGTAGATATTTCCCCAACCTGTTCAAGGGGGAATCATACAAGCTATGCAAACTTCTGCCATCGGTCAGGCCTTCTCACAGATTTTACTGTTATTTTGGAATCAGGGCACATAAGGCCTTGAATTTTGGGGTACATATGCAATATACTTTGGAGAATAGTTTGTAGTACTAATCAACAGTATCGACAGTACACAAACACATTTAGCAGATGTTCAACTTACCTTGTTCTTTCAGAGGCCTTAGCTCCAGGAACAGTATAAATGTATTAGAGACATTCCTCGGAACACTGTCTATTACAGTGCTACCAACATATTCTTACAGCATTGTCTCTAACCCCGTGAAAAAATAAAAGTTCAGACAGCTGCACTAAATGCCATTTCCAGGCAGGTGCCATTTTGTTCATATGGTGCACTACTTTTACAATCTTTATCGAAGTCTAACTTGTGCATTGAGTTCATTCTGTAGCTAATGACCACTGGTTAGCTTGTAAACCAATGTTTTTCAGCACAGTAATAAGCAATACTGGTTTGTAAATGAGCCATTTTGAGTACAGGAACACAAATTGAAAACGGGCGGCTTTCCGTCGTATATGCTGTTGTTTTGATGACTCAGCAGAATAATGTAGCCAAGCTGGAAGTGGGGGTTTATTGACCACCAGTTATCTAAGCTTTGGGGAGGCTAGCTTGGTTGGACCGACAGAAAAGGAACACAACACAGAAGTGGAGACATCTTTTTGTATTCTTGGCATCCTGTACTGACTGGAGACATAATACAATAATTCTGTAACTGTCCTGATGACTCTGCCTTCACGACTCTAACTACAAGACTGACTGCAAGGCTGACCACAACAACACGGTATAGTTGAAGGCTGTCATCTATACTGAATACCATCTGGCTGTGTTACATAGTACATGTAGTAAGCTGATACATAGATCTCCCTGGGGCTGACCATACTGACTGGGGTGTCTCTGGGTGTCTCCCTTGAGCTTCATTAGGGCTGGTCTTTTATAGCCCCAGCTCAGACCTCACAGAGGACAGACTCTGTCCTAATGACCATTCCAGATTTGAACACCAACCAGAGCCTAGTTGTGTTTTCTACATACATAATGTCTTTAAATATTTCTTTTCCTAAACATGATATCTCAATCAATTAAACAGCATCATTTAGATTTCATAGTGGCACATTACTATGTGAAAGATGAATATACTGTAAATGGTACTTTAAGTTTTAAGCCTTTCACTGTGAAATTTCTGCTACACAAGATAAAAATTTTTGCATTTTTGCTATTTTACATTACATCACAACAACTTAATTATTTCTGAATAAAACTACAAAAGTAGACAAATCTATTGATACTAAATGCATATGCAAATGAATACAAAGGTTAGTAATTCTGAATTAAAGTTAGCCCCCTAACACACACACTGTATCTACATTGTAATCTATACCTAGACTGACTCTACTCTACTACAATAATATGGCTCCCAGTGAGAGTAAGTGTTAAAGTGTTTGTTACTTCCAGAGGTTAGATCTGTTGATGAGAGTAAATATTAGTAACACTGTGTAGAGGAAGTTTTGTAGAATGTTTCAAGTACATTCTTACCATTGTTGGAGGTGAGGATATGAAGAGGAGTTGTGTGACCACACAAAGTATGTTGAGAATGTTTTAATTCTGTTGCCTTTTGAGTTATACCCCTTGTACTTTTCCCATATGTTAATCTTGATGACCAGCAAGTTTCAAGGGCCTGGGTGACTGGGTTAAGAAATGACCGCTGAATCTGTGAGAACACCTTCATTCTGGATAACAGTGGCGAGAGTTGTGTGACTGGTCCTTATTTTTGTTATTTTTTAACATAGTGAAAAGCTAGTTACAGCATCAAGTGGCCATATTCAGGAATTTTGCGTTTGGTTATTAGAAATGTGGGTCTTGACATTGGGGACAGTAAAAAGAAAATGACATGGAGTGACTACATTCTGGTTTTATGCCATGCACCCTTAATTTTATCCCTCCACATATTGGAACTCATTATTTCACATTTTGCCAGAAATTGTTTCAAGAGGTGAAATTATCATAAAACCTAACCTGGTAATGATAATGCAAAATGAGTCTTTTTCTGCTAGCTGCACCAGTTTTCCAGAATATCACGACCGTAAACAAGGGATCCGATGTCGTTGACCTTGACAGACGATGTTGAATGTTTTGTGTGCATTATGGTCAGCCCTATATGTATACAACATAACAATTTGATAGCGCGGACTTGACAAAGAATCACATCATCATGCCTTCTGTTTCTAGTCGAAGAACTACGGACACGTGCCTCTCAGCACCAACAGAATGTGCCTAGGGTTGCATTCAGTATTGCTAGTTCGAGGTAGTAGCAATAGAGGTGTTGACCCATTGGCCACTAGAGGAGACCAGTTGTACACTGGTTTGCCACTGTCGAGCAACACTGGACAGTATTCTGGGAACCACAGCCCATGATAACCAGAAATCATGTTATGTTTGTCAAGGTGTCTAGTTGGGTAAATCGTGTTGATTTGATTTATCTCCCTTTATAAGCCATTTTAATAGTAGCGTAAAAGATATATTTTGAGGTTTCAAACACCATTGACAAGAAATTGTCAAAATAAATAATCTTTGTTTCTGGATTGTTGTTGCACCTGCTCAGTTAAAACTTGTAATTCCATGAATGACATCCATAAGTAAGTACATGAAAATTATCCCAGTGTATTAAAAGCGTTAAAATTCCGTGTGAATATCATCTTTGAAGGAAATGACCGTTAGGGATTAGTAACACTGCTTGAGGCAGATGTTTGCCATCTGTTGCCTCATCAGCTTGTCTTTAGGAGCCGAGAGATTCATGATTGGGACGGCTTAAAACATATTCCGCCCCTGCTTTGTATCTTATGATTACATTCTGTCCAGTGTAGGTGCAAAAGATATTCACCTTTCCTTGGATGGTTGGAATGGATACTTCTTCAAATATTTTGGTTTGAGTTTTCAACCTGTGCATGATCGTGGGTTTCCCCCTGTGCTCTGCCCTGTTTCCTCCTTCTTTAATGCTCGCGACTGTCGTATAAGTGAAATATTCTTGCGTACGGCAGAAAACATCAATCGGATAAGTAATAAATGTAATAAATTTTTCTTTCCCATCTCTTGGTGAAATTGCTCACACATTTCCATTCCGAATGTGGAAAGTTTTGGTACTATCCGGAATCGTTTCATGTGAGAGATGTGGGTGGATAATTTCATGGCCTCCAAACATTATGAAAATGGCAAATAAAATCACAGCCTGAACGTGGTGAAGGGTTTATCTCTGAATCACAGGAAATAAATGTGAAAAAAAAATAATCAGAAGCTGATTACAGTGGAATGATGCAATTGGATCATTGCTATCTGGCATGAGGAAGGAAGCAGGACTGATATTTCTAAATCCATCTGGAAGTGGTGTGTCTGATTTCCATGAGGTGTTAGTGACACTGTTTTGAGCTGCCAAATTGACAATGCAATATAGCTGAGGAGGGTTCTTTCATGTCTCATTTGTGTTTCAGCAGAATTTATCTGACTTGTTACATCTGGAATGAATGAATGAATGGTTATTGTTTAACGCCCTACTCAAGAGTATTTCACTTATACGAAGGCGGTGTCTCCTTCGTGCAGGACCGATTTCCACTGTATCTTTTATCTGGTGCTGCCTCACCGAGACGACTTGCCGAAGACACCCAACAAGCCCCCTCACCCAGTCACATTATACTGACAGCGGGCCGACCAGTCTACCCTCTATCCTCTTATTGCTGAGCCGCTAGCGAGGAAGCAGGGTGTACCATTTTTTAAAGTCTTTGGTATGACCCCACCCAGGTTTGAACCCAGATCTCCCTGTCTGAATGTTACATCTGGAAGATTGAGTCTTTCAAGCCTGTGTCTTGGGCTTTTAAGCATTGTATCGGTTCTTCTTACTTTCACACTAGTATGTCAGTTATATCAATTAGATAGACACTGAGAAACATAATGCTGAATAGAAAAAAAATCAAGGAGTGAAAATTAACTGGTATAATTTGAATGTTGTTAAAAACTTTATCAAATTATGCAAATAAAGAAAGAAATATGTGCATTTGTCTCACTGCTTGTATTGGTTGAAATGCAAATTTCAGTTTAAATTTGAAACTCCTGATTTCTTTTTTTGTTCTTTTTTGCTGCCATCCAGGTGGATTTGTATTTACCCAGCATATATTAATAGCAAGAAAACTGTAGGACAAGGCAGACGAATTCCTAAAGAAGTGGTAAGTAATAGTTCAAAATGAATGACAGTTCATTGATTTGATGTACTCTCACATGATATACATTGGACGCCACTTGACTTCTGCTACATAGGCTACTCATTAGGCTCAGTCTAATGTGGGAAAGCTGTGTCATGTGTCAGAAAACTTTGTCTGGTACATGCCGGTGACGGGTGGTTTTTTTTCCAGGTGCTCTGGTTTTCTCTGTCCTTAAAAGTTGTAGCGTTATAATAAAGTGAAAGTTTCTTGAGCTAGGTAATAAACACGTGCTAAATATTTATTTATTTGATTGATGTTTTACGCCGTACTCAAGAATATTTCTCTTATACGACGGTGGTCAGCATTATGGCGGGAGGAAACCGGGCAGAGCCTGGGGGAAACCCACGACCATCCGCAGGATGCTGGTTGGCCTTCCCACGTACGGCTGGAGAGGAAGCCGCATGAGCTGAAATTAAACTCCCAGTGACCACATTGGTGGGAGGCTTCT
Organism: Acanthopleura granulata; assembly: GCA_016165875.1. Taxonomy (NCBI): domain Eukaryota; kingdom Metazoa; phylum Mollusca; class Polyplacophora; order Chitonida; family Chitonidae; genus Acanthopleura; species Acanthopleura granulata. Next base: position 18,828,226 of record JABBOT010000006.1, read on the forward strand.
GGGTCATTGCGCTGGGTAGCGTGCTAACCAACTGAGCCACAGAGGCCCCTAGCAAGGTAATAAACACCTGCTGAAGAAACAAGTGGATTAATGGGGGGGCTGTTATATGCACAAGAGTCCCAACTGGGTCAGGTTTACTCCTCTCATTACCGGTATCTGAAGTACATGTGTAGAGAAATGGTATGAACGAACTGTTTTGTGTTACCACATTGAATTTGTACATATATACATACATAAACTGACCGTTACTGTGTTAGTGAAATATTCTTGAGCTTGGCATTTACCAACAATAGAACCAAATAAATAGAGAAATAAAAAGAAAAGAAAAGCTATAAATGAACTGTTTTATGTTATGAATGAGCTGTATTATGTTGTGAACTGTTTTATGTTATGAATGAGCTGTATTATGTTGTGAACTGTTTTATGTTATGAATGAGCTGTATTATGTAGTGAACTGTTTTATGTTATGAATGAGCTGTCTTATGTTGTGAACTGTTTTATTTTATGAATGAGCTGTATTATGTTGTGAACTGTTTTATGTTATGAATGAGCTGTCTTATGTTGTGAACTGTTTTATGTTATGAATGAGCTGTATTATGTTGTGGACTGTTTTATGTTATGAATGAGCTGTCTTATGTTGTGAACTGTTTTATGTTATGAATGAGCTGTATTATGTTGTGGACTGTTTTATGTTATGAATGAGCTGTCTTATGTTGTGAACTGTTTTATGTTATGAAGGAGCTGTCTTATGTTGTGAACTGATTTATGTTATGAAGGAGCTGTCTTATGTTGTGAACCGTTTTATGTTATGAATGAGCTGTATTACGTTGTGAACTGCTTTATGTTATGAATGAGCTGTCTTATGTTGTGAACTGTTTTATGTTATGAATGAGCTGTCTTATGTTGTGAATTGTTTTATGTTATGAGTGAGCTGTATTACGTTGTGAACCGTTTTATGTTATGAATGGGCTGTCTTATGTTGTGAACTGTTTTATGTTATACATGAGTTGTTTTTATGTTATGACTGAGTTGTTTTACATTACCAGGGAGTGGAGAACCCAACGTACAATGAGATCCGGGATGTGTGTGCTTCAGCGGGCTTTGTCCTAGGTGTAGAGGTAAGACCAGTAACATGTGGCCAAGTGGTTAGTGCAGTAGTGCTGCACAGTGATGTGGCAGCCTCTCACCAGTGAGCCGCTGTGAGTTCAAGTCCAGCTCATGCTGGCTCCTTCGCTAGTCGTACTATGGAAAAGTCTGTCAGCAACTAGTCTGTCAGGTTTCCTCCCTCCTTGCTGCCACCGTGCAATTGAAATTAACATGAGTATGTGTAAGACTCAAGTCAATTAAATAAATACTGTGCCAATAAAACTAATTCTCTCTTCTTTCAAATTTTTTAACCATTTTTATTAGACGTACATGTACTTACTCCAAAACCATTTTCAATGGATAATATCCAGTTTTAAGTACTTGCAAGAGTTTCACAAGTTTGTTCATTTTATCTTGCCTAATTTCTCATGCTTTTAGGTTTGTCTTACATATACACCTACTGTATATTACCATGAACTGTAAACGATATTGGACTACAAACTGTTAGAAATGCTCTTGCAGAAACACATGAAGGTCTTGAAATGAAGGAAATTAATCTTGTTTGATCCAAGATTTAAGATTTTCTGATAAAAATGTAATCAAGCTTCAGAAAAAAAGTCTTGTATGTCTGTGGATGAATCTGTTAGAATCAAGAAAGCTGTACCACGTGAACGAAGCTAAACTTTAAGTCCAGTAGTAATACATTGCTAAGGTGAACCATTGATGATGTTACGTAGAACCCCTCAGTTTGGTATGATTTAGTTTGGCAGGTGGACATAGCAGCTTATAGATAGGGTGTATCTTGGTGTCTTTGAGACTTTGTATTCTTACAAATTGATTATGGTCACGGTAGGGCAAAAAGGGTGAAAGTGCAAACGAGACACCCTGATTTCAAATTCTGAAATTCTTACACGCTTTCTTTTTTCACACAGAATAAAGTGTATCCGAGAGAGTTGGACCACAGAGACCCAAAATCTCGAGGCCGTATTCGAGTACAGCTGAAGAAAGAAGATGGCGCTCCGCTACTGGAGCAGTTTCCAAACAGTAAGCGCAGCCTTTAGTTATAGACACCTGTTGTGACTGTCTGCCAGACTTTAGGGCTGGCAAAATGTAATTTGGAATGGCAAAATTTATTTCAGAATGGTAAAATTTTATTTGGAGTGGAAAATTTAATTTGGGTGTGGCAAAATTTAAATTGTGATGGCTAAAATCATTGACGTAGAAAAGATGCATAAAGACAAAAACTGGACTGTCAGGAATGTTGCGTGAGGAATTCGCATTTTTGACATCCTGGTAGAAGCATGGCTTGGTTTAGTGACTATAGGCGCTTGCCTACAATCTCTAGTAGGGGCCTTTGTGGCTCAGTTGGTAAGCGCACTAGCGCAGCGTAATGACGCAGAAGCTCATTCTGGCTTCCTCTCTGGCCATACGTGGGAAGGTTTGTCAGCCACCTGCGGTTGGTCGTGGGTTACCCCCAGGCTCTGCATGGTTTACCTCCCAGTCACAATCACTGTGAGTTCAAGTATGGCTCATGCTGGCTTCCTCTGTAGCCGTCTGCCAGCAACCTGCGCATGGTCGTAGGTTTCCCATAATGCTGCTTTTTCACCATAATGCTGACTTGGCTGCTGTTGTAGAAGTGAAATATATCTTTCATGTGATAAATTATATAAAGATTCTGTTAGATTATTTTGTTCGTGTGTTTCTCCTCCAGGGAAGTCGGTGTATCTGTATCTAGGTCAGATGATCCCCAAACTGAAAACACGGCAACAAGGTCAAAGTTCAGGGCAGTCTTCCTCACAACAACAACAACAACAAAGCGGCAGTGGTGGTGGCAAAAATCAAAAGAAGAAAGGAAGGAAAGGGAAATAATTTGTAGTGGAGGTGGAAAGGGAAAGGAAATGGTGGTATTGGAAAGTGAAATAATTCTTCTCCTCAGGAACAATTGTCAAAGAAAGCGAGTTTGCTTTGGCCAGTCATGGTGATGGAAGGAAGGGAGTTAACTCTGTGACTGGTTTGTGAGAGAGCAGAAAATATGTGTGGAAAGTGGCGTACATTGCATTATTGGATGAACTCCTTCAACTGTGATGCTTTTGAAATGGAAATATCTAATGACATCACAGAAAGGAAAAAAAATGCTTGTAAATGGAACTGTCAACAAATATCATCATTTGTATCAAATTGGGTTAATGTATGTCACCCTGACACAGTTTTGATTTATAGTAAAATGACCCATTTCTGGGTGGGTTTGGGAGATTGAGGGATGCTTTATAGATGCACGTAAAATAACATAATCCATTCCACAAGCTGACTGTGTTTATTCTGTTGATGATGAATATTCAGTAACCATGTGCAGAGTTAACTGCTCCTGTCCGGTTAAGTCCCAGGATCATACTGGCTTGGGTGTGGCATTGAATGAGGAAGGAGGGGTTAGCAAGCTAATACAGCACAGTGACCCAGGAGTCTCTCACAGTTGTAGTTGCTGGGAGTTCGAGTCCAGGTTATTCTGACTTTCTCTCCGGTTGTACTTGGGAAGGTCTACCAGCAACCTGCAGATGGTTGTGGGTTTCTTCCAAGGCTTCCCCTGGTTTCCTGTCACCAGAATGCTCGCTGTCGCAGTATAAGTGAAATATGCTTAAGTATGGCGTAAAACACCAGTCAGATGAATGAAGAAATAAATCAGGTGGCGTGTCACTTGGCATATGGGTTATGTATTCTTGTTTCCTGTACCCATTACACTACAACTGGCGGCTGTCAGGTTTGTATGAAAATTGTGGCTTGTGGTGTCGAATGATAAGCATCATGAATAAATTTCAGTGGACTGCGTATTAATTGATATAAAGAACAGGATTTATGGTTTTTCTTTGGGCTCGGTACAAAACCTTGGGCTAAGGTTTGTGACTACAGGGTTGAACTGTTTGTCTTTGATCTCAAGAACCTCAACCTAAAACTGGGTTGAATGACCGGCCGTGTTTAGTCAAGTCAAAGGTCTTAATGCAGCGAAGTGAACGAGCACCATTGACAGGTGTACTCATCCTGAGGTCAGCTTGTTGGCCAGTAAGTGGTCAGTAGTGCTTTTGGGGTATTGAGCGTTTATAAAGGCTTATGTACATGTGCATGGACTTTTGAAAGGTAACCAGGGTAATGACCCAGATGCCTCTCTGCCTTGGTATAAGTGAAATATCCTTGAGTACGGCATAAAATAAACAGAGCAAAGGTAACCATAAACTGCTCACTCTCAGCACTTCAGTTCCCGCCTTCGTTAGCTTAGTGTCAATACCTGTAGACCACCTGTGGAAACCTCGTCAATAATTCACCCGGTGCACTGCAGTGTCTTCCACCCGTGAAGCTGACCCGGGTGAGGTGAAAAATTCCTGAGTATGGTGTTAAACAACAGGTAATTAAATACAAAAATCTATATAAAGACATTTGCACAGTGCTGCCTTTAACTGACCAATGAGGCATCCGGCACCAAATGATTTTGGTGTGGCCAAAAGCTGTGCAACAGGTGGCATGCTCAACTGGTAGATTTACGTGATGAAGTGGTTAGGGAGCGAATTCACTAATTCACTGGGAGCTGACGTCGCTAATTCGTGTGTAATATTGAATACCTCCTTCTCGGATGTTCATTGTGGAAAAGTAGATACTAAGAATGTGAGGCAGCGACAATGAGTATGATGCGACAGGAAAAGAACGGCCACCGGTCTGGTTTACTCCCAGCACTGTGGTTTTACTCACTGGTAATCCAAAAGGCTTTCAGGTGAGAAATAAAATTTTCAGTATGGTTTTAAACCCAGATTAAATGAATAATTTACCAATAAAGAGAACAGCACTGAGGGAGAAATTTGAAGAACAGACAAACTTTTAGTTTGAATCGCAGAAGACTGTAGGCTGAAGATAAATTTCTAGGAGTTGTCGCATGTAGGAAACATTTGAAGTGTTGCCAAAGAAGAGTAAAGGGTATGCTTTCTCCAACATGTCTGTAATTAGAATCTTTTGACTATAAACCACACGTTTATTTATTTTTTTATTTAAATATTTGATTGGTGTTTTACGCCATACTCTAGAATATTTCACTTACATGACAGTGGCCAGCATTATGATGGGAGGAAACCAGGCAGAGCCAGATTGCCAGCAGACCTTCCCCCGTATGCCCGAAGTGGAAGCCAGCATAAACTGGGTTTGAACTTGTTTGAACACGTGTGTGCCCAGATCTTTACGCTGCGTTATCATGCGTTTACATGAACCTTGCACTTGGAGCCTTCAACAGTTTGAATGTACCTAAAGTTTTACACTGTACTTAACAATTTATTGGCGATGAGTCCTTATGTGTGTGTGTGTATATATATATATATATATATATATATATACATACTGTGTCTTCTCGGTGCAGGGTGAGTTCATGCCACCACTGGAACATCATGCTGAAGACACCAAACATGACACCCCACCCAGTCACATTATACAGGCACCAATCCGACCAGTCCGGTGTCCTTGCCCTAACCCCTCACCCAATACTGAGTGCCAAGGGAGGCAGCAGCAAGTACCATTTTTGAAAGCCTTTGGTATGACCCACACCGGGATTGATCTCCCAATCTTGAGGTGGATGCTCTGATCACTAAGCCTCCGTAGCTTGAAGCTTGTGTCAAAGGTACACCTATGCAGCTGGGTCTATAGCTTCCAGTCATGACCTCGTGATAAAGGGGCCTGTCAAAATTCCAGAGAAGCAAGGAACTTTCCAGCCTGTCTATCACCTGTTCCTTCATTGTAACTTAACACAGTACAATGAAGCATCAGACTGAAATAACGCACTGGGGTCTTCTTAAATCAAATTTCTTGTAACCTTCTTTGATAAACAATGTCTAGGTTATAACCATATGAGGTAACAACAAAGTTTTGTGAAACTGCCCCCTGATTCTTGGGTTAGGATTACAGGCATGGAAGATTATGATGTCGTATCCATACCACATTTCACGCAGTGTTAAATGAAGTCAACAATACAGCACTGAATGATAATGATGATGATAAATATTTTATTTAGAAATCTCAGAGGCGACTGAGAAATGGGAGGTAACTCCACAAAGAACAAGCCACTCTGCACTACAATAACAAGTTCCACAAAGCATCAAATTATCACCATCCAAGTGTCACACAACCGTTTTCATTAAATACGTGAGCCGACTGAACTTTGACCTTTTGCATTTTCATTTATTAATTTTTTTCGAGTGAAACATTTGTATTTAACTTTTGCTATGTTATCAACAGCTTCCGGCGTTCGGGAGTAATTTACTGACATGCAGACATGTTGGGTGAACACCACACACAAAACTTGATTTTACACCATGATTTGATTTTTTTCGCGCACAATGTTGATCTCCACACGACAACAAAGTAACAAAATATGGAGAACATCACACCACATATACTACAAATACAAACACATCTATTTACATATGCTTCTCTCTCCTCCTCAAGGCATGATTCAGCCTGATTAAACCTTGTGTCTCTACCTCCAGTGATTGTGTCAAAGAAAAACCAAGAAAAAATCAAAATTTACAAATTAAAAATTTTTACACATCATAAAAAGAGTTTGCTAACAGCTAAGAAAGGGCTCTTCCATTTGTGTGGATCTCTCCATAAAAGCTTAGCTGCACAACCTATGAAGCCCGAATAATTTAATAATTCATGTACAGTGTGGCGTTAAAAGGCATGTGTTTCTAAATCAAAATGAACACCGCTAACTACAAAAAAGCAAGAGCCAAACATTCTATCAATGTTACATGTATGTAGGCAGTCAGGAAGGAGTTATGGCACTTGGGCCTATTGTGTTAGGCAATAAATAACAGTTTGCCAGTTTCAAGGAATACATAACAAGCCTGGAGAAATCTACAGCTCACACATGGTAGATGATATTACAAGCTTTAGGATGGAAACAGACATTCTTTCAACATGCAATAAAAAAAATAGAACTTGCTTGCTGATGAAAATGCCAGTACAAATTCTTTCTCTATACAAAATGGGTTTCTAACTTTTAAATTTCTACTACGTTTTTCCATCTTAATATGGAACGCATAAGTTGCAGGTTTCCATGAATATTGCAAAATACATGCCTTAAAAAAAAAAAAAAAAAAAAAAAAAAAAACTCAGCAACTTTCTTCACATATTAAAAGATGAAAGTCACAATCAAAATTTCTTACAAAGAATTCTTCTCATAATTTCTGCCAGCAGGTATACTCACTCAGAAGATATATGGAAGTATTGATGTACATCTGTAATAGTTGCTTGAATGTACATCTGGGATCATTTGCAAAGAAAATGGAGAACCTGGGCTGTACAGGACTCCAGTCTAAATGAGGACCAGATGGCTACTCATTGTCCAGGATGACACACTTACCGACATGTACATATCAAAGCCTACTTATGGGAACAAGGTAAGAATGTTGATGCTATGCGTACATGTACGGTACATGATTCATCATTGGATGGCTGACCACATTTGTCAGCCAATCGAAATGATTCTGACATATATATATATTTATAAAGAGATAAGATTTTTATCCAATCGTATTGCACATGATGTTCGAATGCTGAATAGATTATGACAACATTAGCAATTCCAGCCACTGTGACATGCCCATGTAATTGCACAATAAATGGATACATTTCAGGCTATGTACAACACATGCCTGTAAATTATGTCAAGAAATATGACCAGTTTGCAAGGCTTGGACTTACATGCGGTAGTGACATTGGGTGAGCTTAGCACAAATTTCAAAGCCAATGTTCATGTACAATGCAAAACCATGATGTTTTGTCTTTTGCATAGATTTACATGATGGAGTTTTGTAAAAGGAAAACAAATGCATGCATTATATAGCTATTCTACAGGAAATTGGGAGAAACTATGGCTACCTCGCACATGTTTGGTCAGTTTATCTCCACAATTTATGTCTGCCTTTAGCGAAAAGTTCACACATCTTTAGGACAACATGGGCCTTTAACAGCTGACATGTTTAAGAACTGGCAATCTTTTTACACGTTATTACTCCTTTAATGATCAAAAATGTATCCTAAGAATCTGTGAACATGATCAAACTTCCTTTCGATACCCGGTCATCATTTGTGTGTGTATGTATGTATTGGACAGGAGTGACCATCAATACTTTTAATATACCATAATCGCCTGCAGTTGACACAGCATTCCCTTAAATAACAAAAGCATATGTACATCTACTTGTAAATTAATATTTATTTATTTATTTCATTTGGGGTGTATGACTGGTGGATGCAGACAAGATCTACACTGCCAATTCTCAAATAAAATTATTTTCTCATGAAAAGCATGTGACTAAATATTTACACACAAATCTGATCATGTCAGCTTTGTCACCGTTGACAATAGCGTGGTATGAATGTTACCTGTATGTACACTTTAATACCAGCATAGCGCACCTCACTCCGTGATTAGAATGTCAGTAAGTCCCAACAGTACCTGACACTATTTGATCACATAAAAGCACTCCTGGATTACATGTATCAACCAATAACTGTATTTCACTTTGCTAGTAAGATCCCATTCCTCTGACAAAATCATTTTATAGCTATCTACAAAAGTGTATCTTCCTTCTTGATGCATTAATCAAGCACAAATTACTTGTTTTGTCCCATATTCACCCACTTGATCAACTGTTTACCTGGAGTTTGACTGGATTAAATGCAAACTGATTATTGTGAGGCCACTACTGACGTCTTAATTCCAAGACATATGTAGTGTATATGTAGACTTTCTCACACAAGTATATGGTTACTCTTACAGCATATAATTTGTTGTTTCTGCTCTTCAATCTGGGTATTCGTTACAAAACGAGCCTCTTGTAACGCTTCAGCGCAGCCTTGAAACACTCAGCTGCTTTAAATGCATGTATGTTTCAGAAAGTGTCATTACCAGTAGTGTCCATGCTAGGCTTGTTTCTGATCTCTTCTAACAGTTCAAAATGTGAGATCCGTTCATGTTTGTTGTTCTTCACGGAATGTTCACGGGAAGTCATAGATCTAGCGTTTCAGAGTACATGTATGGGAATTGGACTTCAAGAAAATCATCTATACCAATATATGTCCCAGATGTGAACTATTGGCTTACTGTATTTCACCTTTCAGGTTTAGGATATTTCAAATGATGCCCTCTGCCCTGAATCTGACTGATTCATCTATGATACAGGGCCACTTCGAAGTTTTGTGTGAAGTTGAATTTACCAGGAAAATTGAAACGCTGACATCTGCAGTATCATTTCAAGCCCTTAATCCTTCTTCTGAAAGGGCAATTTTACATTTGGGGAAATCCAGCAAATATATAGGCTCAGTTATTAATATTTAATATCCTCATTATTTTATTTTATGGACACTAGATAATCGTTGATCCGTAGAAGCACGAACACAGGTCCCATCATGAGCCCTTCAATAATCCGGGGTTCACCACCTCGAGAGCGATGTTTCAAGACGTGCATGATGACCAACAGATTCATAATCGTGCATCCACAGAAGGTTGCGTGAACACAGATCCCACAAGCGAACGACATACTCAGTGCCGAACACTTAATCCTTAGCGAAAACAACAACGGTTCCAGAAGTCAATCAACACGAGTTCACTGACGAACACTTATATGATCTTAAAGCCTGAACGGCATGAACACAGGTGCCAGAGGTGAACGAAATGTGCTCTTTCATCAACACTTTGACAACTGAGAATCCTCCCAGAACAAAATTATGTGCCCGACGATAAACATTTAAATCGTAAGTCTTCCATAGCACAAATACAAGTCCCAGCTGTAAATGAATTGTGTGCACCAAATAATTCCATGAATCCTCAACAGCCAGGACAACAAGTCCTAGATCAAACGAAGTGCCCTAGGAGTGGTCGAACACTTAAATCATCATGAGTCCTCAATAGCACAAACACAGGTCCCGATGGTGAATGAATTGTGTGCACCAAATAATTCCATGAATCCTCAACAGCCAGGACACAAGTCCCAGAATGAACAAATTGTTCAATGAGTGATGAATGTTTAAATAATGCTGAATGCACAAGTAAGTGTCGTATTAATGGTCTCCTCCTCAGCAGATAATACATATATTAGACCACATGGGGACAATAAATAACCAATGTACAAAGCACGTGACATGAACCATCACATCACCACTTTCAAATTCTGCACCAGTTATCCATATTAGTTCTCCCTACTGTGTCCGCTCGGGATTTCCTGGGTGTATGTACATGTACTGCTTTTCTTTCTTTCTTTCTTGATGTTTTTTCGCCAGAATGTCACTCTGTTATATTTCTTGAGCTGTGCATGGAATCCTTCTGTGGGGACTTCAATGTCTTTCAATGTAGCCATCGGACTGATATACATGCAACTTTGACAGGAGGTCTGAATCACACAGCATTGTAGTGACCTCCAAAGGCATGTCACTATTAGCAGAGGTGAAGGCTTCTTTGGAGTTTCATGTCTCTTCAGTCTCTCAAAAACAACTTCCCCTGCAGTCTGGCATGGATGTGTTTCATGGGCTTTAAGTGACTGTCTCAATGTTCGTTTCTTTCGATCTATTGCACGGTTCATGAGTTGTCTCAAGAAAATGTCTCCCACAGTTGTCTCCATGGAGTTTTGCAGTTGTCTCCTCACTGTGTTGCGCTTTTCAGGAATTGTTGTGAGAAATTTCACTCAGATGTCACCGGACATGTTTGTGCCTTCTCATTGTCTCATACAGTTCATGATTGTCTCAATGTTCTTTTTCACACTGTGCCAAACAGTTCGTGAACTGTAACAAGAAAGGTCTCCCACAGTTCACAGGTCGTCTCACTCAGATGTTCTGTCTTGCATAATACTGCACAGTTCATGAATTGTCAAGAAAATTCTCACACACTTTTCATTAGAAATGCCTCACAGTCGTCACAAGACATGTCTCACACAGTCGTCACCACGTCTCACACAGTCGTCACCAGACAGGTTCGCTTTTTCTCCTCCCCTTCACTGACTGAATTCTCTTCGTTTTTCACACTGTTCAGATACGACCTTCGCCTTGCAAGGAGCATCTCCGTCTTAGTCATGTGTTTGGTTGGGGAGCCAATCACGGAGCGTTTTCCTGGACTTGATGGTGCCTTATCATTCTCATTCGGAGCAGGGGCATTGGGCGTGGGGTTGTAATTGAACGGGGCCACAATCGCTGATGCTGTTGCGCCAGTCCTGCCCTCCATTGTTTTTTTCGCAAGGTCATTCTTGGTGGGGCCTGTCTTCTTAGCATCTACACCATTCTCCAGCGGGGGACGATGTTCTGGGGACTTCAAACTTCCTGGACCTGGATTGCCCAGGGTGGCTCGTTTCAGGGAAGACGAGGCAAAGTTTCTCACCAGGCGACGAGCAGCTGAAGTTGTGCTGGCAGTGGATGTGTTCATCAAGCTCATGTTCGACGCCAAGCTCGTGTTCGAGGTCGTGTTCAGGTCAGCGGCAGTGTTAAGAATAACATCTGACACGGAACTGGAATTTAACACGCAGGAACTATCGGCCTTCTCTTGCTCTTTGTTCACAGCTCCATCCGTTTCCAATTTCGAACTGTCCTGTTTCACCCACACCTCGGCAGTGTCGTCATTTTCCTCTTGGTCGCTGTCGTACCTTCTCCAAACAGTGCCTCCGAACGTCTCGTCAGCGTCCGGCAGAACGCTGGTGTCTGGACTTGTGTCAGGCTTTGCCTTCGTCCACGTACCGGAATTAAAAGGAAGACTCTCCTTACAATTGCTGCTCAGTCTGCTGGTGCTGGATTCTCTGGAAGGCGGTGACGAGTCACTGTTCGAAGAGTCATTCGCCGGACCGTCCACCACAGGAATCTTCCTCCAAGATCCGCTTTTCTGCTCGCCGCCTACTGTACTTGCTTCTGATGACTGCGCTCCGTCGAAGGCAGTGCTGATTTTGTCATAAGTCGAGCTTCTGCTCAAGCCCTCTCTCGGAGCCGATGGTCCGGTCTGTGAGGAATCTTTGGGACTAGTCTTCGTTGGGCTGATTTTGGGTTTCACAGGCAAAGCAGGCTTCTTGGTAGGGACCCGTGAACCCTTTGGCGGCATCTTGCTGTCGGTTGGTGGCGATTTGTCAGAGGAGTTCCCAGAACTACTTCCACCCTCGTCCTTCTTCCACAAACTGGCAATTTTGCTGGTGACTTGTTTCTTACCAACAGCGCCGGGAGTGGATTTACGAACACCAATTCCGCTCGGCGACTCGTTCCTTTTCGTTGGTGTGCTTCCAGGAGAGTTCTGGCCGTTTTTACCGTTGAAATTCAGAGAAGTGGGCGTCCACCGACCGCTTGGCGTTGGAGGCCTTGAGTTCACACTTCCTTTCTTCAAACTGGCACTGCTATCATATTTCTTCAGGTCGGTCTTGCTAGCCGTCTTCTTCAGGTTGCCCGCACTCCCAGTCCTGTTCAGAGCGGAGGAGCTGCCACATCTACTCGGACTCATGCTTGTCGTCTTGCGCATGTTACTGGTGGCAATCCTGCTTATGCCTGAAGGACTACTGCCCGAAATCTTCACCGTGATCGTCGTCGTTGTTGTTTTAGTCAGGTTGCTGCTGTTCCTTCGGAGAACCTCCGGGCAATCCTTGGCATTCTTTTGCATCTGAATTTGTTCATAAGGGGCATGGTATCCTTGCTCTTGGGACTTGTCCACCAGGAAATTGTATTCTCCCAGCGCTTTGCCCCATGCTTCAGCTGTACTTCCCCCAGAATTCCTCTGACTTTCAGACGAGCTGCCCCCAGAGTTCCTGTTCGGTGGAGCTGATGAACTGCTGCTTGATTTTTTCTCTCGCAGCTTGACAGTCGACGAAGGATCCGGCGGGGAACTTGACTTGTTGGCATTGTCATCAGATTTAGCTTTGCCCTGAGAAAGCGCAGAAGATTCTTTCACGAACGTACCCTGCTTAATAGGAGGCTTAGGTCTTTCATTAGGGCTGGGCTTGCCCTTAGTTTTATTGCTCGGGGAATCCTTCTGAGAGCTGTTTGCAGTTGGAAGACGGGACTGGGTGCCAGCAGTTTTGGTGGGGGCATTCCTGGCATTGTTGGTTGTGTTGGTCTTAGCCACAGAGGTCTGGTTTCCTTTGTACACTTTGTTAGGACTTCCCTTGACACCCACGTTTTGCTGACTCTGACTTTTAGGAGACACCTTCTTCCCCGGGGCACCTGCAGGTGTCTTGTTCCATGGCGTCTTGAATGTGGAATTAGCCGAGTTAGGTTTTCCAGTTTTAAAGCCTGAGTCAGGCTTGATGGAGGAAGATTTAGTGGATGATGCAGACGATGCTCTACTACCGGGATACAGAGGTTTTCTGCGGCCTCTTACGGCACGTGGGGTGTCATCTTTAGGTGTAGAATCCAAAGGCTCCTTCTCTGATGGCTTTCTGATCCGTGGCCCTTTTGCAACAGCCAGCCTGTTCTCACTCTGGGAGTTATTGGACTGGGTGTAGTCACTCGTCTGTTCAGAGTTTGTTTTAGAGCTCGTTGACCATGATATCGAAACCTCTGATGCCGTGTCCGAGTTGTAACCATTGGAGACCAACGAGATCGTCTCGTTCTCAATAAACATATCCTCGTCTAAAGCGCTGCTGGACATTTCACGTTCAATAAACAGCTCCGACACTACAATGTTCGCATTCGCCTCCAGCTCCTTCTCATCTTCGAGGGAGAGTGCGTCGTCAGCAACTACTTCTTCTGTTTCAGAAACGTGTTTTTCTCGGTTTGATTCCACATCTGGGCGGTGGATTACTGTCTCGTTCAGGCAGGATGTGTCCCCGCTTCCACCGTTCTCGAACGTCGTCTCATTAGACCCTGTTTCTGTCTCACCCAGAACATCTTCCACAGATGCCAGAAGGTCGTCATCTGTGTCAACCACACCTGATGGAAATGTCTCTTTTGTAACGTCCTCCACCTCGGCCTCGTCTTTCACATTCACAGTGTTGCTGGGAAGCTGATAGTCATCACTGTCTTCCCTGTCTGATTTTTCACTGTCGACTTTCTCCACACTGCTGCTCGACTCTCTCTGAAGTGGAGCCACAGACGACACGGCTCTGCAATTCACCTTTTCTTCTTTCTGTTTTTCCTCCAGCATGCGGTTATCCGGCACCGACAGACCGCCTGCCTGAAACGCCTCCAGGGTCGGAAGAAAGGGCCGTCGAAATCTGCTGACATGTTGGCCATCGTCATTCTCAAGATCTGGAGCAGTCTGCGCTTTCTCGAAATTGGAAACGTCTTTCCTCTGCTTCAGAAAATGCTCACTGTCTTGAGAATGGGACCGCCTCCAGCTGAACTTGTTCTCGCTGTAGGGACTACTCGTGAAGATTTCATCACAGGACTTGTGAGGCTGCTTGCGCCAGCTCGTCAGTCTGTCGTGCCTCTGCTGCTGCTGATTCTGACACGGCGTCGCAGGGCTGTTGTAAAACACATCAGAGTGACCTCCCCTGGGTCTATCTCTGTTAACGGGTGTGTCAAAGTCAGCATCAAACTCGGCCCTGATATGCAAGGGGGATTTGAGCGGCATCTTTTCTCTGTTTGGTCCAGATGATGAGCTGGGTTTGGGCAGACCACGAGGGATTGAGGTTAGTTTTGGGGGTTTGGAAGACTTTCCTTTAGGCATGGCTGAGCTAATGCACTCCTCCAACAGATCCTGCTCGAATTGCGTTGGGATATTGGGAGACGACTCAATGCTGAGTGAGCTGAGAGAACTATTTCTTGAGAAGCACACCGGAGTACCTTCCATCTTGAATGCGGCTTGCTGATCTTTCAGCTGACCTTCAGTTTCAGGAACTTTAAGCTGGTCCCCTTCGCCTGAGTTATCTCTTGTCAAGTTATCGTCCGTGTGAAGAGAGCTGAGTGAGGAGTTGCGAGAAAAACAATATGGCGTGCCTTCCACTTCAAACCTCTTGGTCTGGTCTTTCTCATGTAATGTGTCTGCTTGACTGGATTCCTCGCTGGACTGACCCACAACTTCTCTGTGGTAAAGCAAACTGGGAAGTTCACATTTGGCACTGCTTGTTGGTATCATGGACTTGGAAGGGGTGGGCAGTTTCGACTGACTTCTCACGTTGGACCTACGGGGTAGCTTACTCTTCACGGGTAATGATTCGCGGTCAGACTGCGATGGCTTCGAGTCGTGTTCGTCATCAATGCAGCCAAGAGAGCTGAGTGAATCATTGCGAGAAAATGACATCGGTGTTCCCTCCATTCCATATACTCTTGGTGAGTCGCATGCTGCAACGTCTGTCAGGAACACAGAGTCTTCAGGTCTGGATGCCAAATTACCCATCATACTGACCGGTACAGTGTCTGAGCTGGACTTTGCTGGACCCTCCTCTGGATCAGAAAGCTTCCTTCCAATGCCCTCCACAGAATCCATGGTCAAATCACTGAGAGAAGTGGCAGTGGAGAAGTTAATAGGTGTGCCCTCAACAGCAAATGTTGTGACTGTGTCACCTCCTGGTAAAGACTGAGTCTCACTGTTGTGACGCACTTTTGGCACTGACGTCAGACTCTGAGGAGTAAAACTTGAAGAAAAACTTCTCCTCTCTCTTGTGGCAGATCCCTTGGTTTCCTCACCCTCTGCTTTTTTATCAGCCAGTGGTTTCTTGGGACTTTTCCCTTTGGGCATCGCAGACTGGATGACTTCCGTCAAGAGGTCGTCGTGATCTTCCATTAGCGAACTGTTATCTGATTTAGATTCGTCATGCGCTAATCTCTCCAACGGATCCACGGGTTTCCTGTCGGATGTGTCCGTACACACGCTGAGATCACTGAGAGATCCTGTGCGTGAAAAGTTCAATGGCGTTCCTTCAGTGGCGTAGGACTTAACAGAATCGGGTTCTCCCTCTATTGTTGGATGAGGCTGGAGAGCCTTCCTCTCCAGTTGGTTCAGTTTCTTCAGTTTTCCCGGAGACACTGGCTGCAGCTTACCAGTGTTCATCATCTTGGTGGGAAGCCTGGATTTGCTCTGGTTCAGATTCTCAATCTTGAAGAAGCCGACTTTCTTCTTAATGGCATGGTCAGAAGCGCTCTTCTTCATTTTTCGGCTAGAGTTGTTTGGCATTGCGGAGCTGATGCACTGAGCCAAGATGTCTTCTTCGCCTTCGGACACCTCAGAAAGGGACGAATTGTTATCATTTTCCCTTTCCTCTAGTAGCTTCAGTGGGGATTTCCAATCTGAAGGTTTAGGTGTTTTCACCTCATCTGATGTTGCTACAGCCTCCATTTCCGGATCCTCCATCCTGATACTCAGTCCGCTGAGGCTAGTTGTCTCCGAGAAATTCAGCGGAGTGTCTTCCGTGGCATAAGTCACGGGAACATCCTGAGGCAAGCTGTGGAGGTCCTCTGCCATTTGGATGTTCTCCTCCCGAGACGTCCGCTCCGTTGTTATCTGCACCTCTGTAGTCCTTTTCTGGGCATCCCTTCTCTCTTCTGCCTCAGCTGCTTTGACTGTGTCGGTTTTGTTCTCTTCGCTGGACATTTCCACCGACCCGGTCTCCTTAGAGCCGTTGTTACGGGATGGAGACTTTGACCTCGGGGTCGGTGGCATGGTCTCGCTAGGTGAGTCAGGAAGGTCGCTTGGGGAAACGTTTCCACTTGGTCGCCGGCTGTAGTCGCTCATGACAGAGCTGTGAACCGAATGGGCATCGAAACTGCTCAGCGATCCAAGAGAGCTGCATCGAGAAAACATCAACGGGGTCTCCTGGACCTGGTGATTGTCGTCCCAAGTCACAGTTTTGTGCTCCTTCTCAGGCGATTCCACAGCACTGAGGTTGTGGTTGTCCTTGCCATCCACTTTCCCAGATTTATCCATCTTCTTCGCTCCCATGTTGTATGTTGTCGTCTCTCCTTCGTCTATGCTCTGAAGTTCGCTTCCATGCTTGCCAGGTCCATCATGACGATCTCTGGCATCAGCACTGTGGAGGCTGCTAAGGGAGCTAACTCTTGAGAAGCAGATGGGCGTGCCTTCTTCGCAGTAAGTTTTCGGCTTTTCTGAAGGACTGTGGACTTCAGACTCCGGAGCGACAACCGTTCTTTCCTGTACGGATTCGTTGTAAACTTCTCGCACACTTTCCGATAGGCCATCATTGTTGGTGTCCTTTTCGAAATGAGTGGCGTAACCATGAGTCTCGTCTTCAGGGACTTGATTCATCACTGCCTTCGTTGCCTCAGTTCGCTGAGGATGGGCGCTGAGGTCTGTCATGGACGTAGCTGTTGACATGTAATTCAGAGGTGTGCCTTCCGTATAAAATGTTCTGACACAGTCATCATCTCCCATCATTTGCTCCAACATGTCATTTGTCCTGCGGGCCTCTTCCAGTTTACAATCCGCGCAGTCTCTGTAGTGAGGCTGGTAGCTTCCTGGCTGTTCCGACGTGAAGGTTTCGTCTGAATGTTCAGCATAGAGTCTGCTGTAGTCTGTGGGTTGGTCGTCCGTGGCAAAGTCAGTTTCATGCAAAGCATTCAGTTTTTTAGCGTTGGCAGGCTGTGCAGTTTTGCCTTGAAAGTAGTCCCTTTCAGCCTGAACATTTTTGGGTGCAGGGAAAGTGTTTCTCACCATATTTGGCATGTCTTGCTGAGCAGTGAATGCTGGTCCCACATAATTCCCTACTTTTGGCACTGGTCTGTTATTAAGAGCTGGATGGAAGTTCTGATTATTCCTCGGAGGCCCAGTTTTATTTGCCATGTCTGCCAAATCAGATGAATTAGAATCGTACTTCACACTATAGTTTATGGGTTCATCCTCCGAGCTTAAGTCTCCCTTTGACAATCGACCGTTAACATCATTCTTATATCCATGGCCTTGTTCGTTTGCACCAAACATTCCCTTCATGCCGTGCGGAGGCGGTTGAAATCCCATGTGAAAACGTCTGCTTTGTGGATCTCGCAGCTGGCCCTTTTCGCCTTGGTTTCCCGGATTACGGTTGTACTCGCTTTCCAATCCTGCGTGCAAAGCTACTTCCTTCATCACCTGCATGATGCGACTGTTGGCGGGGCTCCCGTGCCTCGCCCGGTAAATCTCCGCTGCCGAGTCCAATGAACGACTGCCTGATGTGTAGCCTTGCAGGCTGTGATGTCCGTCCTTCCGTCTGTCCAGGCTTCCACCTTGGCGTTCGTGAAGAAGTTTGGAGCTTTTTGCCAGCATGTTTTGGACACGAGATCGATCGTGCGAAATGTCTGAGTGTACACTTCCTACACTGTCCTGACTGCCGGATCGTGCGACCCTTTGAGGTGAACGTAGCCGGTTCTCTATTAAAGGTGAACTGTCCCCACTGCCACTCCTTGGGAAAAACTGTCCTCTTAAAAGAGAGCGTCTGGGTTCGCCATCTCCATGTGGTGCGAACATTCCACCGTTATCAATCCCAAAGAGGAAGCGCTTTGGATCTTGCTCTTCTTTCTTGGAGATCAAATCTACAGGGCTGTCACGTGGACTGTCCACATTTTCACAGGTCTCAGACAAGCTCTGATCGATTTCTGCCTCCAGGGCTCGCTGTTTGCGTGCATGGAGCGACGGCATGTTGGTCTTGTGTTTGTCCATGGGGTCCATGGCACCCATGGAAGGTCGGGCTGCAAGAAGGTTCTTCAGGGCTGCGGCACTTCCCATGGAAATCATTTTATGCTTCGAATGAAGCAAGTTTTTCAGCATGCTCACAGCGCCCATATCCCACAATGCTTGCTGGTCCTCTGGACACCGCGCACTCAGGTTCCACAATGTCCCGCAGGCGTTACTAACAATCGTCAGGCTCGGAGAGCGCAAATGTTTCAGGAGGATTTGCAAGCAGCCGTGTTGGCGAAGCACTCGGCGATATTCCTCGCGGATTGCAATATGGCTGGAAACGTTCCTCAAGATCCCGCCTCCGTTCTCTATTATAGCCAATGTCTTTGAGGGGCTTTTGTAAGTGAGTGTGTTTACCAAGAAAACCAGGGCGTCGTCAACAGCACAAATGTCTGCTTTGTTTTCGCTGCAGTGAGCAGACAGATTCCACAGGGCACTAAGAATGCTTTTTAAAGTCGACTCCTTCTTGACGACCATGGCTGCTGAAGTAAGCGTCGTCACGGCGCCCACTTCCCGAAGCATCTTTTTACTCGCCAGGTCAGCGCGCCATGACAAATTCCTCAGGACGCTTGCGGCCACTTGACACAAATCCTCATTAGGAGAACGAAGCTGTGCAACAAGGGCTTCCATGCACGTTTTCATGGAACACAGCAAGGCTTTGTTCGTTCCGTCCCCGAAGGTGAGATTCGTGAGAGCCATACAAGCATAGCGCCGCATTGTGATGTTATACTGCTCCGTTGTGTTGTCATGAATCATCTGGTCCACTTCCAGGAGTTCTGCAATAGCTTGAAGGCCACCTGGAAGGAAAAAGAAAGAGGAGACGATCGATATATTGTGAAAACTACATTTCATATTCGTTAATTTAATTGGTGATATATCACTCTGCCTCAAGAATTTTCCACTCACATGACGGCAGAAAGGACATCTGAGTACAGGAAACTCTCAAACCTCTTAATGTATGGCCACAGACAAACAGGACAGAGCTGGATTTGAACCACTGACTTCATTGGTCAAGGACAATTCTCCTCAGCCACTGACACCAGTCATTATCTCTAATGTTGATAATATGAATTGCTGTATGTACAACTGCAATGAATCTGAATTGTCACAAAATCTATGCATATGCAAATGACTTTTTGGGACCTGCGATTATTTGTTTTCAAATTTGTTAAATGAATACTGACTGAATTTATTACAAGACAAACTGACACAGAATAATCCTTCATTGTAAATTGACAGGTGGAAAATATATTTACAGAAACCAACAAATGTAATGACATGTACACCAACGAAACATGGGGTTTCACATCGATCAAACAAATGTATGATTTAAAACAGACTTCAGTCTTTCTTGCTGATTACACCGATGCACTGGACAAATCTTTGCCTTAAAGCTTGAGTGGGTTAGCGATCAGCAATGTCCAAAACATACCCAATGTACAAATGGCGTGTCTATGTTCTTCATCAAACGATAGCTTCATCAGAGCAGCAATGGCAGGCCCAGGGTGATGGTCAATGTCAGAAGACTTATCTAAGGGGAGATAAATAGGGCAGATTCATGAACAAGGCCCAAAACAATCTGCTAAGGTCTGGAAACTGATCGTCATACTTCGCATTACAGAATACCCTATGAAGTAAGCAGTCAAAGTTTTATTTAAAAATGAAATTTTCTCACTAATGGCCGCTAATGGAGCATAATTGAAAATAAGATAAACTGCATTTAAACACAAAATCACATCTGGCAGTGAACTTCCACTTCGAGAATTTATTTATTGATCCTCACGGGAAAACAATATATAGGCTTTATTTTGTGTGTTGCTCGCATGGTAATGTTTACTCAATCATTTACTGATAAAAGATTTCTATAATAACAGTAAAGGAATGGAAATTTCACAGAAACAATTATTTCATTTAGTGGCTTGAAAATTTCTTCACGAATCAGGTCAAAATCTGAAAAGTTTTGCGGAACCAATAGAATGCTTTTAGTAATTTCTGAAATTTCCACACCTGCCAAAAAACTGTAACAAATCATGGTAATTAACTCACTAGCTTTGTCTTCCAGTGCATCAGCATCGAACAGGTCCCTTAATTGGTCACAGTGCGCACGAATCTGCTCCAGCAGGCGCAATACTCGTGCCTCTCTCCTGCCACGCTTGTCGTCCGGATGTGAATGCACGATGTTGTGTAGTGCTGCGGCAGCCCTGGCTCGTGCAGGCTTACTTCCCCTTGTGTTTCCCAGTAGGCCAGATTCCTTATCGCTGCCGTGAAGAAGCTGTATCAGCAATGGCATGCAGCCTGCACAGATAAAAGAAATTTACTTCATAACCTGAAACTATTTCAAGGACAAAATTTCAGGGTTAGAAATGAAATGAAAATTAGTACTAATTGAAGAGGAACCACATTTTTAATTTTTAATGCCAGGCATTTAAACAATTTTCAGAAATACATGTACGTGCTTGTATTTCACACTTGAGCACAGTTTTTCGGCATTCAGTTTTTATTGAAAATAATGATTTCCTTTTGTACTGGTAATTTTCTAGTGCTTTGGCAATTATATATCTACAGTTAGCCTAGTTGGAAAATATGTCACCAAGGCTTATTTAATATTTCTTCTTCTAATTATTTCTTTGCAAATATGTGACCTAAAGTTGCCATTTTCAGTTTAGGAATCACACTTAGTTTTATCTGAGACAATTTTGAGACAGTGACCCGCAGTGATTTTGCAGGTAACAGAATATAGACAATTTGTTAAAGGAAATACACCTCTCTCTCACTAGACCATGCTTCACTACAATAGTACGTCACCAATGCCTCCACCATACTTTTCACCAAGCTGTTGTTGTACACATCTGCACATTTTTTTTTACGAAAGTTTCACTGAAGAAAGCATTTGGATTTTGTTAATTCTTTGTACTCAGAAACTTGGTAATCAAGTAATTTTCAGCTAAAACCCATGGTATCATCGTGCTGGATGGGCTTACAGTTAACATTCTTCATCAATGTTCACAAACAAGTTATACATGTGTAACCAATGAGGTTACTGTGAGTTCAAGACCAGCTCACGCTGGCTTCCTCTCCGGCTGTACGTGGGAAGGTCTGCCAGCAACCTGCGGATGGTCGTAGGTTTCCCCAGGTCTCTGCCCGGATTCCTCCCAGCTTAATGCTGGCTGCTGCCGTATAAGTGAAATATTCTTGAGTACGGCATAAAACACCAATCAATAAATAAATATACGTGTATATATCACAGGCTTTCACCAGCTAACAAGCTACACACAATACACAGAGGACAGATTTGTCCCCCAGCAACAGTGCTGTAATGAGGGAGGGATGTAGTTCAGATCAGCCAGAGCATCCCTTCACAAGCCTGCAAACAGTTGCCTCACGTTTTTGAAAACACCTCTTTGGTGAAAATAGTATTCTCCAAGAGACCTTTGTCCAGTAATACATGACATGGAAAACATGGTCATGCCACTTTGTCCGAAGGGGTGATCTCAAAAATGTCAGGCATCTATTCGCAGGTTCGACCGCAGTTTCTTCAAGATAACAATCTGAGGAACTTGGCTTCACCTGACTGCCTCATGGCGATGCAGCTATCCTGTGAGGAGGACATGGCCAGTAGTGTCCTGCTCATGTCGTCCTTGTCATGTGTACCCAGCATGGACAACAGGGAGTACACCATTTCCACCTGGGGGGCCACAAAACATGGATACTGAAAACAGAAGCGAGGCATGGCTTTGTTAAAGGGAGATAACTTGAGGGGGCCACAAGACATGGATACTGAAAACAGACGGCAGACATGGCTCTGTTACCAGGCGATAACTTGAAGTCATAACATTATTAAAGGGGAATAACTCAGTCTTTCTCGTGGTCTGATCGAATGAATAATTACGGGTTCACATTCGAAGTTTGGCAGTCTTGCAGTCGTATGGTGGTGGTCATGTGCAATGCAGTAAAGAAAACACACAGGTTTTCAGTTGATGTGTACACATAATCTTCACTAACTAAATGATAAGTTACTGGTTTATCAAAGCACAGAATTTGTCATATCTGCTTTACAACATACATGCATCACTGACTCTAATAACCTGCGAACATAGCTACCTATGCAGTCCAAACCTCCCCAAAAAGGCATGATACACCAATATGACTTTTGCTGGACAGTAAACAAAACAAAACAATAAAACATTCCACTTCTTCACACAAAAGTTGGCAAACTGACCACTGCATTACTATATGAATCCCCAAAAAGGACTCTGTAAAACAGCTTTCCACCCAAAGTCAGGGTCATGTTTGTTCAAATATGATGTTCTCAGACCCAATATACCTGGAACGGAAAGTCAAAGTACCTTTGTTCCCAGATGCTGATTGGCTGGTTTCTTGGGAGGAGAGGGTGATGATTGGACAGATCCATGCGAGTTGCTAGAGTTGAAGCTCATCACGCTAGCTGTCTCTTGCTGCCCCAGGTTTGCCAGGCTGCCATCACTTAACACTGCTGGTCCTGAAAACGCAGTGGTTTAGATTTATGTTTTTTTTAAACACTATACTTCTGAGCAGATCATCAGATCACACATTTTCCAGGAGAGAAAAGACTGTGCTAATATAAAGCACATAAAATTAGTCATCCAAAAGACCTGGCACATTTTGCTACACGGAAAGTTAAAAAAAAAAAACAGAACAAAAAAGACAGAACTAAAACATACAATTCATTTGCAAACTTTGGGGAGCTGATGACAAATTCAACCCAGAGGATACATTTAACACAAATAAAAAACGTGCATTTAAACTGTGGACACATGAAACATTACAATCCAGGGTGTGCCCAAATCAATCTAAAGCCATTTTGACAAGGTGTAAATGTTTGACAAAGGTGTGTTTGTCTGATGAGCTTGCTATCACCATGTCATAGCAAACTGTTATCATGAACGACTTCCAAAAATTTATCAGTAACATGAAAAAGCCATTTTGACAAAGGTGTGTCTCTTTGACAAAGGTGTGTTTGTCTGATGAGCTTGCTATCACAATGTCATAGCAAACTGTTACCATGAACGACTTCTATGAAATTTATCAGTAACATGAAAAAAAAACATTTCACACAAATGCAGATGCAATTTTACGATAATTTTACAAATTTTGCAAGAGGATCACGGGAGGCAATTCCAGATCATGCGAAGATGACATGGCAAACAACTTTTGATATATAAATTCCATTTTAAGAAAATGTGAGGGGAGAGGGGATTTGGAAGTGAGTATCTCTTTTTCAATTATCAGTTGTGGCCATGGTAGATATTAATTTCGACATGCTTTGTGGCTGCGGAATGTTGTAGTCAATGCCGTTAACGCTGACTAATCAGTCACCCGCCTCACCCTTGGGAATAGGCCACGCCCCATGATAAAGCGCAGACATATTGGTACTGTGCGGAACTGGGATGTCTGGGAGAGCGTCAAAGTCTGGGATGACCACGTCAGATGTCTGCGTCGCTATGGAGACAACCCTGGCGCCATCCGCTGCTGTGCTCATTGCACGATCACTTGTGAAGGCTGTGTTTTCTTCTCCAGGTTTTGGGACAAATGCCTGAAGTGAAGAATAAAAAACAGATAAATCTGTGACTTGTAAAAACGAAGTGCCCTTAGCGTTTAGATTTCTCAACCACTGAAGGCCTTTGTATTTTGTCACAGGCTACTGAGTAATTATAATATAGATGTGGTTTGGCTTTGTGTTTTTACATGATGATTAGTAAGTATTCAATCCAATCTCTCCGTGGAGTCAGGTCTAGTCGCTCGCACTGCCAAATATTTTACTTACAGTACATGTATTTCTTTGATTCGAGTTTAAAGCCTACTGAAGACTGAAGAATGTTTCACTTACAAGACGGCAGCCCAGACTATCATGGAAAGAAACCGCGGTGATCGAGTGGGAAACCCATGACCATCCACAGGTTGCTGGCAGGTCTTCCTACTTACGTATACAGTAGTGTCAAATAAATGCATGCTGACTAGGTATGGATTAAGTGTTAGCACAGTTATTTTGACATGGATGTCAGCATCCAAAACCTGTTAGTGTTTCCCATGTTGTCATTCAGACCGCCACTTCTGTAAAGGCTGTAACATACACCCTACAACCCTTTCGCAAATTCAAAACTGCCCATGAATTAACTGCACGCCGGCTGGTAAGACTCAGGGAACTTGTTCGTGTAGAGCTCTCCTGAAGCTTACCTCTCCAGCTGTTGGGGTATTTGTGCACGCCTCCACAAACGCCACCTCTCTTTCCACCTCGATCTCTTCACAGGCTCCAGAGCTCGGGCCTTCCTGATCCTGCAAACCCCCCAAAATATATAACAAGTAATAATTAATTTAATTCATAAATATGATTACATTTTTCATTTTTCATGAAGGCCAATGTCTTCGCAATTTTCGAGTTTGCAGTAGCATCTTGCCCTGTCTCATAATGCAATAATATGCTCCATGTAAGTGACTGTTGTGTTGCTGTAGTCAACTTCATGTGATTTACGATCCCCTAGCAGAGCCCTTCAGCTTGAACTGAATTTGGCTGCCGTAGGTGTATTGAGAAGATATGGTATTTTGGATATAGTTGTAAGCAGAACAACATTTCTTGTTTCTTTCTTCAGATGCATGAGCTTATTTTCAGAGGAAATTTTTGACAAAATCATCTTTGCATACAACTACAATGTTACAAAATAATTAAAAAAGGGCACAATATGCTCTTCCATATGCACATTAAATACTTATATGATTGGCCTTTAACGCCATACGCACAAATTTTTCACTAGTTTATATAATACCTGTCCCGCTCATATCAGATGGCACCAGACTGCCTTTGGTACGTTATTGATAAACTTTCCCTGTGGCGTACTTTTACATGTTAAGATATGTACATACTGGCAGAACACAAGAGATCTTAAGAAATGTCAGGCTGGGTGAACGGGTACACATGAGCATCGTCAAACCGAAATTCATTTGCAGTCTGTAATATCAACATGTCACAAGTGCATGTACTTGCAGCAGGCCGCACTACCTGGAGCTGACTGTGTCGTTGTTGTAGCCTCAGCATTTCCCGCTCAATCATGTGGATCTTGTGGAGTCTGGCCTCGTGTCTGGTTGCTATGGATTCACTAGACCCCAGGTTCTCCTGCAGCGACTCTCGCAGTTTCTGGATCTCGTACTCGAGCTGTCTGCGGTTCATGTCGGCCTGCAGATTGTACTGTTGAACAAGGGAACATAAAAATGATTTTATTCATTTCACATATAATCTATAGATTGTTGTCTGAAGTCATACTAAATAATTTTCCACTCACATCATGGAAGCCAGTTACAATATACAAGCATAATATAGTGGTGGACACCCACCACGTGTGACAAATACATATTGGCATCACATGCTGATGGAAGGCATGTGCAGGAAGCTGTAAATTCCCTGTCCAAGGTTAGAATTAATAAAATACAGGAATATTATTGAAATAATGAAAATCACATCAAACTCTAGGTTCCAGTCAATTCTCCGGCCCATCGAGACTCCTCACTGTGAAATTAACAAAAAGGTGATTCACAAGACCAAAACCAACTGGTTTGCGATAAATGCACACAAAATCTGCAAAAATAAAATCACCACTGACATGACTGATTCAGAAAAGAAAAAAAAAAAAAAGGGAAGGACAGTTATAAGCCTGCATTATTAAGTCTTCACAACTGTCAACCAAAATATCAGTATGTAGTCCTCACATTCACCTCAAAGTTATGAATGGTGAAATATTACAAGGACAATATCAACCAGTTGGTAATCAACAGCGTCAAATGGCAATAGAAATCATCCACAATTAATGACGGAAACATCCATCCCACCTAAGGAGTAACATCAGTAAGAATCCAGGAAACCATCGCCCAGCAAGCCGCACAGGTAACCAAAACCCGCTGTCAGCTCTATGTGGCCTAATGCTGGACAGGTAGAACTCAATCACTATGGTTCTGCTCTTACTACTGCAGGTGATGACTGAACAGTGGGCCATTAATCAATACCTGACTCTGAGACAGTCATTACCTCAAGTTGGTTACCAGCACAGGTAATCAATATCTGATTGCTGCCCTACCTGTCCACTTAGCGGACTTAGCTGGCCCTGCAGCTGAATTGGTCAGTGGTCAATCTTTACAGTACATGCTTGACTGCAAAATAATCTCCATTCTAGATGTCTAGTTTCAGAGACACATTTACACACATAAGAGATCAACATTTTCCAGCAAGTAAGCTACATGTACCGTGAATTTATTTTTTTTGGATTACTTGAAACGTTCACTTCAAAAGGTGAACTTCACAGGTGACTCTCACAGGTCAAGAAGAATGATAGTGCCATCTGCATTAAAAAAAAACTGGGTGACTGACTCGGAACCTGATAAATTAGCTCAAAACAATTGGAAATGATGACTGCTTTTCCTCAATATCCTCTATGAAATACACTGTACTTGTAAATACGGCTTAATATAGAAAAAACAATTATGTTGCATCAATTTAGTTCGCGTAACTGTACGAAGCCCGATCATAGATCTGACTTACCCTTCAGAGATACATTTTGTCACATATAAAACGTATTTAGACTAAGACTGAAATTGTCTATTGGCTGTTTGATCCAGGGGATATTTACGTTGCCATGTAAAGCACAAGGCTTCAAGACTGATGCTCCAATGATTACACTTACCTGCAGAAAATAGAAAACGACCATTTTTGTCAACATAATTGTGTCTGTCATCTAGGTGTGTACGTGTATATATACATAACAACTGCCTAAATTTCCGCTGGTTTTCTCTCCAGTCATATTGTAGGAGAGCTCGTCAGCAACCTGCAGACGGTGGTGGGTTTCTCCCATCATAATGCTGGCTGCCATTGCATAAGTGAAATATTACTGAACACAGCACAAAACACCAATTAAATAACTAAATATATATACAAGCTTTAACGACTGTTGCTCCAATTATTTCATGTACATATAGTAAGAAGAAAATCCCCATTTTTATCTGCATGATTGTGCCTATCATCTATACCTACAAAACAACTGCGTAAACTTTTGGTAAATATTTAAGAAAGAACCATTTTGCATCAATGCAAAAAAGTCAATATTCTTTGCTCTACAACGTCAGTCAGCTTCATGCGCTCTCAGAGAAGATCAAAGCTGCTGAAGAGAGGCAGTAACAAGGGTTCAGGCCAAGATAACATTCTGGTTACAGAGAGAATTCCATTTTCTCCAACAGCCACAGGGCACGTGTCCATATCTGTGTTACATGTAGGAGCCAGCAGTCCTGGCAGCATTAGAAAAGCTTCTTGAATCCTTGATACCCGACACAAATCAGCCGGCTCTGGCGCCAAATTGCAACAATGTAGCTGACCTGCAAGATGAGGTATTGAGGAATCTGATTCGGCAAGCAGACAGGAGTCGCCTTTGACAGCTGTCAGCGTGGTGATGACTGAGAGATCAAAACTCGCCACTCAAAGGTTTCACAATTGTCAGGAAGCAAGAATGAGCATTTTCAGCCAATTTCAGCTGCATTTCAAAGCTGCAGTCCCTTTTCACCATTAAAAGGAGCCAGGTCATGTTTTTCAGGCCTTGCTAACCATGGTATCACCAATCCATGGGCAATCAATGGCCACTAACCATGACATCACCAATCCCTGGGCAATCAACGGCCACTAACCATGGCATCACCAATCCATGGGCAATCAATGGCCACTAACCATGGCATCACCATCCATAGGCAATCAATGGCCACTAACCATGGCATCACCAATCCATGGGCAATCAATGGCCACTGACCATGGCATCACCATCCATGGGCAATCAATGGCCACTAACCATGGCATCACCAATACATGGGCAATCAATGGCCACTAACCATGGCATCACCAATCCATGGGCAATCAATGGCCACTAACCATGGCATCACCAATCCATGGGCAATCAATGGCCACTAATCCACTAGACTGGCACGATACGTTTCCACACACTAAGCTATTCAAAGTCACATGTAAATAAACAATGACATCTTGAATTTATCTTGAATTTGCCAGCTTACTACTGAATATTCCAGAATTCAGTTATGAAATTTCAGATGTATAACTTTGTAATTTGCACAGATATGAAAAAAAAAGCCAACATGATACAGGCAATATTGTTACATTCAAATATGCTTATCTTTTATTTTACATTTCCATACTCGAAAAAATAAAATGTCTGAAATGCGTGTTTTTAGGGTACCTTAAACTGACAGAAAACTTTGTCCATGACGAAATGGCTCATATTTCCTCATTCTGAGAGTTCTGTTGACTCTAGAAAGGTGGTTTAGGTTTGTTTGGAATGTATCGTGATATCCTACTAGAAAAAGGGAAGTCTCAACTCCAAAAGTAGCATTTTATGGGAGTCATATGTATCTCAAAATGTGCATTTTTGGTAAACAGAAAACTGTGCCAATAAATAAGAGTTTGAATACATGCACTTCATTTCCACAAAAACCATTCAATGAAACGACCTAGGACATATTAATGGCAAAATGGGGAATTTTGACTAAATTTTACTAAAAATTTTAGCTAACAATGTTGGGATCTATTTATGAAGCTTAGGGTAAATAATCGGGTGAAACCATTATCACTACCTGAGGGGTGTCAGGAGGACATGGCTCAAATAATTGGGTGAAACCATTATTATCACCTGAGGGGTGTCAGGAGGACATGGCTCAAAAATCTCCTGAACATTTATACGTAATGTGGATAAAGCCACACAGTATTAGAAGGATTATGAGATTTCCTGGTTACCTTGACAAGTGGCAGTTTAACGACAATCTGCTGATGTGTATTTGACAATGAAATCTCGCCTTCGCGATCAGCTGACTATTGTGCATGTAACTGATCTGTTTGTGACATTACTCGCTGAAAAATTGGCAATAATTGGAGAGCAGATAATGCGAGAAGTATAAAAACCTGGCTCACTGATCTTAGAGATGGCGAATTGGTTAGACATTTCAGTCATGTCAATCCCAATTATTATTAATTTGGTTGTCTGAGCAAGGCAGTTATTTCATCTAGGACACTGGACAAAATCAAAGTTTCTGAATACGTTTCCAATAAAATAATTCAACCACAGAAATAATCAGACATAAATTTGGAATAGTAAATTGTAGAATTCATTTGCTGGTTATTTAATCCCATACTTAAGAATTTTTCACTGATTTTTCTGTAGCTCTTGGTTATAATGGGTGGAGGAAACTGAAGTGCTCTGAGGGAACCGAAGTGCTCTGGGTAAACCCCTTTACATTTTTAAAACAGTTTACATTTTGGAACAAACAGTCCAATTTAGTTTGAAGTACAGACCGGCGCAACATATGAGGGATTAGACAAGTGGTCTCCACTGAAAGTATCACTGATTCTTGTCACTTATGAACAATGAATGAGGGGGAATCCAGAAATCTGATCAAATCTTAGTTTTTACACTACACTGTATTTTCCAGCGGTAGGCCTATGCACATTACCACTGGACCACTTCCCAACCTCCCAAGTATGTTGAATGATTTATTTCATTGGATTAGCCCCGTACTCAAGAAGTATAGTGGGAGGAAACTGGACAGAGCTTGAAGGATGCCCACAACTATCCACAGGTACACTTTGAATGAGGACACAAAAATCTACCATTAACATGATTAAGAAAATACACACTGACTGATATACTTGATTGATGTTTTATATTATCTGTTCACCAAACCAATAGTCAATATATCATTATCCACAATTAATGTAATTTAGGTTAAATGCATGTTAATCATTAGGGATTTTTTGAATGCGTGGACAGTTGTAATTGTAATATATCAATTAACCATTCCTTCTTCAGAAATTAAATCTGCACTGGCTGCGTGACTGATAAAAACTACAACAGATGATGCATATATGCAGATTGTTCTCATATTTACTGACAATACAGCACCTTCACCTCCAACTGAACTCAGCGTAAACAGCTAAAATGTGCATCTAGGCCAAATTCTGCAGCCCACCAGAGGACTGCAGCCTAACAACATGGTCTCCTCTCTAACAAAATACTCTAGCTTAACAAAATACTCCAATCTAATTCAGAGCTTCGGTCCAGCAAAATAGTCTCCATCCTATTAAAATGAGGACTGCAGCCTAACAAAATACTCTAGGCCACCAAAGGACTCCAGCCTACCAAAATATTTCCGGGCCACCAAAGGACTCCAACCTAACACAATAGTCCACCTGGTTACCAAAGGAGTCCAACCTAACACAATAGTCCACCTGGTTACCAAAGGAGTCCAACCTAACACAATAGTCCACCTGGTTACCAAAGGAGTCCAACCTAACACAATAGTCCACCTGGTTACCAAAGAATTCCAGCCTTTAACACAATGCTCCAGGCTACCAAAGGCCTCTAGGCTATCACAATGCTCCAACCTAACACAATATACTCAAGCTGGCTACCAAAGGACATAAGCCTCACACAATACTCCTGCCTACCAAAGGACTCCAGCCTACCAAAATATTTCCAGGCCACCAAAGGACTCCAACCTAACACAATATACTCAAGCTGGCTACCAAATGACTCCAACCTAACACAATATACTCAAGCTGGCTAGCAAAAGACTCCAACATAACACAATACACCAGCTGGCTACCTAAAGACTCTAGCCTAACACATTATACTCCATCCTACCAAATGACTCCAACCTAACACAATACTTCAGCTGGCTACCAAATGACTCCAACCTAACACAATACTCCAGCTGGCTACCAAATGACTCCAACCTCATAATACTCCAGATGTCCCCCAAATGACTCCAACCTAACACAATACTCCAGCCTACCAAATGACTCCAACCTAACACAATACTCCAGCCTACCGAAGCACTCCAACCTAACACAACACCCCAGATGGCCCTAAAAGCACTCAGTGTAACAGGGAACCCAAGCATGCTGTGTGCTTAAGGCATGTCCAGTGGTTCAGACTGTACCTGAATCATGTCAGCCTGACCCAGACCTGAGTAAATGTACCTGGCAGAATTCCAACCCTCATTTGTAGCTGGGAAATTCCATTGCCAACCCAGAAGATTGATTTCTCATTCACATCCATTACATACGTGACCTTGTGGTGGCGAAAGCATCACACAAATTGTTTCATGACGCATATTCTCTCAATAGAATTAGGACCACAATGGACTGCCCATGAGATGAAGTCAAACAGATTACCACTTACTATGTCCGACATATAAAAGTACTGCTGCTGTACCACTGCTGAAATGCAAATTTCTATATTTTCATAATTTTCAACATTACTTCAGTCATTTATGCAATGGAGAAAATCAAACAAACGTTGTGGTACTTTACTATACCTTTAATGACTACAGTTTGTTATAAAACAAATCCAGACCACATTTAGCTGAAATCAAATACTTCAGTTTAAGGAACACGGCCCCTTGGAGAGAGTTACTCAATCCAGAGGGGAAATTCCATGTACTTACGGTTTCTGTGAGTGGCAGGTTTTCTATCTTCTTGGTGAACACCTCCAGCTGTTCGTAATACCACTTTCTGAGTTTG
The DNA here is from genome assembly GCA_016165875.1 of Acanthopleura granulata. NCBI lineage: Eukaryota > Metazoa > Mollusca > Polyplacophora > Chitonida > Chitonidae > Acanthopleura > Acanthopleura granulata. The sequence goes on from JABBOT010000006.1 coordinate 18,860,505, forward strand.
TCTTCCGACTCTATGTCATGTAATATGGCAGTTCTGAAATGAAAAAGAAACACTGATGCATATATTAAATCCTAGGATGTCTTAATTATGGGCTTCAAGATTACTAGTATTTGGGTTACAGTATTTCTAAAGCTACAAAAAAGTATAGCTGTTTTCAAGCGATATTCTGGTTGATTCACACACCTTATATACAGATAAAAAAAAAGAATTTCCTACAGCCAGTTATATTGTAATGAATGGGAAGGCAGTATATTTTTAACCTTGTCAGGTGGTGCTAGTGTGATGCAGGTGTGTGTGAGCAAAAAATTGATTGGGGCTCAACATTTACAATGTTACAATGTATCCGTTTCCACTGTAATGTCTTTGTCTTTTAAATACAGCTGGGTTATACCAAACAAAGAATTGGCTTAAGAATGGCCTGAAGTCTGACCTTTCCTGGTCCAGTTCCTGCATGAAGGAGTAGAACTCTCGGTCACCATTTCTCCGTTTGCCGGGACTGGCCGCAGTGACCCCGCCCGAGGGTTTCTGACCGCTACGTCGTCCGAGACCCATACTGCGTAACTCGTTCTCCATGAACGAATCCTGACCACCCAATATTACCTCCGCATGTTGGAGAGTGCTGTCATCTGAAAACATAGACGAAAAAAACCTTACACATATGGAATAAAATATCAGGTGCATTATGAAATGTAACACATACAACGTACAGGTTGATCGCATTCTATTTTACTGTGGACAGAAGCTGAAAATAGGCTCAGTGTCCAGAGTAATGCATAAATTTCATAAGAAATGAATGCAGAAAATTTAGGTACAAGCCACACTTAATGTTGACATTATTACAGTGCTGCCTCACGCATGACAAAGACACCAGACACGGAGCCCTATCTATATCTCTTTATCTATTAACCTGATTGGTGTTTTAGGCTGTACTCAAGAATATTTCACTTATACGACGGCAGCCAGCATTATGGTGGGAGGAAGCCGGGCCGAGTCTGGAGGAAACCCACAACCATCGGCAGGTTGCGGGCAGACCTTCCCACGTACGGCCGGAGAGGAAGCCAGCAAGAGCTGGACTTGAGCTCACCGCGACCACATTGGTGGGAAGCTTCGGGTCATTATGCTGTGCTAGCGCGCTAGCCGACAGTGCCACGGAGGCCCCCAAGCCCTATCTATAGTCACATTATACTGACACCACGCATGAGGCCTAGTACGTGGCCTACATCCCTCATGCTAAACACCAAGCGAAATGTTACTATGGATACTTATTTCAGAGTGAAATGCTTCCTTATACCGGTACATGTATATGTACAGTAGGACATGAATCAAGATTGAACACTGGATAAAGTGTTCAACGATGAACCCTGGTTAAAGTGTTCAAAGATGAACCCTGGGTAAAGTGTTCAAAGGTAGAACTTATGATTGCACATAAAGTACAGGTCTATAGTGCTCAACAGCTTCATGTTCTATATCAAGTCTGTTAATCGAAACAAAATTTCGTAACTTTTTTTTTTTTCGGGTTGTAAAAGGAACGCCTTGAATTATTCCATCCCTACGGATCATATCCTTGAACTCCTCTCCGATGAACAGAAACTTACAACAGAATGTACATGTGTGTGAATTTAACGACATATCTCGATATCGAAGTAAATAATCCCATATATAATGCTTGAATGCATTTCTTGAATACACAGTCCGTAATAAATGTAATAATAACAGAAATACACGTAATGTTCTCATGAAGGTGCAATGTCATGGGAAAGGTCATTACATATATCATCCGTTAACTGACAAATTTCGCTTTCGGAACCAATATTACAAGTAGGAATCATTTTCCCAATACACCCCAAGCTGATTATAGCTATCAATATGTCACTGCATGTAGATTTATTTCCCCTATCCAACACCACAGATCCATGATGTACTGTATCTCATCTCCTAGCTCTGACCACCCTGGTTTTTAGGAGATATACATAAAAACTGGTTTTGCCCGAGCTAATGTCTTCTATCATCCATGACAGTGGAGATGCATCGTGTTCCTGGGAGAACTCATAGATCAATAGTTCCACATACATACTGAGCAGTAAATAGATGGGATGGTAGAGTATTGGGTATCAGTAAGATCAGCTGGACTGAAACTGATAACGGTACATCAACCTATTGAACTTACTGGCAGGGAGCAGAGTATGCTTTTCATTACAGGACCAGAAATATAACCCTCAATGTACTGTACATGTTTATCCAGCTTATTAAACCCGTTGTTTCGACTCTCAAAAACCAGTACATCAGTAAAAATTCTGTGCATTTTGGCGATAAGACCCCACTCATCGCCAATCCAATGATATTAATTTAATTATTTTTTTTTGACTAATTTGCTTGGTGTTTCACGCTGTACTCAAGAATATTCCATGCACTCTGAAGAGTGGGAGATTGTTAAAAAATTTCCAAAGAAAGTGGTCTAAGTGTCAAATTAGGCGAAGGTCTGGAGGTTCGATGACTACGAAAAACGGTGGCCATGATTATAGTCGGTGGAAACTAGGCAGAGCGGGAGGAGAACCCATAATCATCCGCAGGTTGGCAACAATATGGGGCATATATATGTATATCACATAATTGGGAGAGTTCCTCACAAACTTGCTCAAGGCTGGTGGTTTTTACCTGCATGTACATAAGGTATTAAAATGATGCATGTTCCGAATGAAGAACCCAATATATTCTATAACATATACATACATGTAACAGGCAGTATGAGAAGGACAAATCCAATACAGTATCAAGTATAATGAGCACAAATCCAATATGGTATGAAGTATAAAGAGGACAAATCCAATATGGCATGAAGTATGAAGAGGAAAAATCCAATATGGTATGAAGTATGAAGAGGACAAATCCAATATGGTATGAAGTATGAAGAGGACAAATCCAATATGGTATGAAGAATGAAGAGGACAAATCCAATATGGTATGAAGTATAAAGAGGACAAATCCAATATGGTATGAAGTATGAAGAGGACAAATCCAATATGGTATGAAGTATGAAGAGGACAAATCCAATATGGTATGAAGTATGAAGAGGACAAATCCAAATGAACATCAGTCTACAAATTATACAAATTGTCTGCATGTACTTCTAACGATAGGAATGGAAATCTGCACCGTCAAAGTCGATTAGTCTGCCGCATGTACCTCTATGCTTTCCACCCTGGCAGAATAAACTTACAGGCTTTGTCCAGTATTAGTGAAAGCTACATCTACTGGTCCCTCTATACATATGTATCCTGCAGAGCACAGCAGATTTATCGAGCTTGCCCTGAGGAGTCCATCTTTTGTGGTCATCGATTATTACTTCTCGTCCCGAAAATGATAATTTCACAGCAGGATATCCATTCCATCGCCAAAGAAATAAAATAATTAGAAAACCCCTCGGATGAATATTTCTAGCATCAATACATAACTCTCACAACCAAGCAAAACTCATATATATATATATATACACATCACATAAACATACACGTACATCTCTGTATATATGTACATATATCAGGCATCAAGCAAGTAAGCAGAATGACTTCCCGAGCTCATACTAATCGAGGGCTACATGACGAAGTGTATACAATGTACATATTGGAATTGGTATGGAGCTCCCAGCTCCACTGTCAGCGCCCGTTGGCCCAGACCAGCCACCCAGAAGTAATGCAATTATACGCATGTATGTAGATACATCTAAACACGGAACAATGACTCACGGTACTTGTAGCTCCACAGAGTTATGTTAATTGAGGAAGATTCTCTCCACAATTTCGCCGTTCATTGGGGTATTGTGTAATCATGCTACGTAAGACGCGTGCACAGCATACAGGCCACATATTCGTAAGTGTTTTGAACTGCGAAAATGTTCAATATGTCCGTGACACTACGTACTGATTACCTTTCCGATGTTCTGTGGATACTATGTTGCACCGTGCAGCGCTCTGCATGAGCAAGTGCATCTCTAGTGCAATTTCTAAACACATATCTAAGAACCATGACCATGCTCTCACAATTCCCCAGTAATTAAATATGTACCCGTAGAGCTTATTTCTTCCAGGCATCGGAATTCATGATCAGAAGAAAGTCTGACAATACCACATCTTACCTGTGACCAAATTACATATACAACAGTAATCACTGGACCTCAAAAAATCAGTTCTTCTAAAGATATTCAAAGTAAAAACTCAGTTATCCGACACACGTGAGCAAACAAGCACACTGGATGGATCATCTAGTAAAACACCTAAACAACAACGACAAGTATATATCTAAATATATGATAAACCCTTTCAACAGCCACTATAAGTACATCAACAAGTGAGACATGTATGGAACACACAGATCAACAATGTTCCAATGTACTGAAACGGAAGGTTTGGAAAAAACATGCTAATTTCTGTCACATCCATATGTTAATTCCTCCAGAATAATGAATATTGCTGAAATACTTAGATCTTACATCTCTAACATACAAATGTACCCAGTTCAGATGAGCCCCTCCACCTCCACTCCACCCCAAATCTTAAGTTCTGTCACAATGTTCATGATGACTACATGATATGGTTGAAATTCTGCCAATGTGGCAAGATTAGCCCCAACCATTTCTTCACAGTCCACATACTGGAGAAACAGAGTACAAAACTAACCCCCAAAATCAGGCAGTCTTCATTTTGGAAACCAATATTTCAACAGTATTAGACCTTGATGTGATTTTCAAGAAAAACATATGTCCACAGTTAAGCCCACATGTATGTGTGTACAGAAATACATATGGCCACAGTTAAGCACACATGTATGTGTGTACAGAAACGAGACTTTGGGTGTAATAATTACATGAATAAGGTACATCAGTTATCTCATGTACCTTCTGAAGCCAGTCAGTGGAAGCTTTACATCACAGGAAAACACAGGTGGTAAATATAGATATTGGTATTGCAAACATACCGTACCTTCTAGCAGCACAGTCGCCTACATGTACATTGCAGTAATCATTCCACCATTTTCATTCAGTCTTCACTGGTAAAATCCATGTCAATGATCTTCATTCCAGCACCACTCCTGTCTACCATACACACCCACGTACTGTGTCACACTGTAATCAGTGAACATCCCCTACTCCTGGACCACATTCCCTAACACCACGTTATTAAATTTCGCTGCCAATGTCCGGCCAACATTGTCCACCCAGCACCGCATGCAGCCGTCACACTCAGCCTGTTGCTAAGTCTCTGCTAGGCCTCTCGTTACCGGCCGCTGCTGCGGAGCGACTGATGCTTCCCAATCAACAAGCTGCGTTACCGTAGACTTCCAGATAAATCAATACTTTTAGACATTGGCAAACCTATGCCAGCATGAACGCATGTAAATGGCATGGCAATACACATATACAAGGGATTTATTTATTTATTTTATTTGATGGGTCTTTTATCGCCATACTCAAGTATATTTCACTTATACGACGGTGACCAGCATTATGGTGGAAGGAAACCGGACAGAGTCCGAGAGAAACCCACAACTTTTTGGTCTTTGTTCAGACTTTCTTTCAGTAATGACCCAATCAAGATATTAAAAGGCTATCAGAGTTTTACCAAAGCACTCGTTACAGTAAATGTATATAACTGGTTGCCCTGTAGCCTGCTGGTCAGCTTTTAAGTACTAATTGTACTTCCTCAGACTATGAAGGCTCATGGTCTCTAAGACAATTCTTTAACACAAGTAGCAAAAAAGGCTGAGGAATTAGGGAAGGCTTTCATATGTGAAAAGCCTGAGGATTTAGGGATGGCTTTCACAGGCAAAAAGGTTGAGGAATTACAGAAGGTTTTCGTATGCAAAAAGGCTGAGGAATTAGGGAACGCTTTCATATGTGAAAAGCCTGAGGATTTAGGGATGGCTTTCATAGGCACAAAGGTTGAGGAATTACAGAAGGTTTTCGTATGCAAAAAGGCTGAGGAATCAGGGAAGGCTTTCATAAGTAAAAGGCTGAGGAATTATTACAGGTGAAATGTCAACTGCTCAACAGTTAGAGGTACATGTGTCTATTAATTGACAAGAGCTGCAATATTTCTGCACACTTCAAGTAAGTAAGGGCTACTGGAATGCTAGAAGCCCGCTAAACGTGAGGTACACACACAGGTGACGTTTTGGCACTCGAGTAGCGTGGTGGTTACATTGTACATGTAATTAATGGCCGCCTCCCTGACAGCTAGGCCCCAGCTTTAGCTGCTCGATCAAGTCAGAGTTTCGAACAGCATATTATTAAGACCTTTACAAGCCTGAAAACTAGGAAACCCGAACGATCACTATTCAGCGCTGAACTACCTGATGTACTGCTCAAGAGTGACTCAAGGAAGATGTACACATCAAAGTGCCAATTCCACACAGGCGCTGACCAGCATGCTCATGAAACATGCAAGAGAACGGCTACCCAAGTCCTCCTAAGTAGGCAGCTGGACAGTCCTTAACGGAGTCATGAAATATTCAGGGAAGCGGTCAGTTCCTGATGGCATGCTTACTGCACGGGAACATGGAAATGCGTGTCATATGTATCCCTTAATACTACATTCGGACAAGTACGAGCAAGCCAGAACCCCTTGGGTGTTACCAATCCAGCTTAGAGACCCTTGGGTGAACGACGCTGACCGATGGAGATCTGCCGTGGACTGTAGAAGAGTGCACATCACACATGTGTACGGGGTTACTGGTAATACTATAAATTAAGACCCATTAAGGCATGCTGGGATTGTCTAGCAGTCTCATAACCCTTGAGAACACACACAGGTGTTTCAGAGGGCTGATTCATAGAAACTGGGCAGTGTTCAGACTGGCTACATGTACATAACTCGGTCCAAGAATCCCAGCATCGTAAGAAACATTATACACTGGAACTCTTACTGAAATTGATATGAATTTACTTCATAAATTAAAATTTGAATAATGACTCACAGGTGTAATCAAGAATTTTTCACAGTTTTATGACACTGGTCTGAGACTGGCCGATGCAACGCAAGTGCCCAGAGAAACCCACTGCCTTTAATAGTCAGGAAAATGACAATTAAACCGTTATGTAGTGTTAATGATGCTCTGAAACCACACGTACATGAAGACGTGGCAGGAATGCGATGACACAAAACTTGTGAATGGCATTAATGAACTTATTTTGTTGAATTGCAAATAATACATTTGATCTATTTCTTCAGGCAGATCCAGTTCATGGAAACACACGGCCATGAAAAAAAAAAAAAAAAAAAAATTCATTCGGGAAGCAAAAAAATAGGTCTTTAAACCATGCTGGTTACTCACCTTCCCACACTTCATCAGCGCAGCCTGCAGTGAAGCCATTCTTCAGAATGTCGAAAAGCACAGCATTGAATTCGAAAAGTATTCCAGTAATTACAGGTAAATCTCAATGCATGTTGAGCTTAATGAAGACACTCCTTGCACGGCAACCATGTTCTTATGAGAACAAAGTCTGTTTGATGAACAGTGAATACATTCATAGTCTTTAACTATGCCTGTACTAAGGTAAATACTGTGAACACAGCAACCACAAGAGCCTTAACTCCATAGCACACACAGCATCCTCACAGCATGGGGAAGTGTAACTGTAAATCTGACCATGTTTAACGAATTCTACACCCCATGTCATCAGAGTATACATATGTACATGTATGTTGTACATAGTCAGGTTTTCAAGCCCTTTCACTATAAAACTTTATTTTCAATATTTACACGCCACTGATATATATTTTTTTACCATAACTGTATAATTTCTGACATCTTTGTACATTAAATTTTTGTATTATTTTAACAACTACTTAAATACCCCAATTCCTCAAACTTTTCCCATATATATGAAAGAGCAACTTTGAGTGCAATTTATACATATTTTTAATTTGATTTTGGAGATTAAACTACATTGATTGGACTGACAAGTTTCAGGGCTGCGCCAAAAGTATCAGTTCATACAGAAAAATGTCTTCCGAATATCCTTGAATAAACACCTTGCAAACATGCGAAAAAGGTTAAAGAATTACAGCAGTTCTGAATGTGGGTATGACAGTACGTGCCTAAGTGTATAAACAAAAAATAAATTATTATGCAGTACGCAATAATAATAATATCCGTAGGTATTAAGTGTAATCTACTTAGCAGTATTCTGGATCATCAACATGCTTTATAGCGACAAGTCAATCTTACAAAACTCGCAGTATACCTTGATTGATTGATCAGTATTTTTTACACCGTATTCACGAATATTTCACTTATAAGACGGCGGCCAGCATTATGGTGGGTGGAAACAGGGCAGAGCCCGGTGGAAACCCACGACAATCCGCAGGTTGCTGGCAGACCTTCCCACGTGCCGGAGAGGAAGCCAGCATGAGCTGGACTTGAACTCACAGAGACTGCATTGATGGGAGGGTTCGGGTCACTGCGCTGCGATAACGCGCTAACCGACTGAGCTCACAGCATATCAACTGTGCATACATACACGTAGCAATAAAGGCAGCGCAGAAAATTACACACATTTCAAACCTTTACAAACCTGTGGTAAATAACTGAGAAACATCAATGTTCTTCACCATGGCCTTAAACATATTTTTAATACTGTACTGTACTTACTGTACCATCTTCATTGGATCAGTACAGGAGTATCTACATGTAGGTAAACAAGGAAGTCCACCTTTAAATCATGTTCAGTTTAATACCTGTGCATACATAACCTACATGTAGGTAATACCTGATGTTACCTGGATTGACAGGTGCATGTACTGGTTTACTAGGGGTTATATAAGCTTGGTTTAGTAGGTGAGGTCTGACTGGTGTAAGTCTCAAGGTACATAATTTTCATGCAGTCAGGAGACGAAATTCCTAACACACTTCCGTAATTATCTGTAAATCTTTTAAAGAAAAAAAAAAAACCAGTCAGACAAATAAAGATCGATGTTTAATTTTCACTTGCGGGAAGAGAATCCTGATATCTTTTGAAAGATCACGTTTTAGTTTTAGACCAGCTAGAGTTCTTCAACATGTTGACTTGGACCTGAAGATAACATCAATGCCTGGATATGCATGTGCATCATTTACTTCTGCGGATTACCTTTATGTGCATCACTAAATGTGCAATGACGCCAGACAGAATCTTTTAATACCACGCCTGGAGTTTCCAGTTTATTACTCCACAATCTATTGTGCTACTTCATATTAAAGTCCAAATTCCATTTAGTCCCATGATGGTATAATAAGCAGGTATCAGGCTACGTGGGTAAATTAAGATACGATATTTCACATGAATAGCCCCCTTGCACGTTAATGGGATGGAACTTGGTACATGTATATGAGCTCTTCAGCCCTGGAGGTAAATTCGGACCATCTAACGGATGTCACGGCTTTCATCATCCAATCAGAAATCAATATGGCAAACACTGAAGGTTTCCCTGAGGGAGTTTCACAATGGCTAAGCAATGATTTGCCACTTAAGGAGTTGGATTGGATGTCTTGGCCTGCAGGCATAGGAGTGTGTTCTTGGTAATGACCAGACTGTAAAAACATGGTCGAAGCACCGTCCGCTCTTTTTTTCCGAGTAGTACTTTCAAGGAGATTACTTTTTCCTAACATGCTCCTTCACTCCCTAATAAGGCATAAAATGCCAGATCTTTGAATACGACATCAAACTTTCTGACAGAAAACTGATGTAATAGAGGCGTCCTCCAGACAGAATCTCTTTCGAAGGAGATGCATCTGAGCTCGCAAGTTCAAACCCAGCTCTTGCTTCTTTGGTGGCAGGCGAGATTTGTTTACAGGTACATGTATAAACATTGATGTACATGTGCCTAGCAAAGAACAGAGCTTTACTTACATGCAGTTTTACCAGCATCCAGGCATTTACAATCCTGACTGTCATTAAGTAAATACACAAAAAATTACCGACCTGCAGTCAGGAGCTGCAACGAAACGATTAATTTCAAAAATGCAATGTGTATGAAACACCAGAAGATCACCGTCCGCAACATCATTTAAGAACAACACCACCTGTCTGAACGAGCTGCACATTATGGCTGCATGTACAGTACAGGTAAAAATTCTTGACTGCAGCATGCTGGGCATCAATCCAAAAAAAAAAAGAACAAAAAAAAAAAAAGCAACCATAGTTTTAGTGATAATACGGCATGCGCTTAATATAGGCTGGCCAAAGTCATTTGCGGTAGCTGTAACCTTTCACGAGATTAATTATCTCTGGTCGAATCGCCTTCAGCCACATTGCAATATACCAACATAGACCAGTTTCCACCGAAAGGAAGAATAGCTGGTGAACAGCAACGTAAAAACACGTCAGACTACACGGTGACAGCAAGGCAAGCTCCAGTGAATCAATACTGTGTACCGTAAACTGAATAACAAACTTCCATCTCGTGTTTTCTCTATTGTTCATATACATGTAAATCTACATGCTGATCTTGAGCTTAAGTCCATATAAATATGCCACATTTCAAGGCCACCACCCTTACCTCCTCCCCCCCTCCCCCAAAACAGGAACATTACGTTTTTCAAAAATTGTAAACACCAGATCTAAATTTAAAAAAAAAAAAAAGGTACATGCACTGGAAGCAGTGAATTTCTATTCCTTTCATGGTCTGAAAATCTTGGAACGTCATTTAAAAGTACATGTAATTTTTTCATTAACCATCGTTTGAAATTAATCTAATGTATAGCTTTACAGATATAAGCAACAGAACTGCACAAGAATTCATGTTGCAAAGATGCGCAAATAGTTGCAATCACAATTATCAACAACTTGGTCATAATTCTTCCTAAAAAACTTCCAAAAAGACTGCTATAAGTTGGTAGATTTTGAACCATGTAGAACATAATATAAAAAAAAAAAATTTAAATCAGATATATGCATGCAGAAGCAGTCAGCTTTGCACGCACACACACACCGACACATGTTCATAAAATCAGTACAATCTTTCTTTGCATCATGTCTCAGTTTCTGATTTAAATATCAAACTTACGACGTAATGTATACAAAATGACTTCTTTAAGCATGTATATGCACACATTTACAAGTAAAGGAAAGGGTAACAAAATGGCGCCAACAAGATGGTAGAAATTATTAACGGCAGGTTCAGAGAATAATCGATAAATATACCATAAATGTTAAAATAAAAAGCGGGCTTTATTTCCAGTCTTCAAGTGGATCTACGAAAACAAAAAACTGCCGACATGATATATTATACATGGTGGAAAGAACAGCACCCCCTGTGACAACTAGAATTACTGGAATTACTTTTACCTGCTCAGACAGCTGTATGTAACTGAAGAACATCTTATGCCTTGTTTGCTTGGTATTCTAATGTGGTTTTCAACATTACAATTGATTTATTTATTTATTTGATTGATGTTTTATTTATTTATTTGATTGGTGTTTTACGCCGTAGTGAAGAATATTTCATTAATATGATGGCGGCCAGCATCATGGTGGGAGGAAACCGGGCAGAGCCCGGGGGCAACCCACGACCATCCACAGGTTGCTGGCAGACCATCCCATGTATCGCTGGAGAGGAAGCCAGCATAAGCTGGTCTTGAACTCACAGCGAATTACAACTGATCACAGCGCAAACTCAAAAACTGTCGCGTGTTTGTCTCAAGGGTTACATTATAATTAAGGTGCTGCTGACTCAGTGGAACATCATGTCGGTGAATGAAAACTAAAAGCATGGCGATCCTCCTGCTATGTCACACTCTCTGATCTGATATAGATCCCGGGGGTCAAACATGGCCACATTCGCCCATCCCGTTTTGCAAAGATGTAAGCCAGGGAAAAAAAGCATGGACGTTTAGCAAGATTGTCAGTCTTGCACACAGTTACATCATGACATGAAAACCCACGTGTGAGAGAGACAGTGTCACGTCATTCCGTTATCCATCACAGTGGCATATTATGTATCAGACTCGGAATAACATGCGTCACTACTAAAAGGACAGAGAACACCATAAGGAAGGATGACATAGTGTACACTTCAACAGCTGACAGTAATCTATGAAGGACTCCTGAGTGCAGAGTTATTGATTTGGTCAACCTGACATTAAGGTACATAGCAAAATACACTCAAAACAAAACACGGGCATGGATTCTGCTTTATCAGGGTAGCTATGCCAAGAATGGCAATTAAGGTGTATGGAAAACTATTACAGACCAGGCTGGACTGGGAAGGAGTGGGTGGATGTAAATCTGTTTTCATTCACTTATGCAACTCAATCAATTGTGAAAGCATTAAAAAAAAAAAAAGGGAAACAAACTTTACTTTCTTCATTTGTTTGACCTTGGCATTATGTCTATCAGTGAAATTCAAAACAAAGTGAATAAATTCCTCAGCTGAAACATTTGGACTTCTAAAACACCTGGACACCACCTTTATAAAATATGTATATACTATACACATGTATGACGAAGACTTACAGATCGACCTAACATTTCATGCTCTAATTTAGAACCCCCTGTTACAGTTCCTTCCAGCAACGTCACGTTACCATGGCAACAAAGCTATCATCGGGTCTTTCACGCCGACTCAGGTAACATGAAAATCTCGACCAATTCAACTATTCAGTGGCCACTCAGACGCGACACTAAATTTCCCATCATCACACGGTTGTAAAAGACTTTACAGCCGCGGAATTTATGCAAACAATGATCAAGAAAATGACACTAATGAAGGGTAAAGACGCAAGGTTCATGAAAGTGTCCAAATTTTTTTGCTACACCCCGTAGTTCTGTCAGAATGGTTCAAAATATTGGTTGCACAGGTGGTAGAAAAGGTTAAGAAATTAGGGTATATTAAATAGAGTTGGAATTATTAAAGTAAAACATCAATGGGCAGGCTTCAGTTTGAAGTCAGCAGGTACATGTATGGCTGGATTTCTAGTGAAAGGCAGTGGTTCCAATTGAACAGCCCAGTTTCCTCCCATGACCACCGCACCCCACCACCACCGCACCCCACCCCCAATCTTCAGGGAGCTCAGTACACACATGTAACTGTACTTGTAATTTTGAGTAATAAGAAAAATGCAATTTTGTGTAATAAGAAAAGTGTAATTTTGTGTGATAAGAAAAATGTAATTTTGTGAAATAACAAAAATGGTCAGCAACTTGATGAGAAAAATGTACCAAGAAGAACCCACAACAACAACACTGTCTTCCCACAGACCTTCTTTGTACAGCTAAAAATTCTGGAGTATTGCATCAAACATAAAATTAATCTATCAATCAATCAATACATAATGAGGCTTGTAGACATTTGTGAAGCTGAATGACAGGCTAAAAGTTCTGAAATGACTGGCACTGGGTCATCACCAGACGAACACTGGCTACCTAATCGCACGTGTACAGATGTACACATTTTACTGGTATGTGGCCTATGGAAGCTAGTCTCAATATCCCTGAACACTTTTTTTTTCTTGTGTTTTTTAGGGGGTGGGGGGTTCCTTCTCCTAGAATCTGTGGCCATTCAAAATCAATTTCATAAACACACAACAAGCGCACCACTGGCAAGCTACAATGACACACTGCTGTGATAGGAGCATGGGACCAATAGCCTGCCTTGTTTTGTTCATCAATAAGGCATCAATACACCACTAATTCATTTACAAGATCTAGGTATCCCCATGCTAGAAAAACAAGCTCTCCATTCGTGTTTCCCTCTTAGAATCTCTGGTGATGCAACATCCATTCTATAAACACACAGCAACCAAACCAATGGTATTACTTGTGATGTACGAGATGCAGGGATTTGCACATTACATGTAGCTATTCAATACAGGATCTGGGATAACACCACCCATGTTTATTTTTTGTTTCTCGCTTTTCCTCAATCCCTGGCGATTACAGCGAGCCTGGTCGATTTTCCCGCTCCAAACCCTCTCAGAATAACATCAATTACATCCAGTCAATGACACCGGCCCTTAAGAAATAAAATCTGGTTCGTTTAAAAACTCGTAAGAAGTCCCAAAAATTATCTCCATTGACAGCTTGTTCTGGAAGCCAAGCTTTGGAACTAACCAAGTCAGGCAATGACCTTCTGATTGGTGAAGGCCAAGAGTAAACATAAAGACTTGTTCTGCGCAATGTACAGGTACATGTACTTGAAAACTTGTGACTGCAATTCTTTGCATAAATCAATCTTAGTTCTTTGCTGATTTGTGCTGAAGACTGTTTTCAACTGTTCTTGTAATTTTGGGCCTGAAACGTGCATTTTGCATGTTGGTTTTGATTACAATTGTCTCTTTAAAAGGAACAAGATGACATCAGAAACAGGACTAAATGCTGGAAGTATTAAACATACACCGTATCATACAAAAACTTGGGGAGTTATGAAATCAAGTTTGTTTACTTTTATTTTGGCCTTGAAATAAATTCAGGTCACTTTATTTTCTTCAGAGGTGAGTTGAAGCAAAAATATGAGCAACAAGCACATGCATTCCTACGTCAGAGGCCAAGTTAACGGACACCAAGAGTGGATTTTTTAACTTCATTTCTTTCTCTTTCATGCATATCGGGCCACAAACGATGAATTATTTCATCTGGTGAAACTGGAGAGAGCAACTGTACCTTTTGATCACCTCTAAACATTTGATTTATTCATCTATTTATTTATTTACATGTATATGTATGTGATTAGTGTTTCGCGCTGTACTCAAGATTCATGATATACGATCTACTGTATGTCTGTATTAATTTATTTATTTGATCGGTGTTCCATGCCATACTGGGGAGCATATCGCTTATACGACGACAGCCAGCCTTCCAGTGGCAGCTAGGAAACCAGGAAGAGCTGGAATACCATTCTTACATACGAATGGAGAGGGCCAGTATGAGACGGGCTTAAACTCACAGCGACTGAATTGGTGTGAGGCAACTACACTGTAGGTCATTACGCTGCACTAGTGCATTAACCTCCTTGGTCGCTGAGGCCCCCTTGACATTTATACTTTACATGCGTACATGAATACAATTAAATCGGCATGAATCTATGAAACGCATCACAGAATTTAAATTTTCTTTCTAAGTTAATGTTGAATTAATATCTTGAAAATAACAACAACTCAATCATATAATTTTGTTTCTTTCTGCGAAAGGCACATCTTTTTAGAGACTTTACAGTACCACAACCAAAATCTGCAGCAAGATAAGCCTGGAAGAACTGTTCTGCTAGAGGAGAGGAAAAAAAAAAAACAAAAAACACTACCTCAAACCTTAAGATGGAAACCAGATGACACAACTGCTCTGGTTGCATAATTCTTGCACATCTATTTCTGTCGCAGAAAGAAATTGAGCCAATCAACTATGTGCAACAGAGCTGCAGCTGCGTGCCTTGGCATGAAGTTTTGTGGCCTGCAGTAAAAAAGGTCATTACCATGTTTTGCCACCATGAAATGTTTAAATTAATTAAAAACTGACAGAAAATAATGACCGTTTTTCAAACTGGCTGTGTTGTCCATGTCCTACAGAAGTACATGTATGCTTGTCTCCCCTGCAGAATAAACCTGTCCTAATATGTCCCATTTTTCATATATGAAGCTTGGCTCATTTTGGTGAATTAAAAAACTGTGAGTTGTAGCCGAATAATGTGCCTATTGAACCCTTAAAAGTTCAAACAGCATTTTGAATCACATTTTATTCATTTATTTGTTTGAGTGGTGTTTTACGCCGTACTCAAGAATATTTCACTTATACGACGGCAGCCAGCAGTATGGTGGGAGGAAACCAAGCAGAACTGGGGAAAAACCCACGACCATCCGCTGGTTGCTGGTGGACCTTCTCATGTACCGCCAGACAGGAAGCCAGCATGAGCTGGGCTTGAACTCACAGCGGTTATCACATTTTAGAAGCTCTGACTACGTGTACTGGTGTGTAAGCAACTCCCTAAAATGACTGTTCTGTACAGATGACAATGAAATTTCTGAAACCTTATATTTCAACACAAGTCCTTCAGCTAGTAAGAGATTTGAGAGTGAGACATCAGCATTTCCGGGGTGTCATAGTGACAGCAAATTTGTACATGTACACATTTGTTGTTTGATAAATTCTGTTTATTCCAGGTGCAGTTCATGTTGGATGTTGGTCAGAGCAAACCTCTTGATATACATGCATGACATACAAACTCTACTTCACTTTGGCCTTAGAAAAATTAAACAAGAGCAAAGGGTATCTCAGCCAGATATGGCAGGCAGAACTGTTGATCTATGAAATCAGGGAATACCAAACAGAGCTCAGTCTGGGAGGGAGAAGATAAGGGTCTGTGTAAACATGACAAAACCAGGCACAGATGTCAGGATCACTGTCTGTATCCTCATTGTACATTCATGTATGTGTCTTTATCATGTACTTGACAGGCATGGGAGTCTAGGTGCAAGGCTAGCCTCAGGCTCTCATCTGGGATGAAATTCAATGATATTCAACACATTGTCAGACACTGTACATGTAGTTACATAACCTTCTGAAGCCTTTCTAGAACAATTGCATACAAAACAAACCAATTCTATTGGACACATTAAAGATCTGTTATAACCATTGCTTGTTTAGGAGCTCAAAATAATGACACAAGCCTGAAATAGCATGTAGATCATTAGGCAGATACACTGAATGACAACATTAATAATTCACCAGCAAATAAATTTAAATATTCAACAAAAGTATCCAACATGTATAAAATTTTTGGACATTTTCAATTTGGATAAAATTTCAGATGTTGCAGATAATTCTACAGAAAAATTCTAGAGGTGAGTCAAGTGATTCTGACCAAGGTACATGCAGCTGAGCAAATCCTGAAATACAAGTTTTATGTTTCAAAAAAGAAAATTCAATGCTCTCCAATAGCTGAACGAGTTCATGCCTACACGTACGAAGGTTAAGGAACTTTGATCCTGACAGGCAAGAACTATATGCATGTAGATTTGAGATGGTCGTTAACTTGCCAACAAATCACAGAATGACAGTGGTATTACTGGGCCAATGTAAGGTGAGATTGGTAAGTCTGTGGTGCCAGACTGGGAGGGAAATGACACCCTAAACATTAGCACATGTTGCCTACAGGGAGACAGAGATGAAGTGTGATGGGCAAAACAAGGCAAAATGGCATCAGGAATGGTATCTTAATTCTCCAACGTCTTTCTGGCCAGGAAATGACCAGTTATAAATCTTGACAAATGTCAGCCAAATCTGATTTCATGGAAACCTTTAATCAGATTGAAGCTTACGAATTTTGAAAATTTTCATTTTGTATAAATCATGAGAGATTCCGCAAGGGCGTATACATGTACTTGTAGTGTTTGTAATATTACACCACCGAACTTTCCTCTTCTTGACAAGGGGATCAGTTCTCCCATAAGTTTCAATTTACAATCACCGCACTGTACAGTATGTACTTGTATATAAATTAATACAAACAGAAAACATGAACTATTCAACGGGCACAAGTAAAGAACCAGACCTGAATCTTGCATTCATCTCTTAACATTTCGAATACAAACATGGTGTTTGCAAAAAGCCCGTAACCGATTCTTCAACGTTCTGTGCACTTCTTTTTTCATTCTTGAATATTTTGCATACTAACAGCATGCTTCGCAAAAAAAAAAAAAAACAACAAAGAACCACACTCAAATCATGTACCTCATTCCTAAATCTTTGCCATAAGAACATATACGGTGTGTGCAAAGAGAATGAACCCAATTCCTCAACATTCAGCATGTTATCACGCTTTTATTATTTTTTCTAAAGACACAACTGTACAGAACACAAGGTATGCTACATATGCTAATTTCCTCTTTAGGATAATTTACTCTTTTCAATCCAGTTTTTCAGAAGGTGAATCGTTCTTCTGCACTCTGTCGAGGTTTATTTTTTTAACTGCATCTTGAAGTTAGTTGGTCAAGCCCAAAACATCTCCAAATTAGGCTTAGATGCAGCTGAAACAACGAAATGGCAACTCAGGCCAAAGCAGGGCCACCCACTGTTCTCTTGTAATATTTGAGTATTATGCTGCCAGTTTGTCTTCAAATCCAGGCATGAACAACAGATTACACACCTTGGGCTCCAGGTTACTTTAGGCAGGAAAAGTTCCTCGCTGCTATTACATGCAACGCAGTGTTGACACATGTATAAAAAATTGTTGCTGAATTAGGGTAATAGCAAACACATATATGTATAAATATACACAGCCCACAACGCATGGCAATGCCTGGAACCAAAGCATGGAAGGGCAAAAAAAGGATGTCTAAAAATACGCCAAGCAACGGAGCACATTTCACTTCCTATTGCAGAATATCTCATCAGGGCTCACTAGCAGCCTCAGTATTTTTAGAAGAAACACTTTTTATCCTGCCAAGACATGCATGCACCATGGTACCTATGTGTTTCAGACATTCCGTGACTCCTCACCCTTTCCCCGTAAGAGAAATATTCAGAGTAATTTATATGCACCTCTTTTTTTTAATTTGAATTTCAATGGAGGCAAATTACCTAGCCTGGCCAATTTCATGGCTTCTCAAGAAGCACCATTTCTACACAGAATAATACATGTGCCTAATCAGAATAAGTGTAAATAAACATCTTGCAAATGTATGAGTAGGTCAAAGAATTAAAGTACATGTATAGGCTGTACAACCATATACCTTAAGTGCGTGGGAAGGTCCACCAGCAACCTGCCGATGGTCGTGGACTTTCCCTCGGGCTCTGCCCGGTTTCCTCCCACCATAATGCTGGCCGCCGTGAAATATTCTTGAGTATGTTGTAAAACGCCAAACAAATAAATAAATAAATAAATCATATACCTTAATTCCGCTAATTTTTGGGACACCTTGTCTACTATTTTTAGTCAATGTACATGTAATTGTATTAGGAATAAAACACAGCCTCTTTCTCCTCACATGGTTAGTAGACCTAATAACCAATGTATCAATGACTTAACTTTTCCCCCAAAACTAGGAGTGAAATGTGATCTTTTGCTTTTACAAGTGCTGAAATATGTCTCCAAAATTAGAAGAGTTAGGTACAGTTTTCTGTTCCACCATTCAACTATGGTTCCAGCATTCCTCCATATTCATCTTGCATGAGAGAGCTATACAGTCAAGGTGTATGTGCGAACTCTATCTAAAAATCCAAAGTTCCTGACAGGCCAAATCAACTACACCTGTCCGTTTCTTGTCCAGTTTCCATAACCAAAAAAGATGTATGGTTTATAAAAGTGGAGTTTTTCGACATCCAGATAACAGCGTATGCCCCTGTCTGTCACAGACGTTAACTGAACCCAAATACTTCACCTCTCCTTCACCTGTAGCACCATAAATCTGATTCACCCAATCCTTCATACGGTCCAGGAAACCATCATCATCGTTTTATAACCTGAAGGTTAGATCTTTGTTTTAGGAACACCTTATTCTGTTAAACTGAACAAAGCAGCTGGATATTTGTGGGCAACATGAGAAAGAGCGTAAATGAGACATCCTGACGAGGCTGGTGTTAATTCATTTCTACTTTCTCATCAATGTCATCGCTTCCATAAATTTCCTCACTTAGGTAAATGAGGTGCTGAGTGCAATAACTGTAATCTTTTGTTTCAACCAAACTGTATGTGAATTTTAAGAACATTCTGTTCCAGCAATCTTTATCCCACATTTCTTTTCATTATTTGGACAGAAATATTACACCAGAGAGGTTTAAATGAGAAATGATCAATTAAATATTCACTGGTTGCCTGATTTTAAACCATAGAAAGATCTGTATGGCAAGGAAGGAGAGAGATGAACTGGAAAGAAAATGAAAATGCTGATTACAGACTGACTACAAATTCTGGCTAAATCTATGTTAGCAGAACATAAGTAAGACAGAAATGGTAATTAGGTTTATCATGCAAGCACACTCGTTTCAACTCAACAATATTTTCTTTTCTTTCTATTTTTTTCTGTGCTTTTGAAAGAAAAAGAACAGTCTAATGTGAGATACTGTATGCTGTTTTCCAATTACTGTCAGTTTGCCACTGGGCCGGAGTAAGCCTTTGATAAATCACCAATAGGCTGAGCAGAATTTCGCTGGCCGGTTCCCGGATTAGTTTGGGTCAGAGCCAGAAATGTGTCCGAAACGGCGGAAACATCCGCAGCTTTTCTCTCAACTCTCGCTCGCCTGTGACCCACATGCCAACACAGAAACGGCAGCCTCAAAAATCGGCAAAACACATTATCTATTCCATGTCAAACCATTCCTTCACGACCAACATCCCAGAATGCCCCTGGAGAGGAGCTATGAAGTGTGAACCACAGGTGGAGCCAATAGGAATTTATAAATTCAATAAAAATTTATAACTCCAGCAGAATTCCCAATGGTTCATTTCAACACAAAGTGTTGTTATTTCTTCTCAACATTTCCCATGTTACATTTTATTTTATCCTTGTCATAAACGTTTTATCCTCGGAATTAATAAGCCTGAGACGAAAAAAAATGAAATCGTCAGCAAAAATCAAATTATTTTCCACATCAGAATTTGTGTACGAGGAATGCCTACTCTTTTCTGCTGGATTATACATGTACTTTTTTCCCTAACATTATTGAAATAATGTTTTCCATGCAATCAGCTACTTATGCCATCAGAAATACCATAAAGACTCTATAGGTTTGAAAAGATATTTTCTGTTGCTTTAATGCAAGAGTTTCTGTCTTACAGTTTTACGTTTTTTTTTCCAAAAAAGGAAACAATGACTGTTCTGAGCAAAAATAACAGCTGTTGCTGTTGCTTCTTGCTGAATGATGTGGAATATTAAATGTCATTCAATGCACAGTGAACCTTTTTTCTTATTTGCAGGAATAAAATTATTACAGAAGACGAAGTTATCAAAGATGTGTATCTAGCTCAGTTTAATTCGAGATGTTGTGTCCTTCAAAATAACTTCTCAACAAAAAAAATAATTAACAACGTTAAACGAGCAATATTCAGGTGGCATAAAAAGAAATTTTACAACTTCCCATTAATTTTGATTGCTTGGCATCATGAAAATAATTTTCCTTTCCAAATGAAGATAAATTTTACAGAACCATTTTCTGCTTTATGAGGCATCCCTTTTTTTTTTTCTTCTCATCTTTTTTAAACATTTATGACCCTTTCAATCATTGTTTTCACCAGAGGAAAAAAAAAGCGTTTCTCACAAAATTAAACATGCTGTGTTTTCAAGGATCAGAACAAACTTTCATGGGGATGGCCATTTGTATTGCATGTGTTGTGTATACAGACAAAATGACCTGGCTTGGCCATAACCTTACAAAGGTCACAGGTCAGGTTAATGGTTCACACTGACCTCTGGGCATAAGGTCAGCAGACCTTAACTGACCAATCACACATCTGTTTGACACGCCAGAATTTTTCAACCAATTAGAGCCCACATTCTTGAGGGATGTCAGAATTAGGAGGAATTCTGGGAGCCATTAATCATTCCTGGTCACATACAGTAAGAGAGACATGTGTGAATCCTAGGGTTGCCTAAGTATCAAGTATCCATCCACAAAATATCTCTTAAACAGTAACACTGATTTAACATTTTGATGAGACTACATGTACGTCACTAACTCTGCATGAATGTTCATCTTCGGAAGATATTTTAAGGTTCGTTTGGGATGTCCAACAAAGTTCTTATGTTACAGCCCTTGGTGGGCCCTTGATGAGTAACAATTTGGTAGAAATCTACAATTGTACCAAGCCTGCAATAAGCAGCTGGACAAGAGCATTGTCAGGCATCACATCCCCTCCTGTCAGGTACAAACTAAGTGCTGCCTGAGAAACACGTGTAAATAACATAGGTAATATTCCCAATGCTACTGTCATTAAACAGGCATTGAAATTTATCAGCCACGCCTCAAAAGTTATTTGCACGCCAGATGTACATGAATACACCAAGCAGCCAGTGCAGATAAATTTCGACCGACAAAGCCCCATCCCCACATGTGTTGACCCTCTTTCACTATTTCCCTGACACTGTGCCTCCATAAAGTACAATGTAGACCAAACAGTGGCAGCATCGTAAAAATGTCAGGGTAACTTCTGTAACTGATAGCAACAGCATCTGGATGTGGAGGAATACTGCTAACCCTAGGCACTAATCTCAGCATGTCTCAAGGTTGAAGCACCAGTGTATACTTCATAAGTGTGGCTAAGAGTTGATACTTGCACTGTCAAAATGGAAAAACACCATGTTGTTAAAACTTAAAACTTCCAGTAACCACTGTCGTAAAAGGGAGAAAAGAATTCATGATGTGTATTTAACTGTTATGTCATGGTAACGTTTTGTAACAATTAAGAAAAGGGTAAAAAAAAAAAAAAAAAAAAAATTCATACAAACCAAAATTTTACAAGCTGGTATTGCACCAGTCGTTAACACAAATGCATAAAATCCTTTTTCTCCGAAGCAGATGTACATGTATGTATGTATGTACGATGTATGCACTGACAATATACACCTATCACATGTTACCTGTCGCAATCAGTCTAAACAAACAAATGCAGATGATCAATATCCACCTGTGTGTGCATACCTGTAATGAGGTTAACACAGGTGGGCTCAGCTGAGCAGGCTGTATGAGGCATGCAATATTAAACATTGGCTTAGTTTTTTTCTCAGGAAAACATGAATAACATGTGAAACCTGTAGAGGGCAGCGAATCAAACTGCAGGCTGTACTTGTATGTGCACAACATGGCTGACACAAAAGCTCGCATTTAAATTTCCTACAAGACTAAGTTACTCAGCTTGCCAGATTCTAAGAGTTCCACTGATCTTAAAATGCTGTTTTCACGTTTGTTTGGAAGTGAGACTAATATCCTGCTGGATAACTGTAAGTTTCGGTGCCAAAAGCAATGTTTTATGACCAAAAGCAATGTTTTATGACCAAAAGCAATGTTTTATGACCTTAACATTTAACCAATACAAATGCACTTTTGGGTGAAAAATTTTTTAGGTCAAATAGAGTGTGTATTCATATGAAAACTCCACATATGTACTTACAGGTGCAGGTACCATTTCAGGATTTAACACTTGTCCTCAGTCCGTTTTATGTTAGCGTTAGCAGCTTCTAGGTCCTGAATGCACTGAGTTGGATGACCATCAACAATGCACAGGACAGGACAGGAGTATTGTGCATACACATGTAAGTCATATTAAAACAAGGTCATCCAAATTTGACAATTTAATTAATTTCATTCAGCAGTCATCAGTTTAACCACCAAAATTTGAATTATTTAATTGTATACTCTGCTAATTGACACTTCAACAAACAGATAAATGTCAGCTGCCATCTGTCGCAGTTTTAAAAACAAATCCAATACGAACACATGAATATTTAATGAGGCATTTGTATTCACGAGTACTGGGGAAAGAAAGAAAGTCATACAACTAAATGTATAGGAAAGACCTCTGTTCAGTTCTGTTTTCATATCTGATCAAAATTAGAAAAATGCCAATTCTGGCTAACTTTAATTCTCTCAAATCTTCACCCATTAAGCTTGAATACATGGTGCACATGTATATTCTTATTCGACTGCATTTTAGAAAAATCTTGAAACTGTTTAGCGTTTTTGTCCTGCCAGAAACTAGCCTATACTGAAGTGGGATAAACAATTTTTTTGGAGGGTAAAGAATTGTTTAAACTTTTGGAATTACTAAAAAGAGCTGCTGCATTTTTTTATTGACTGATTTAACGATTTCCTTTAAATTAAAAAATTAAATTTAAAAGGTTTGGCAAATTGAGAAAAATGATAAACAAATCTCATAAGCCGGTTACCAGTATAATGTCTGTATGCACATGTACCAGACTGAAGTATTAAACACGCAAGATAGAGGTCTTTGGTTGCCTGAACTGAAGTTTGCTTAGTAAATGCTGGTAGTAATGCTGGTAGCCGCAAGTAAACTCCTAACTTAGCAAGGCATGGTCGTGCAAGCACTGAAGCCCAGTTCTCAAATACATTGTGTGAACATGTTTGTCCAGACATTCTTTCAGAGCATCTTGACATGAGAAGAGGAACCAAGCATAGAAACCCCTAACCACTGTAAGCAAGGTCATCCAAACATGCAAGACCATCAGTGTCTCTATCAGCTAATCCTTTCAACGGATGATCAATGTTTCCATCCAGCCAATTCTTGAACTCACTGAAAAAAGAAACGAAATTCAAGATTGCGCAACTCAGAGATACATGTATCATCACTCTAAATCATTATCACATCAACAATACCATTTTATGATTTGTTTTAAAGTGAAACATGGCTCAATATTAGAATCCAGCAGGCATCTTTGCAGGCCTGCAGAAATGCTATCTGGCTAACATGTTTGGATTACTCAATGTTTCTTCACAATGTAATTTGATAAAGGCAAATCAGCATGACGAAAACACATTTAGTAATATCGACATGTGAGACAAGAGATTGAGAAAAGCTAATAACACTGTTTCGCAATGTCTGAAAAGACGGCTCAAGTCTGCCTGTCTTATTCCCATGCATGCAGCAGCTGTCAAAGGACAGACATATGTCTTGCAATCTGCAAAAATCTGGTTTTGTTCCAGAAAAGGAATGTTTTTTCATTCTTTTTTTCAAAATCGATCCATTTTTAATAAAATTATTTCTTCTTCACTGTTCACAGCATCTACAAGCACTCCCAGAATTTCTTACAAAAAATAAATACACCCTCAGAACTGCAAATGGGAATATGATGAAAATTTCACTGCGAGGATAAAATTTTTGGCCGTACTGAAAAACATGTGTATGACAGTTATAATACATAAATCTGATGTCAGGTGTGGTTAATATAACCAAAAACGTGAAAAGAAATCAACACATAAATGTATATGTAATGGACAATATTTTTGTTCTCTCCCCTATCTCTTTCCCCAAATATAGACAATCACTGGTATTGTAATAATGCGGAATTTCATGTGTGTGCACACTACAGCCTGTTTTCTCAATCTTTGCACTTCCCACCGGTGTTTCATCAACAACGGGCCCTCAGAATACACAGAGATATATTTACAACAGGTACACCGTACCTGTACATTTATTTGCTGCTGGCATCTGTTTCAGTTTAACATATTTAGGGCAAAGGCTGTTTGCGCTCATTACAGATGCAGTGACTAACGGCTTTATATCGCTTTGCTAGAAAAACAACATGGATTGGGTGGCAAACACCAAAACAACACAAAACATAAATGGATGGTATACTGTAGGTATAAGTCTTGATAATCCAGAAACCTGGATCCCACAATAAACTATACTAATGAAGAAAACTGGATCCCACCACAAACTATACTAATGAAAAAACCTGAATACCACCATAAACTATACTAATGAAGAAACCTGGATACCACCATAAACTATACTAATGAAGAAACCTGAATACCACCATAAACTATACTAATGAAGAAACCTGGATACAACCATAATCTATACTAATGATGAAACCTGGATACCACCATAAACTATACTAATGAAGAAACCTGGATACCACCATAAACTATACCAATGAAGAAACCTGGATACCACCATAAACTATACCAATGAAGAAACCTGGATACCACCATAAACTATACCTATGAAGAAACCTAGATACCACCATAAACTACACTAATGTAGAAACCTAGATACCACCATAAACTATACTAATGAAGAAACCTGAATACCGCCATAAACTATAGCAATGAAGAAACCTAGATACCACCATAAACTATACTAATGAAGAAAACTGGATCCCACCATAAACTATACTCATGAAGAAAACTGGATACAACCATAAACTATACTAATGAAGAAAACTGGATACAACCATAAACTATACTAATGAAGAAACCTGGATACAACCATAAACTATACTAATGAAGAAACCTTTATACCGCCATAAACTGTGAAATACTTATATATATACTTCAAAAAATAAAAATAAAATATATACATATATATAGATATATATATATATAATGTATGTATATATACATGCACTAGTTCTTAAATGATACTTGTACATGTACAAATAATCACAACACTCATGTGTTTTCATATAACCATGACGTACAGGTAGCTCCAAAATAACCCATATAATACAAACACAACCGTGCACAAAGACATAATGTATGCCTAGTGACAATGAGACCTACTCCTACAATTATTCTACAATGTCCAAGACGGACAAAGATGTAAGTGTACAACCATGGCAACAGCCAGAGCACTAATATTGCATCTCAACTTTGAAAGACAAAAACGGAGGACCTTACCACGAACACAAAATCCAAGACTCAGCGCCTTACTTAAAACCACGCACCCAGTTCGTAGAACTCCCCTGTATTTAACACATCATCGTCATGACAACAGACCCACACTGCGCACCTAGTTCTTCAGGAACCCTAGCTAAAAAGTAGCGATCGAGCGCTGATAACGGAGCAGGTGATGAATACCTGACTAATCCAGGGGACTGAAGCCTCGCAGGAGAACTCGACAGGCTGTAAATGTGGCAATTATGTCAAGCACACTTTTGTTCTCGGTGCTTATAGTGCTCGGAATAAAGCAACGGTGAAACTAGCAAGAGTACAGGCAGTCAAGTTTAAACATCCAGAGGTTTAATTTAACCTGATGTAGTGTCTTTTGAAGTCACATTTTGTCTTGGAATTTATTACCGATGATTATATTTTCAATATGATGCCAATTGTATACTAACTGGCATTAGTCACACTTGAGGTATTATGAGGCATGTGTATCTCCAAACTGAAAAATTCACCAAATATTGCCGACAAGGATAAGAAATGAGCCTGTACATTGCAGTCAATACTCTGTCTCTGATAACCGCCCTTCTGAAATTGAGAGCAGTACACCAATGTGCACTAAGGCATGGGATCAAAACAACAATTGGCAGATTTCAATGAACTGGTTTCCTGAAAATTTCTTACCTCAGATGTTCAATCCTGCTTTATCCTGATTTTGTCACATACCAATAAGACAGACAACGTGCATGTGTACATGTGTTAAGTTCAAAGGTACAACCTACAGTTCCAAATCCGTCTAATCCTGGTAAATTCCCAATTACTCACACTGCTGGCCAAAACACGGTACATGTACCACGCAGATACACTGTGTCAAAGAGGTACAGTACATTCCATATGAGTCATCCTGTTGGCACCAAAATACTGTACCACACACATGTAGATGTGGTACACTGTAAATATACTGTCAGGACTGAATGTATTCAGTCAGCGGGAACACATGTATCTAGCCATGAACAACTCGATATCCTACCTCAGTTGTGAATTTCAGATCAGTCTAGGTCATGTACTGCCGAATATTCCTTGACCGATGGATATATATATGTGTACAGCTAAGCTGGGCCTGTGAAAATTAATTAAAACACACGCGTCCATGTATCCCATCTTGAATGAAACAAGTGAATCATCTTTCCTGGAGTAATTACCGTGGTGTTGCAGCACTGTCAACCATCACAGGGAGCAATGTTACAACGTTACACGAATCCAGCCACACTTACTCTGTACCTACTCAATGCAATGCCATACTGCAGCTTAACCGTGGGTGTGCATATACATATCCATTTGACCGTTTTCATTTCCCTCCACACAGAAGAGAACACAGTTTCACAGTTCATCCGTGGCTGTACAGTAGCTCCGGCTGATATGTTGCACTGTAGCCATGGTTTGATCGGTAGGGTGTTATTATCAAACACAGCCCTAGTATCTTGGATCCACCCACGTTCACTACATGTTCTTTATGATGTCATACACCAGGCCTATATCCATCCCTATGAAGTCATCGCCAACCGGTGATTGATACCATACATTGCTAATCATGCCAAATTTTGGGACTGGCCCGGCCCCTGAGAGTGTGGAACAATTCTGTGAGCCACAGAGTCTGTCAGCCAGCCCCCCTCTAGGGACTCAATGGTACATGGTGTATATATTATGTAGATGTGGTGGGGAAGGCTTGTAGCACTGTGTCAGGTCAATATGTGTATGTGGGTATGTAACAGTAACCACAGCATGGGCTAAGGCACCCACACACAACCCTGGGTTATCAGACTGGAAGGTTAACATAGGCTACACTGGAACACTGTAGCCTTGCCTACATGGCCCGCAGAAGTCAGTTTGGACTGAGGAGGACACACTGACATTCGATACATGTACAGCATATCTCATACAATGTTCAAATACCTGTGCCAAGGCTTCCCATGACCATTGTGGGGATATTAAATTGCTAATGATGTACATATGGCCTCTCCAGGGTAATGAGTTCCTGGGTACTACAGGGAAGCTTAAGGTTTCTGGGATTATAATCTGAGCGTTCCGAATGGATTAAAGTCAGCTGTAAGGAGACAAACTGATGAGGACACATCAAGATAAGATAGAGCTTTGAGCACTGGACATACGAAGGAATTATTCCATGTATGTCCTGAAAGGGGATAGGGTACACGATCAGGATAACGGTAGCCATGAAAGTGACGCAGTCTCGGGGCATTTTACCCGAACATTACCACAGGGGCAATAAATAGGATTTCGGATTTCGTCATTAGATACATTAGATATATGTGGATTTATAGTGAGGCGTGTTCAGACTGTTAAGGACACTGATATGGGATAAAAAATAATACACTTAAACATGACCCCAGCAGCAATTACACAAACTGTTAGTAATCCTTAATTTGGTATTACCATTAACGGCGTCTAAATGAATCATTCAATTACCTTCTGTGTACTGCTGGGACAGCCACAAACTTCTCTGATTTGTATACATAATAGGTGTGTATGAAGGCAGTGTAGTCACTGCCCATATTTCGCCCGGATTATGGAGATAGACCGATACATGTAAGGACACTGTGACACGGGGTGTGCAGTCTACACTAACCATGTATACATACGTACATGTACTCACGCCTAAAATCACCTAACCTTTCATCTATCACAAAGCCGCCCTTCTCCCCGCAAATTCTGACAGATCTTTTGATTTCAGAAAGGTACTTGGAATTTTCGCGGTACATGTACGTTTGGAAGGTAGAATGATATCTTAAGGGAAAAATGTCAGTTTTTTTCACCAACTCCAATGCCTTAGTACATTAATTTGCATGTATAACTGCAATTTTTTCAGTTATTTACATGCATAGTAAGTTTCGCCAGTAAAGTGTCACAGTGTCTTGTAGATGCCCTATTCTGAAAAAATTAACATGGGTGAGATTGGCCAAATAGATGGGAAAGTGCCAATGAGACACCCTGATTTCAAATTCTGGATAAATACATGTATTGACATGCACAAGTCATGCTGCAAACATTCTACACTACCCATGAACTTCCATCTTTTCACAGGCCACTCAGGGTATGGAATTTTCGGTACTGTCTGGCCACACATCACGAAGGCTAACTTCATGGCCTCCTGCCTTTGTATTCACAGGGCTCCAGTCACACACAGGTATGCACAAGAACGCTTTGCTAATGCCATGAAGCATATGGAAGAGATAGTGTACTAGTGCAATGCCACGGGAAACTGAAACTGAAACTCAAACACCGGCATTTATGGGCCAGGTATGTACTACCTCATGATGACATTTAGGACTTAATAAGCGACTGGGTACTGGATTTTTTTTTGTACCTTTGGCACACGGCATCAGTTTTTTTTTTTTTTGGATTCACACAGCTACCAAGTGTGTTAATTTCAACACACGTGCAAGGAAGAAGGATTCACTGTCAATACCAGAGTGTTACCTTGATACATTTTGATATGGTGTATATAGTGACAGGACTACACTGACACCTGTAGCTTAACTATGCGTGCATGTATCGAAGTTGTAAAGCTGTATTTGTATAAAATACAAGTGTATGTGGCCATGTGACCTTTCTCATCAAGTATTTCTGGATTTTGCAACTGTTTTCTCTGACCAAAACAACTGCGCTGCCGTAACAATTGTGGCGTTGTTTTCAGATCCTGTGATGCTTTTTCGTTTCACACATTCAAGTGTCCAGGGTAAACAATCAGGTGCGGGCATCCATGTGATTTAGTTGACTTCTTTATGCGTGTGTCGTTTGATGCCATGTTCAAATTTTTGGTTTCATTAATATAACGACCAGTGGTAGTTTTACAGAGAGGGGAGGAGGGGCAGAAATTAGTGTCTGATCTTTGAGAGCCATGCTGAAATAATACCTGTACACGTACAGCAGAGTGCAGACATCCAGAGACTTCATCTGCTTGAGTTAGCAGCAAAGCAGACCGTGAGGTGAAAGATGACATGGGAAGGTATAGCGGAGTAAAGACCGGAGATGATATTCTGCTAACTGGGGCTGATAACAGCCAGAAATTATAGCACCTGTGTATTAGACAGCAGGACAATCTGCACAAGATGATGTACATTGTGCAGGTCGATGCAGCCTAGATCTGGACTTACATTGCCTTGAAGAAGAATTCCATATTAACTTCCATGTTACTTAGACAATGTTTTCATGGCCTGTGTCTGCACCATTAAACATAATGTGGTGTTGTAAATGCCTGGACGTCCACTTCCATGGTCTGGAATACACTCTCTCCTCTCATGGGTTAAGGCCAGTCAGGGTAATAATGCTGTCTAGCCACAGCCTAGTTAAGTGCCCCTCCCCCTCTCTATCAGACTGGGTGAGAGGGAATTCTGGTCCTAACCACCATATGGTCTGGCTTCTGTATTAGGGAGTCTGGGTCTGTTACCCATCACCAAGTCACACAGACTTAGCCCCAGCAGACCAGGTGTATCAATGGTCCCATTTTCTCCATGGACAATCAAGACATACTGAACATCCCTCTTTTTTAATTGAAATTGACTTGCTTGAAAGTCGGAAATCAGCCATAAATTTGGACACCATGGCTACTTTTCATTTTTTTAGAAGAACATGCACATTGGATACTGTGATTATTTGTCTAAAGGACTGAAGGCAAAAAACCCTTTCCAGTTACAATACATGCTGCGTACTTTGCGGAGTTGTATCATGTTCAAATTAGCTCAAATTATCAATATCTTACAAACTGCCTGCAAAGCATATTCTTAACATCTCATTTGAACAATACACACAACAGCTCACCCTCAATTTACCTTATCTTTTCACAGTTTCATTGGTATAGTGCATTAAATAGTGACAGAATTAAAGCACTATCATTGCTTCACATGTTTGCAATAATGAGATTACTGGTATAAATATCAGCCCTATGGGGCATCACACTGGGGTGTTAACACTTGTGCCATGTAACCTCAGCTCTACAGGGCATCATACTGGGGGTGGTAACACTTGTGCCATGTAACCTCAGGTCTACAGGGCATCATACTGGGGGTGTTAACACTTGTGCCATGTAACCTCAGGTCTACAGGGCATCATATTAGGGGTGTTAACACTTGTGCCATGACATCTCAGCCTTACATGCAGCCCACTAGGGATGTTATCCTTGTGCCTATCTAACCCCCCTGGATGGAGGGTATGAGTCACTATGTGCATGGGCTGGCCTGTAATTTGTACCTGCTACCCACCAAGGTACCTCAAGTTTAACTTGAGAAGCAAATTAGAAAACAAGTCATAAGATCTTGAAAGCTGAAATGTACTATCTGATTGATTTATTTATTTATTTGATTGATGTTTTACGCTGTACTCAAGAATATTTCACTTATACGACGGCGGCCAGAATTATGGTGGGAGGAAACCGGGCAGAACCCAGGGGAAACCCACGACCAACCATAGGTTGCTGGCAGACCTTCCCACATACGGCCGGAGAGGCATGAGCTGGTCTTGAACTCACAGCCACCGCATTGATGGGAGGCTTCCGGTCATTGTGCTGCTATGGCGCGCTAACCAACAGAGCCATGGAGACCCCCTGTGTTATTTGCTTACAGGACCATATGAGTATCACATAAATTTTAACAAAACCTGTACATTCCAGATAACATTCCTCTACTTTGTCAAAACATTCACTAGGCCTGTGGTGAAATTTGTTGAACATTTAGGGTATATGCATGCTGTGTACACTAGTATAAAAACAAGTGCTTTAATAGACCAACATTTATGGAACAATGTAACAAAGTGCAGTGGTAGAAAAAAAAATCATTTATACTAGCAGACACACATTTGTTTAAAATTATCTACTGGAAAAACGTCAAACAGATACTCACTGGCATCTTCACAGCATGTTTTTCCTTAACTGAGGCAAATGTTATCTTAAATGCATATATATATATATATATTCCATTTTCAATAAATTCATTTCTGTAAAAACTGTCGCAATGTTCTGTGGATGATTTTATTTTTTCAGCAGGAGGCAAGCTGAAAATCAATAACCTATTGTTCGATGACCTTTCACAAAATTAAAGTAACAAGATCTGTGAAACAATAGGCGACATTCATTCTATGTACATCAATACATGTACATGTGTCTCCATTAGCCAAATTAAATATTAAAATTAGCCATAATCCTAATCAACCAATGGAATGCAGTGACAGCTGGCACAGCAGCTTCTTCAGGTATTTAAAATGGCCAGTCAGATTCCTTGACACATGCATCTATAGCAACAGATGGAGCTTATCATACATGATCTAAAATTTAGCAATGAAAATGTTCAATTTTAGAGGGAAATTAACATCATAATATATTCTTTCTGGTGCCAAAACATACACCTTTTCCTCTGGGATATCAGCCTACCTTCCAAACAGACCTCACAACACCGTTGTGAACTTAGTAGAGCTCCCGGTATAAGTGAATTATTGTTGAGTACGACGTAAAACACCAATCAAATAAATAAACAGAACTCTCAGAATCAGGAAAAATGAGCAACTTTTACATGGACAAAATTTTAGGTCATTTAGGGTGTCATGTACTAACTGGGCACCTACAATCTTCAGCATATCACAGGCATAAACAATGCTACAGTAGTACTGTCCTTATGATGAGCATGCATTACCAGTGCTCTGATCGGCTGACTGATCAACCAGTGTATTTAAGCTGTACTCAAAGAATATTTTATTCATTTCACTTATTTGTGAGAAAAAAAAAAAATCATCCGAAAGTGGGATGGTAAAAACCATCAGCCTTGGGCAATGCATCAAGAAACTTCGGCACATCTGAGAAAATTACATGTAGTTTGACCACCACAGCGCAAGCTCAACATGCCTGCCACAGTGATACAGACAAATGATCTCCAATGAACTTCATCTATAACCAGATAAAGTGCCTTTCAACTGCTGTTGACTGCGAGAATCACATGAAAAATCCATGTACGAGGCTGAGACTCAACTGTATTGACCATTATATAGTTCAATTTCGACCAACAAACAGTTTTTCAAGGAAGGCCTTAATGACCCGAATGAAATGGCTACGCAACTTTGGTATATATACATTGCTGACAAATGCTGTTTACCACATGCCTATGTCAAAGCTGAAAAGACTCCTGCTTGCCACAGGGTACACATATATATAAGACCAATAACCCGGCGAACATCTACT
Source organism: Acanthopleura granulata (assembly GCA_016165875.1). NCBI lineage: Eukaryota > Metazoa > Mollusca > Polyplacophora > Chitonida > Chitonidae > Acanthopleura > Acanthopleura granulata. The sequence continues at coordinate 18,894,044 of JABBOT010000006.1, forward strand.
GCATTATTCTGCCAGGAGTCCTGTCCTCAGTGGATTCAGACACCACTGTCTGAAAAATCAATCAATAGCCTTTACCGAGTAAACATCATAAAATTCTGTCTCGTTACCATGGCACCACCAGCATACCATGCCAACCAAACTACGCTCGCAGACAGCCCTTTTCCTACATTACTGCCCCGTGTGAATCAGCCAATCAGCAGCCAATTACAGACTTTCTAAAAACAGGACGTCACGGTCAGGACCATGGACATAATATCGGTGTTCGATTATTTAGCCTGGAAAACAACAAACTACGTTAAGAAAACATGAAACCGAGATGCTAAAGAAAGGATGAATTTTTATGAGGGGAACTGAGTTGGCATTTTTTTTTTTTCCTATTGATTGGCCATACCGTTGTGATGGTCAGAGGACAAATGCGAGCAACTTCTTGAGGGTGTCTCAATTCTGCCAAAGACTCTGAGGGCTCAAAATAAAAATGATCTTATATTTAAAGAATGTGGTTTATGTTTATTTCCATTTTCATACAACCATATAATATATTTTCATAGAGTCAATAAAAATAACAAATAAATTTTAATCTTTTCACAAAACTGACAAATTAAATAATTTAAGTGATATTTAATACTTGGAAAATTTTTGCATTGAAAAAAAAGTGGTTTACAATCACCAATCAAATTCTTGTCCAATGTTTGTAAGTTGCATTATAAGGTAATATTAATCAATTTTCAAATCTTTCATAACTTAAGCTCGAATTATTAGTGCATTAAAACTACAAGTTGAAGGGGAAAGAAACAAGTAGGACGCATATAGCTGTAAAGTACATGTGCTTGTCATTTTCCAATCGAAGTTCGTAGAAAAAATATTACAAAGAGCCATACTACTGGTACCTGTACATGTATTACGATAAAACATTATTACATATTTTTTCACTTCCGGAACTTCATTTTACCAATGCCATTCTAACAAGAATAGAACTCCCAGGACCATGTGTGAGATTTTATGTCAAGTGAAGGTTCACAGTGTTAGGGGATCTAATGTAGCTACTTAAGTGGTCAGTGGTCAAAGGTATTGATTACTGGTCATTTTGTTCAGTCAGCAGCTAAGGAATGCTGACCACCTGGCCAGCCAATGACCCCAGCACTGGTGAGTGAGAGCCTGGTAATGGACCATCTGTCATGGACTAAAAGAGGCTGTCTGAGTCTTGGATGGGTCTGTCATTCTGTAGGGACTCCCTGAGGGAAGAGGGTAGACAAGGGGCTTTTAAAGGGATTCCAACTGAGACAAACAAAGCTGATCCAACTGAAGACAATTTATTGTTCTTTCTTCATTCCCATTTATTGCAAAAGAAAAAAGATAAAGGAGCGGGCTTGAGGGAGGGGCACACTTTTCTATACCCCCTTTTAAAGGGAATCTATAATGGAGAGACACAAAGAGATGGAATAAGCAGCAGGTCAAATCCAGCTGATGACATGTTTTGTTCTTTCTTCCTCTTCATTTACATGTATTTTCAGAGGAACACAGATAGAACAGCAGGCTTGAGAGAGGGGAAGTACTTTTCTACATCCCTGTTAATGGCATTCCAAAAGGCAGAGACACCAACTACTGGAACAGGAACAGATCAAATCCAGCGGAAAACATTTTTTGCTCTTTCTTCCTCCCCATTTATTTAAAAAAAAAAACAAAAAAAAACAGCGGAGCAGACTTCAGGGAGGGGACGAACTTTTGTACAGTATAAGCCTGATGTAATTGACTCAATTTGTGGATGAAGATATATAATACCTGAGAAATTCCAATACACATTAAAACTGCTTAAGAATTGTAAACTGTAACTGGTGTATACATATTATACACAGGTTAGTGGTACTGGTGGAACTGATACTTTTGATAGGTGCCTAAGCCATTACTAGGGGAGATAAATGCCATTGTTAAGAATCACAACAGAGTTATCTCCCCCTGAACAAGTACTCGGCACAACTTGTGGTCTTAAACTTTTATATTAATAGTATCATTTGAAAAACTTCATGAACATTCTTATCCTCCATTCATGCACTCAATTCAACAAGCTGATTTCTGTTCATGGTACAACTGCATAATTAAAGAATTAATCACTTTCTGGATAACTTACTTTCTTCTTTTTTTTTTTTTTTTTTTCGTTTTAGCACAGCCATCAACTTCTAAAATATTTCCTCTGCATGGGTTTTAACCAAATGTTTAAAATTCCCTTTCACCTAGGACGACTGTTTTTTAATGCCTCAAGTCTACACCACAATTATGATAATTACACCTTTAATGTGCAAGTCAGGTCTGAGATTCAACATATCCTACACGTACGTGTAAATATAGAGAAGAAAGCTGTGAGATTTCTGACATCTCCCTAACATGGTCGTTGTCCTGTTCACGAGTACGTGAAGACACGGTCACAATGAATGACAGTTACGAGAAACTCTGTTCGATACGACTTGCACCTTTTGACTAAAACCAAATGATACATTGTTTGTTTTCAACAGCACTGAATTCTGCCGGTCATAAACAAATCTAAGCAAATACATCTACATGTTAGCCCACCAAAGTTTTCAAATATTGAACTCGCACAAATATTCAACCAGTGCTAATATTAATGCCAAACGCAAGTCAGAAAAACATAGCTTAACCAGTCATCGATACTGACATTCTCTCCTCCCCCTTACACACTACTGTGAATATCAGAGTCAGGCTCAATATTCAATATGGCTATCAGGTCACTTGATTCACACTAGCCAAATTTTTGCCGGGACAAAATTACATTTATGCTACACTGTGTTCTAATATGTGTTAAAGCCTCTGGGTCTTGGTGTGCTTTACAGTTTCTACGTTGTTTTGCCTTTCAGCAGAGTAATGGAGCAAAATGCCAAAAAGAAAGATGTGCATATACATGTACAGAATGTCAGCTCCATGTACGATCCAACTTTCAGCAGCGTCAATGGTGACCTCCTCTGAAATTTGTGAAATTTCCTTTACATGTAACAGCACATGCATGCATGAACAGAAGAAACAAGACAAGAAAAGATTCACTTACTTAAAATGGTGGCATTCGAGTTCTGGTCAAGTTCCTCTGCTCCGCCTTCATGACCTTCCTGAGTCTGTGATTGGTCGAGAAATGAGGGATCCGATTGGTCCAGATTATACGGGGGTGATGACTGGTCCAAAAATGAGGTGTGTGAATTGTCAACAAATGAGGATTCCCGGTTGTGTGACTGCTCCTGATATGAAGGCGCTGATTGGGTGTTTATGGAGGCATCTCTGTTGTGTGTCTGTTTCACTAAGGCACCTTGTGATTGGTCAATGAATGCTGCCTCTCTTTGTTTCGATTGGCTGAGAGCTGAAGCTTGTGACTGTTTATGAAATGATGCTTCCCTGTTTTGTGACTGTCCCTGCAGCAAGGATCCCTCTCTTACTTCGTATTGGTTGAGAAAAGGGGTTTCTCTGTTACTTGATTGGTTAAGAAAAGAAGTGTCTCTGTTGCTCGATTGACTGAGAAAAGATGTGTCCCTGGCTTGTGATGAATGATGGAGAGACAGTTCTCTAGGATGTGATTGGTTCAGAAAGGAAAGTACTCTGTTCTGTGATTGGTTGTGGAAAGATGCTTCCCTGTTCTCTGGTTGGTTCAGAAACGACAGCTCTGTTGCATGTGACTGGTTCAGGAAGGATGAATCTCTGGCTTGTGACTGGTTGAGATTAGAGGAATGTGATTGGTTGAAGAGTGAAGGCCCTCTATTATGAGACAAACTAAGATTGAAAGGCGTCTCTTGCTCTGCATTTAGACTATCGTTTGAGCGGTGGGTCAAGACGTCTTTCATGTTGGAGGATTCTTGCTCTAACTGGGTCATGTGACTAGATTTGTGATGGACATACTGCCGCAGGTGAGTGTTCTCTGCCTGAAGACTGGCAATCTTCTTCATCAATTCTTCATACGATGACATTTTTGCTGCTTGCCTCGTCCTACTCCCCACCAATCAAAGCCTGATAGACATCTGCCAATGGAAAAGAAGAATATTTCTAACCTTAGGTAGAAACAGGTACAATTTCTCAACAGAGACGAAGTTCCACCCAAAGTTGATGATGTATATGCAGGTATGGATTTGGGTTCAAAAATTATTTCATCATCAGGTATGCGACCACACCTGGTAATGGAACAAGCTCCTTCCCACAGCTTGTATAACAGGTATAAAATGATTTTTGTTGTGTTCTTTATCATGCCAAAGTTGTAGCTGTTTTACACTCGCTACTTGTTAAGTGAATGGTCCTTGTTAAAACATGACACTGTATATACATGTATCTCATATTTGACAGACTTCCCACCCGACGGGCAGACAGTGACATTAATACAGAGACTCATGCTGGCTTCCTCTCTGTCCGTACGTGGGAAGGTGTGCTTGCAATCTGCAGATGGTTGTGGGTTTCCACCGGGCTCTGCTCGGTTTCCTGCCACCACAGTGCTTGTTGCGGTCGTATAAGTGAAATATTCTTGAGTACGGCATAAAACACCAATCAAATAAATAAATTAATACAGAGATGCTTGTCTCAATGCAAAATGTAACTATTGACAATGCTTTAATAGACCAGCAAATGGGTTTAATGTACACCACTGATGGATATTGATGTACATGTATCACACACAGGCCACATATCGCTACCACCATGGAAGACTGTCATTAATAGTGTCACACACATGTACACATATCGCTACCACCATGGAAGACTGTCATTAATAGTGTCACACACATGTACACATATCACTACCACCATGGAAGACTGTCATTAATAGTGTCACACACATGTACACATATCGCTACCACCATGGAAGACTGTCATTAATAGTGTCACACACATGTACACCCAAACATTCTCAAAGCGCCAACAAAGCAAAACTTCCCAGATGTCATCCATCATTGTATTGACTCAAACACTGCCCCAACAAATCTGTCTAACACACACAGAGAGGTCAGTGTGAAACTGATGAACTTGTTCCACCTCATGAAAACGTCCGCAGAGACAAAATGCCACATACGGAATCTCAACAAATGAAAGTGAATTTCAAATATGTGGTTAACTAACGAATGAAGCTCTGAAAATCAATAATGGGACAATCAAATTTTTTCCCCCCTCAACTGCCAAATGCATGAATTCACGTACCTATAATACATGACAGTTATAATACCTTATCGAATCTACATTTCTCACTGATCTTTCCAGAGGTCGTGAAATTCACAAAACAGTGAAACCCAACATCAAACGTAAACATTTCAAAAAAAAATTGCAAAAATGTGTAAAAGGCTAAATCACAGGACACTCCTCGCACCGAACAAAAACTATTAATGTTTCTCTCTCGTTCATTACATGTACATGTGCATCCTGGTGATGTGTGATCAACTGATGATCATACCAGGGTATAACATGGCACATAGATGACCTCCCCTCTCCACTACCCAATCCCCTAGCCACAGCCCACAGGCCCACAAGAGTTTATGTCATCTGATCCATCCCCATCCCCTCAGCTTGCCCCTCTGCCCCCCCCCCCCACAAAACATTAACTCTCAGGACCACTGCCTCTGACAACCGTCAGGGGCTTCAGTATTGACCACAGTACTCGCCTCAACAAATCTATAACCTCTCATCTTAAACTGACAGCAAGATCAATGTTAACTTGATAAGCTTGCTTCACCCTTCCAAAAAGATCAAAAAAAAAAAAAAAAATAAGATATGGATTTCAACAGGCGATACGGGCCAATACAAAAAAACAGAGAGAGAGAGAGAGAAAGAGAGAGGTTCCATGTCATACTTCTTTTTCTTGCCCAATAATTAAATTTTCAGCATGATCCGATAGTAATTGCTACTCTGGGAACTGAAACCACTGCTCTTTCTCTTTCAGTCGCAGATTTCTTCGCTGGTTTTGCACAAGCTCCAGCTTAATTGGCTCTATTGGTTATTAGACCAGACCATATCAGACTTACGCTGCGAATGATTCGAGATGAACCATCGTAAATCTCACGTATATCCTCCAGCGGTGAAAATCCTCAGCAACGAGACATGTGACTCGGTGGGAGGCTCAAAATTGATAAACTCTCCCTGATGACAAAACAGTCCAATCTGTGTCCAAATTTACCTCACACAAAAGGCGTTTCACACCTCACGGCACAATTCAATCAGGATTAAACCAAAAGATTGCATCTCAAGAAAACTTGGTAATGTGGTTAGGTAAGATTGCATGACAGGTCATCAGGGGCCCGCAAAGAATAAAAAAACTACTACCTCGACAACACAACCTGAAGTGGTGTCCAGTTAACAAGTGGCAAGATTAAGACCGTTGGAATCTGGCCAGTGACAAGTGTGAGTCGCCACAAGTGGTCCTTCAGCCCAAGACACCCTAAACAGGATCACAACTTCGTCTGACGGAATGCTCCCAGAGAGCAGGCTGCATGATTATCGCCGTGGTAACTCAAACCTGGAGGTGGGTCATTGTCGTGGGTTACGGTGAGAACGAGGCATCTTCCACGCACACACAGCAGCACCGTGCAGATCACACGATCACGGCCGCACAGAACGGCGGTGAGTCATCCTCGGACTCGCTTCCCCATCAGCCCCTCTCGACCTCGGAGTCTTTCTCCATCAACTCATCGCAGATTCAATGTTTTATTAATAATCCTGGCACAAGCGCCTTGACAGCTTTAACCACCTCCCAAAAAAACAGGAGAGATTTCTCCGTCTCAACCCTACTCGCCAATGTTCCATCTCGCCTGCTTTTCTTTTTTTGTGTGTGTTCGTCTTTTTATATACGTTGGGTTTTATTTTTAAACGGCATGTTTACAAACTGATGTTCAAGCGTATCATTTGAAAGATGAGCGAGCAATTACACGTGAGGTCTTTAACTGTGGAACGATCAGCACTCCTTAAAATAAAGAGGCCTAAATACCAATGTACATCTATTATACCCTCAGTCATTGAAAACTGTACATGCATTTACATCTTTACTTTCTTATAAAAAAGATTTCACTGGGAATCAACATTTGATGAATACATATACATATAATATACCAAAATGATGCACCTGTGCTTTCAATAGGTGAAGAAAAAAGTGAACTCGCAAAAGTTTCAAAAAATATTATTGGTGAATAATATAAGCCGTGTTAAGTTCTGAAATATGCTGACACAGGTACAGTGTGTCAAGGCCAGTGTGGTAACGACACCTTGTTGAGAAAATTAATATCATATCGAAGCAGATTACAGAAGACATGTTTTCTTTCCGCTTCTTACTTTTGATGCGGGCAGGGAAGAGAGGCGAGGAGAGGAGGGGTTAGGATGTATTCGTGCATACCAATGTAATCACGAAATCAGAAAAAACTAATAGAAATCCCTTGTGTTATATTACATGCTACAGACACTTCTTGAGACATGCAAACCTGAAGCGTGCAATACAAGTTGGCAACAAGCTTGGTTTTCCCACACTTCAGATTGATAATATACCAGTCAAGTAAAACAGATCAATTTCTTGTTGTTGTTTTCTTCTGGTTTTCACTCTAACATCTTTTTTTTTTTTTTTTTTTAACAAAACTTGGATGTGCAGGAAATAAAGAAAAAATCTTCCACACAGAACACGGCATATTTCTGGATCACATCAAAGTCCAATCACATGGCTCTAATGAAGATAATATGCATCAAGGATTGTAAAAGTCAAGGCGCACATCAATCCCATAAGCCTCCAGCTTCGCACCCTTCAACGAGATTCTAATCTATCTGACGGCACAACTACTGAGGGTCAATCTCAGAGTCCAAGACAAATGGCCTCTCGTGGGAATCGCTGGAATGCGCACAAGTCCAACACGTGAGAGATGGTATCCGTGAGCAAATCACTGGTTTATTTCACGCGCGCTTTAACGCCACAAATTCATCAAGTTGCATTCTGGGTGCAGAGGAATGCCATTTCCTTTTAATCAATACACTAAGATGGAATTTTCACCGGGGCAAAGTTTTTCTGCGAAATTGAGTTGTAATGCTGACAGTGTCAAGGCTTCACCATAAGATAAATGACCCAGTGTAACATGACCTCACCCCCTAGCGAGACTACTGCACACCAATGTTTTCCAGATTTACACCAGTGTCATCCAGATTTTCTCCCTCAATTGGCAAAATTCATAATTTTGGAAAAACTTATACAACCTGCTGAGCTGAGTACAGAGTCTTTCATTCAGGATCACAAAACCATATCAGTGTTGACTGCAGTAATATTCCTGAACTTAAATCTGAACTTAAACCCAACTTTCCAATTCTGTTACCAACTTTTACGACAACACCAAGTATTTCAGTAAAAATTCCTCTGGTAGCTCACTATCTTAGTCCAGCAAAACAGATTTTGAAGTTAACACAAAGTCTGACTTAAGTTTATAACACAGCTTTGTGATCATGAGTCTTAAAAATAATAAATTCCTAAGCTTTGTTGTTGGGGCACCTTTCCCAAGCTTTGTTGTTGGGGCACCTTTCCCAAGCCTTGCTGTTGGGGCACCTTTCCCAAGCTTTGTTGTTAGGGCACCTTTCCCAAGCTTTGTTGTTGGGGCACCTTTCCCAAGCCTTGTTGTTGGGGCACCTTTCCCAAGCTTTGTTGTTGGGACACCTTTCCCAAGCCTTGTTGTTGGGGCACCTTTCCCAAGCCTTGCTGTTGGGGCACCTTTCCCATGTTGGGGCACCTTTCCCAAGCTTTGTTGTTGGGGCACCTTTCCCAAGCTTTGTTGTTGGGGCACCTGTGCCACTGAAGATTCATCACGTACACACTGCTATGTACATGCACCATCTAACTTTAGCAAGAGATCGGTGAGCTTTTCTAAGGGTCTCCAGATTTTTGCCTGCCTGCCTTCCACAACAATGTCCAGAGAGCACTTCAAGATGGAGGATGGTTCCAGAAGTGTTAAAATCATGGTAAAATCATTGAGATGGATTAGTGAATAAATTTTTTACGGCACCCATCCACTGTGAACTAAAAAAACAAAAAAAAAAAGGTCTGCAAGAAGAAGAAAAAAACAAAAACATAAAAAAAACCCTGATCTGATTTTACACGAGGTCATTTTGTGTTAGAAGCTTGTAGTTGAACATTCCTGGAAGCCCTAGCATGGCTTATTAGGCCCATGACCAAAGCAATAACCAAATAACAAAATACCAGAAAAAAAAAAAATTAATCCAAGTTTGGAGGGCGGCAGTTTTAGACAACAGTCATAATATCAGACACAAAAGCTGCCAGAGAAGTGCAGACACTTCCAATCTTGGATAAAATTGCTGAATTCCGCTTGCAGTGCAGTGCTTCGGTATGAACAAGATGTAGTCTTCCTCAGATTCAGTGACTAGTGGGATCATTCACAGCACAAATACATGTACCTTATTCTTCTTCAATAGCATACTTAGGTGTATAATGGCAGTCTACTTTTGTAAGTAGAAAGAGTGTGAGGGAGTAAACCACTTACCTTTGGCAACACACTGATGAACTTTTGTAAAGTGTCATATTAAAAATTTCAAACCATACTACTGGAATGCAAGTGCTCTTCGACAAACACAAGACTTTGCCAACGGCTGTTGTGACCAAGCTTATACAGCTCTAGCTCTGAGATCGCTTGGCCACGCATGTTACCCGGGTCAGCTTCCACAAGTCTGAATCTGAATCGTTTATTCCCTAAACCAGGATCTGTCGCCTGTGCTGTCCTCAAAGTGTAAAAGCTGTATGCGATGAAAATGGGTTTCACGTGATCTTAAAGGGTTTCTGAATACACACATGTATCGCTTCGACACGCAAACAAAAATAAAGACTGTAGCATTGCCTCTGATGCAGATGTACATGTAAATACACCGATGCATCCACACAGGCAGCACCGGAAATTTGCAAACCGCCATTTTCGGATCACATGACTCCACTGCTACGATGGATTCAGCTGCTCTTCTCAAAATTACGGTCATCTTTTTCTTTGAGAATAGTCGCTTATACTTCTTTCTATTCATTACAAAAAACAAAACAAAACAAAAACAAAAACCAAAAACTAAGATCAAGGCTCCCGAACAGGTTCTCAATCACCTTTTCAATGATGTACATGGATCTTCTCGGTTTCAATCCAAACATTCGACAAAGTTTCCTTTTTTCCACACGAAGCCGGTCATGAGAGTTTGGCAAGCTGCTCAGTTGTGTTAATGAGGCCATCGTCTTCACTATTTACGAAAAACCAGGTGATATCAAGGGAGAGTTTCTGTAGCACTAAAGTAAACATGTTTTGGTAACATTACGACTTAAGACATGTTGAGGACAGCACAGTCAAAAAGACGGAGTTCCAGGTTAGTGAATGGGATAAATTTGTATTCCTGAAAGCTTAAAGCCAGGAACAATGAAGCAGATCTCAGCACTAATATGACTCTTACAACAATAATGCGAGGAGAAGAAACTGGAAGTCATAATGTCCATAATCAGAACTGAACACACACCTGAGGCAGGTAAAAATACGACTGACAATTACATGAAAATGGGACAAGAGTACAAGTGTTGGTGCCATGGGTTAACTCATGATTCAGTCACTGTTAATAATTAAATGACATCAAAACTGTTACGCAAAGAAAAAACTTAAAACATAAATATCTACGATGGGCATTCCTAACAACTGTACAAAAATAACTGCCTTCTGATTCAACAGTGTCTGCAATGTCCAAAACATGAGAAAATTTGGAAAAAAGGTTGTTGTTTTTTTTTAAATGGAGCTACAAAAAGGCTGTGGTTAACAAGGGGTCATAATTCAGCATTGGAATCTGTCCATGTATCAATATTTCTAACACACACACAATGGCTAATTAAACATCTGTTTAGTCAACAAAACCACAGAAAAACATTTCATTTATTTTACTAGTGCTTTTATGATCAAGCTATGAAAAAAAAATACTCCCCTTAGGTCAGGATTCCGTTATTTTTTTAAATTTTTATTTGGTTCTGAGAGAACGTCAGAAGTTTTACTATCTACCACGGAAGAGATTTTTCAGCCAACTGGACAAGATCACATATCTTCAATCCTCCGGCTGGCCCCTAAACCCCCCATCAACCTGGTTTTCACAGCCCTCTCCCCTCTCCCAGAAGACAGCCATCCTTAATCACTTCTCAGGTCCTGGCTGCCACCAGTAACACTCTCCTGTCACGCTGTAAAGATCCCTGATAGCCAGGCATGACTCATCAAATAAGGCCCCCTGCTTTCACAAAAATTTCTGCGACAAAACTACTTGGACGTATCGTTCTTTTTTCTTCCGCTCGTACACACATATCTTACTTGTGCGTCTGAAATTCTTAATCCAGAGTCTACAGGCTTTATCTTTGGTTTTACCTAAAGGTAGCCAAAAGACAACAGACAAGTGCTTCATATACTGAAAATTTTCAACCTTTTAAATCAATATAGCAGGTTTAGGGGTAGTGTATACACAGTTATTGAAAAAATGAAGCCAAAAATGACTTGTTTGTGTCACCAGAAGTATATGTACAAGCAGTTCACGAAACTATGAGAATTATGTCTCCAGACACTACAGACCTCCTAGATAATACTGCAGTGTTGTTTTCGGGGGTGGTTACAAAGGTTGAAGAATTAGGGTAGTTTCCACTGACAGAAATGCAAGGGTTTTAAACAAAGTAAGGTGAAAAATTTCTACATGTGTATGAATGGGTACAGTGCAGGCACATCTTCATATTAGATGTAGAACTTTGGGTTTATAGAGGCCGTGTTTAACTTTGGAGTAACAAGCAAAAAACACAATCAAAACAAACATAAAATATAGATTCCATCACTAAATAAGCACTACAGTGATTTCGAACATGGTTAGATTAAGGATTTTTTTTTACTCTAGCAGCCATGTTTAATTTTGGTGAAAAAGCCAAATTTAAAACAAATGGATAAAACATAGCCTTCATTGAATGATTCCAAACAGAAAACAGTGAAAAATTTCTCTTTGAATGTCAATTTCAGAACATTCAAATCAATCAAAACCTAAACAAGTCAAAAGTAAAAAATTCAATAGATTCCATTTCATTTGACTTTTGTTATTTCATTTTTGTTTTGTTGTAAAATCTCTCTAGATATAGGAGAGGAGATCTTGTCCAAACAGAGGACATTTGGGGGACTAAAGAGTATGGTATGGCATCAGGTATGAATTAGGCCTGTACACAGTTGGCTTACGGACGAAACTTCAGCCGTCACTGGCAGAATGTTCTCACTTAACACTTTCTTAGCTATTTAACGGTTTAGTTTTCCAATATTTAGCATTTAAATATTAACTGTATCCCTGGCTAGAGGTTTAATCTGAAGATTTAAAATTATGTACAAACTTCTTGCTGTCAGTATGCCCCATTTCAAAATAAAAGAGCTCTACCGTAAATGACCTAAAATTTTCGCCCAATAAAGAACCTTTTCAGATGCAAATAAATTTTAAATACCTGACAGTTACATGCACACTTCTCCAACAGAATATCATCCCTCCCTTTTGAACAAACCTCTAAACAAATTTTTAAAATCAAACAAACTGTATATAATTGGGCAAAAAATGAGCGCAGAAAAAAAGCTGAGATGTTTGACAGCATCGTTCCGGACCGGATGAGGGTTGAGGGAACCAGAGTGGTGGTAATATTGCTTAGGGCCATTACCCGTTCCACTATTTGGTGTGGTAATTACATTACCCTTTAATTCTCCCCACTGTTAAGCTCCTCCCCCTTAAGCAATACGAAGGGTCATCAATAAGATCCGATTCTGACCAAATATTTCCTTAGCACACATAACAGTTCAATTCCCCTGGGGGGAAAATAACTCCCTCAAGTCCCACAAGTGGCATCATGGGAGAGTTGGTCATGTTGAAATGTGTACACATCAGATCTTCATTAAGTTGAATCACAAACACCCAGGAGTAAAAAAATGTTATTCGTTTCATAATCTGGGGATAAAGAATTAAGACGAAAAACCTGGCCACATAACTTTTGTGGATGTTTTTTTTTTTTTTGCTTTTCTTTGCTCTACGAAAATCTTATCTCTCCCCAGGGCAAGAACAACTGACACAGTCAACAGCAACCTCTGATAGGTGTCAATCAACTCTTGCTGTAACACTGTGGCTGTTTAGCAATGAGACATCAGTGTGTTATTCTAAAATTCTCACATTCATCACCAAACTCAACAAAATCGCCACAGATTTCCAAACTCGAGGTCGAAGTAGGTGGCCCTCCAACTCATCTCTTTTGCCCACTTCTATGTCATTTTCCACTGAATGCTAAGCACCATCTTCTTAATTCACCACCCTTACCAATGAAACTCATTAACTCACTGGTGATATTAACTGTGAAAACTTAAAATGTAAACAAATGACTCACTCTTCACCACCATTTTGAAAAGTGGATCTAGTCTTGGTTCTGAAAAACGTAACTTCTGAAATGAGTTCTAGCGTCGAAAACATCTTGAAAACTATGACGTTCTCATTGTCCTCTGCAGGCACAAGAAGAAGAAGGCCATAAAAAGAATTTTCTTTCTGAGTACAGATTAGTTTATGTGTGACGAGCTCAAACCTTGCTGAGATCAGTTCTATCGAATTCCAGTTTGGAAATCTGTGGTGATTTTGGGTGGTAGAATTTTAAAATAACATACATCTTGATCTTGAATCCATCCAGATTAAGTAGCACAAATATAACAATTATATGAAATTGCAACAGATGTAATATGAAGAATTTGCCTCCTTGTTGTCATGTATATTAGAGCCTAGCATGCATGTACACCATGTATGTGCACGCCCACATGTGGGAATTCCCCCTAGGTTATAAATAGAACAGTGCCTCACCAGTGTATTGTTCTATTTATATCAGTTATATGTACATTATAAGTAAAAACTGCATAAAGAGTTATCTTTCCTCATTCTTGACATCTTTTATTATTATTGTTATTATTACTATTGGTCTGCTTTTGGCGGGGGGGGGCTGGGGAGGAGTGTGTGGACTAGAATGTGGTTCAGACACATGTAGATATAAGCATATATTTCAGACAATGGGGGACCAGAATGCCTACAGAATTAAAGTGAAACACACCGCACATTCAAAGTTAGGTTAGCCAAAAAAATTGGACAATATTTTGTTTATTTCCGTAAATTACTTTTTTAACACATTCTACATGTACGACTGTGAAAGTTGACATTTGAACGTCCTCTGTCCGCTAACATAAAACGCAGCCATTATGTCTGGCCTGTGACGTAATTGTTCCACGCACGGAACACTCTTGTCACCCGAGACTGTAGTAAGCTGCTATGGTTTTGGTTGAAAATTCAGAACATTTAGATCGCAGATTAGATTTCAGATTATTAATAGCTCATACCTCCTAGCTCTCAGACTGGTCAATCTTTCATACGCTCAAACGCATGGGTACCTTGAAATCACCAGTCAGCAGCTAAATACTCCACACTTCAAACAAAGGCAATTCGGCAAACGAAATCATATAAATTCAAACAGGTTTTTGCATTCAAAAGATAATTCTATAATGATTATAATGAACAGAGCCTCAGCTCATGAGCTGTCTTGCACTCTAACTACTTGTATGGAATGTCACAAGTATGTATAAGTATGCTTGGGGCTTTACATCCTATACAACAACTTTTCAGTTATATGACTACAAAGAGTCCTCAGAATGACTATGTGCATATATGCCCTATTGGTGGCTGCCAAGAGATCTACAATAAACTTTGTACAATTTATTGATCAAGAAAGATCACTCTACAGAGAGGCTGAGCCATGATAGTATTCCCCTACATCCAAAAATATCTCATTAAACACAGTGTACCACGTTTGCCTTTGATGTACTTACACAGCAGATTTATACGTACAGTCACACAACTCACACCTTAGTCAGAGCTAAGCACATAATACATAATAAATAGGTGAGTCAGCAAATTGCACTATCTTCACTCTAAAAGATGTCCTCAATTTGGAGACATTAAGCCGAGAATCTGCTCCCTGACATCTACAAAATGTACACATAGACTTATGTACATGCATAGGTTGTAATACTGGGAAAAAAAACAAGCCATAACATTCCAAGTCACTCCCTTTAGTGTCTTATTGACTATACGTCCAGTTGAACTGTGCAAATGAGACGAAACTTCATCACTCAGATTCCACACAATAATCTATCATTGATCATACAGCTTGTTTACATCAACAAGTTTGTGTATGTTGGCTTTGAACTTAACATTGGATGTGTATACTACATGTTTACGCTGCAGATTTCTAAATACACGTATAAAACAAATCGAAAGTCGAACTTTCTCGAGGCCATTAACTTCACAGAAACAAACAGCTTTCTATTTGTCAAAAAGCAGAGAACAAGAAACTTCTTTTCTGGAGTGAGTCAGTCCAAGCAGTGCATTAGAATACTAATGGAACAAGAATAGGGAAGCATTAATATCATTTCCACAAATTTTATTTCCAATATAAAATCCTGTTTTACTACAAAAAACAAAAAATGAAACCACAAATTCTTCAGAGAAATGAAACCCGCACAGCAGTTAGGGAAGTTTATACACCGTGGTTTTATGTGAACTCAGTTACACTAAAAATGTGAATCCGACAAACACATGGGATTCCAATTTGAGCCTCCTCATACATTATTCATATCACAATGGAAGCGGTGTCAAATCAGATATCGTGCGCATGGTTTGGTGAAATAAGCAAATATTATATTAATAAGGTATGCCTCATTCTGGGGGCAAACCCTTGGAGACCTATAATGAGGGCTCGGGTGATTTCCAAAAGTCAACAAGGCACTGGTTAATCAAACAACGCTATCCCTGCTCTCCTAGGGGACACTTTTCCTCTCAGTGTTTGAACATTCCCAAGAAACTATTCTGTCAAAAGCTCAGAAAGCTGTTCCAAATTCCAATCAAAATCAAACACTTCAAAAAGTGTCCACTCATGACTGTATTAACTGAGAATTGACCATTGTCCACAAAATACAGCCCACTAAGCCGTTTTCAGTGGTTTCCTGTAGCTAAATCTTACATAAGGCAATTTTTCTTTTCTTTTAACAGTACTTTAGGTTCTCTTGTGAGTATAATTTTCAACACACAATGCAATATGCCACTGGACTTAAATCACCACATGTACATGTATATATGACTCAATTACATGTAAATATATACACACATTTAGGATATACATGTGAGCTGCATCCAGAATAATTTCACGTAGATCATTACAACTGGGTTGATGGTATAGAGTGCATCACTTTTGACCCCACGGCCAACCAGGCTTATAATTGCTCATTACTGTCTCTCTCACTGTAAATTGGCACCTTGATGCCCCCTGGACACCCCCAAAGTTTCAAGGCCTTAGCTTGTATCTGGCTTAAATGCTCTGAAGAAATTAGGTCCCAGTCAATTCCAGGGAGCTGAAACGAATGCTTTGAACTTGGTATAGTACATGTGCCTATATTTTATCCCAATTTTGTTCTTTAGGATATGCAAAGCGAACCATCACGTTTTCTGCAAGCCAAATCATAATTTTAAGAGCATCTGACTCATAAAACACCAGTATTTCCAGCTCTGAATTCTACAACTCACAAGCCCCTATTCCTCCTTCAGGCCACGTGTTTGGATCCTGACTGCCTTTTAAAGTCTGTCCATACTACAACACACAAGGCCATCCTTAAAGATCTGTCTGTTGGACACAACCCAGCAGTATGAGAAAAAACATGGTCAGTCAGTAGGTAATTCTTTTTTCGTATTCTGCATCTTGAAAAAGATACAGATTTAAAAGAAACGGAGGGAAAAATAAAACAAAAAAAACAAAAAAACTTTTACTCACACACTGATAAAAACTTTTAAGTGGGGCCCTTTTTGGAAGTTCGGTCAGGTGAAGTCCAACATACATATATTAAAGGATTATCCAAACCTCTGTTTCCCTTTATGGCACACTCAGACTCATCTGAAGTCAGTGTGAATGTCAGTTTTACAACTTACACTCTCCTATTTCCCTTCAGCTCGTCTCAGTCCTGAGCCAAATGCCCAGCTACTGACCAGGCAAAGTGGATGCCTCATTTAAAAGTTAGAAGCGCAGACAATGAACATTTGGCTTACAGACAATGAACATTTGGCTTACAGACAATGAACATTTGGCAATGAACATTTGGCTTACAGACAATGAACATTTGGCTTACAGACTAAGAGTCATGTGATCAGTGACAAGATCGCTCATGTGAATGCCCAATTAAGAAATATTTATCAACACCATTCCGCTCCACATTTTCCGCCGAGAGTTGCAAGGCTTGTTGTCGTTTGTCCCAATGTCAGACGTCTGACGATGTTAAGTCATACAAGCATGGGAAATCAGCCCACAGCTACACGAGCTTGTGTCTCCGCTTGCAGATCCGTCATCATTTCTGCTGCCATTCTGAACGAACGGCAGGTAGACGTCACATGCCTTATTAGTGTATTTCTATTGGCCGGTTTATGTATTTCGCTGAGCTATTGGCTAATGTTTCCCGGACATGATGAGTTTTCTCCCTCACCTGCCTGAAAATATCAAACAGGCTGGATATTTGCCTCACGGTCTTGCGGAGTCAAAAATCTCACTAAAAACTGGGCGAACACAATGAGATTTTAGTTACTCGTGTTCATTACATGTAGCTGAGCTTTCGGCTCTCCTGTGCGGCGGCGGGCTTTCGGGGCACCCTCAGCCTCTGTACCAGATGGTCAAGCCTCTGATGAATCACCACTGGCTCTGCTGGCCATTCCCCAACTGGTCAAGTCGTGGTCACTCAGCTGGACAACCTATACCAATTATTAGATTTCTAACACCAATATTTGTATTCGGATCAGGACAACTTAATTTCGGCCGATCGTCAGGATGCTTGAACACCCTGTAACTGTTCAGTAGGGGAATGCACGGCTAATGACATCAGATCTGATAGAAAGCTGACAATAGGCCAAATGTTCTGAGCTCTACCAACTGATTCCTTACCAGTTCTTCAAGGGTACAATTGTTCCATTTTTACAACTGGGTACAAGCAAAATTATGGCGCAAATGTAGGATGCGCAGGTATATTTTGTAAAACTGCCACTAAGTTTGTGCTCTCTACAGAAAAGTGTTTAGATACATGAATATCAGTAACGCTGTATTCTCCAAAGAGAAGTCTTTATCACAGGTATATCAGTAACTTTGTACTCTTCAAATGAAAAGTCTTCATTACAGGTATATCAGTAAATTTGTACTCTCCAAAGAGAAGTCTTTATTATAGGTAAATCAGTAACTTTGTACTGTCCAAAGAGAAGTCTTTATTAAAAGTATATCAGTAACTTTGTACTCTCCAAAGAGAAGTCTTTATTATAGGTATATCAGTAAATTTGTACTCTCCAAAGAGAAGTCTTTATTAAAAGTATATCAGTAACTTTGTACTCTCCAAAGAGAAGTCTTTATTACAGGTATATCAGTAACTCCGTACTCTTCAATGTAAAGTCTTTATTAATCAACCCACACACATGTAACTCACAAACATGTACATATACATGCACATACACGTGAGTTAGTTAAGTTTTAATATCTTATTATTGTTTTGAGTTATTGTTTTGAGCACCTACTGAAATTGCAGGAGAGTAACTTTCTTTCACAGATGAATTAGAGCAATGCTTCACCTCGTGAAATAAATGACAAACAAATCTTTTGCAAACTCTCTGACAAAATATTCCAATAAATGTTATGTACCTACATGTAAACTTGTAAAGAGCACCTTATTTCTCGGTGGCAGAAAGCCAGTGCGTCAGTGTGATACGACTACAACATGTTCAATATGTTCAATTCTCCAAACACATGGCGGATATTCCGTCAATGTGGTATTAAACCATACCCCATCACTCTTTCAAGGCTTACAAATTGGGCAATGTCCACCTGGTTTTAGGGGTGGATAGGCAGGGCTAGGAAGACTGCCCAGAAGAGTCCTTTGGACTCAATACCGATTAGGTAACAGTCTTTTCTTCACCCTCTGTGTAACCTGCATAAGATGGCACTGGTGAAACCATTTCAAAGCAAATTACATGTACAACCAGTTACCTTAAAAGGTAAAACCTCATAAAAATGAACTTAGGGTGAGTGAAAACATCATTACAAAATGTATCTGAAAATATCTTCACTGAATTTTTTTAGATTTTTTTTTCACCAAAATGAACGCAGTCAAATGCTTTGATTATATGGTGGGTTTTATGGACTATAATGACAACGTGGTTCACCAATGTCAGCCACGCCGACTTTTCTATAACCATAAGGCAGATATTTAATGTCATATTAGCATTTCCATGCACAGGTAAACATTACAGGAGTACTCTTCACAAAAACACTATTCAGAGCTGAACATAAAGGCGTACAAAAAGTTGTGTGACATCACTGGAGAACCATATTATCAATATGGTCCACAAAACCCACCATAGTACCAAAATATTTAACTGCGCTTATTTTGGGGAAGAGAACCTAAAAAATTAGTGACGGTATTTTCAGATATAGTTTTTAATGGTGTTATCACTCACCCTAAGTTCATTTCTACAAGGTCCTTCCCTTTAAGGTCACTAAAGAGAGCAATCAGAGAATAAAATTGGAGTTCCCCCGCGGGCTCAATTGTTCAGTTGAGATCACCGGGCTGTGACCATCTGAAAAACTAACCGCAGGGGCTGTAATACGTGAGCTACTGATCAGCTATTTCCTGAACACTGGTCACTAATTAGATTTTGTTTAATTAGATCCTTCAATAAATGAAATTCTGAGAAATGTTAGCTCTGCGAGGGTTTAGGTCGTGTTCAAAGGATCAAATTTTCAGCAGCGAGATTCTGCAGTGTTATTGCTGTTCAGTATCTTGTTACACTCTACATTATCAGCTAAATGTGTATCTCAATGCAGATTCTATAAAATTGTGATACATGAATATTTCAATTTAGTTGGTTTAAAGTTAGGATTTTTCTAATTCTACTGAACAGGTTGTTGAAATTTAGAACATGTAATGGGGTATATATTACCTGTTCAAAAAGTGGATAAATATGTACATGTATATCTGATTCAAATTTTAATTAATCCTCAAAAACCAAAATCCATACAGGTACATATATTACAAGCATCTCATGTTCATTTTGATTTCTACTCCATGATTATACATCACAATAAACCACCACCACCACAGTGTGTAGTCTAAAACGTTTTCTTTTTTTAAAACAACTGAGAAAAATAAAGTGCTGTATTCAGAACATAAGTGGGTCTGTTCTCCATTTGCAGACTTTGTTTAATTTATTGATAAATTCTTTCAACGCTCATCAAACCCAATTTTCAGAAGTAGTTTAACAGCCAGGCTTCTGATCAGTCCTAAAAGTTTTAACGATAAACATGAAGTGATGCAAAACTAAAACGTTGCGTGAAGAAATATTACATTAAGAAATATGAAATTTCTCTTTCCTGTGGGGAAGAAAAAGCTTAAGGGTGAGGGATACAAGCCCATGGCGCTATAATACAATAAACCCATCCAACTTACCGTGGAAACAACCACTTAGCCAGGAAACATTACAAATATTCCTCTAGAAAAAAAAAACCTTTCTTCACCTCTCAATGACACCTGACACAGAGTGTATCCACACAGAACACTATAAGCAATCCATCACATGAACAAAGAACAAGTTCAACTTTGTCTTAAATTACATGTACGGTGCATACTGTAGTTTCTGAAGTTATCCAATATCAGACAATTATAAATCTACATGTTTTTTTGTTTTTTTTTTGTTTTCTCTAATCCTCATATCAACCCTTGAGTTACGCACTGATGTTCATCAACTGGGAATGTGTCCGTTTTTTTTCTTTCCTGCCATGTCAAATGTGATTTATATTCATAAAACATGACACAAATCTGCTTCTGCTCACTTCGTTACCGTCATCTTGTCAATTAAATTTGTGTCCAACAGTACATGTACAAACTGCAGTCCTGCTCTGCAATCACTTACAAATAACCTTGTCAGAGAAATTCCGGAGTTCTAAGTGCATTACCTTTCTCTAGCCAGGTAATTTCATACAATTTCAGTGCTGCACTGCAGTCCAATACCGCGTTACCAAATTCCCTGAATGCATACTCATTTCCCAGATTACATTTTCTGGACAAATCCAGCGTGTTTTTTGCAGTGGAAAATTCGGCAGAAATAGACCTGCTACTCAAGCGTGACTTTGTTAGTGTGGACTCGAATGTGGTGTATTCTAAACAAGCAACAAGGCGTATCACTCACCCTGGCAGCTCCTGCACATGCAGATCTGCTTGCATCATGCAATTGCAGCGATGCAGCAGAGGCAGCTTTGGCTGCACTGCAGAGCGCATTTGCACCTCGGCACAGCTGCATTGAATGAGTCATGTCTCTGCTGTCACCTGCTAATTGAGGGTTTCAGGGGACGCTGATGTCCTGTCACTGCGAGCAGTTTGGCACAATTGTCCAATACCTGCCATGTTCATCACTGTAATCCATTAAACACATCTCCAGTTACCTTACATGACCTACAATTTCATCCATGCCTGAGTTACTCATTTTCCTGAATTCTAAGTGTTCGGTGGATTTTAGAAAGGTGTTCAGAGCTTTGTTTCCTACCAAAAAAGTCAGTTTCAGAACCAAGCAGGATAATTATCGACATTCATTTGCCAACGCACTCTTTGAGGCGAAATTTTACGTGATTCATTACTCAAGATTCAGAAGAAAAAAAATCCCTTGTCCAAGACGTGTTCCTTTTGCTAACTGAACTATTCACTGACCGCTCTAAGTTTAATGAATTCTTAGGGCATACACATACATGCACAATGTCTCCCACCCTCCCCTCCATTACCCCCCCCCTCCCCACATAACCAGCATCTGCAAGGCAGAGAGTATCAGTCATGGACTGCTTTACTGTATAAATTCGGTTTATATCTACTTCTCCAATTCTCTTTCTTCACAACAGTCAAGAATACTTCAGTGGAATGTACGTGTGTATCTTCCCTTCAACAAGGTTGAAGGTCAAATTCAAGAATAAATACAGATGTATTGCTACCTTTCCCATGCACGTTTTTACACAACAGTTAGAAACTTTTGAGGAAGCCCAGCAGAACCCAGGTAACGCTTTCATTCCTTGTCCATTTAACAACAAACTTTATATTTTTGACAGCTAATTCTTAAACCATTATTTGCATTATTCTGCAGTGTTATTTTTTTTTCTTCTTCATCTATTCTGCATGTATTTCAGTGAACAAGATAGAGTTTTCAGATCTGCTGGCTGACTCCACTATTAAAAACATCAAGAATAACAGCTCTAAAGCATTACAAGAGTGGAAAAAATCTATTATGGAAACATTTGATGCTTTAAAATGATGGCATTTAATAGACGCTTTTAGACGTTGTGGTCGATTTTTACAAGTATTAAAAGCCTAACTTATCCTGAGAAAAATATGCCCCATGAATACCGCTGCGAAAAAAAAAAAAAACCTCTTTCATCGATCCGGTTAAACTGACTTGTCACATCATTCCGTAACACGGGAGTTTTCAGTCAAGACACAATGGATGACAAATCTTTGGGGAAAGAAAGGAGAAAAGCTGTATGCATAACAAGATTTCCCAAGATGCACAAGTTATCAGGGCTAATGTATTTTGAAACAGTTGACACAGGGATGGCTTCCCCTTCCATTATGCAGATCCCCCCCGAGGAGTGGTGGACGAGGAGTCGGAGATGGGCTGGTAAAGACCACTTGTCGCATTAAGACAGGGAGTGAAAAAGAATTAAGTATAAAATCGAATAAATAGAGATTTTGGTAGGAATCACTTAAGCTTCCACATGAAATTTACCGCAAAGTTAAATTTTAAAAGCATTTCGCCTATATGATGTAACTATGAAACGAAGCAATGGTATATGATATGAAATACATGTAATACTGAGTATAGCAAAATTTTCTTACTTTGTGCATAAACCACTTCCTTACATGTATCGTAAGACGAATAATGTGCTGCAAGCAGTTGGACACAAGGAAAATGCATGAAAAATTGAAATAATATGTAAATGAATCAAAATTAAATACTAGTAATATGATGTTTCAGTTAGCCTTTTCATCATTTAAAAACTTCCTATGATAAAAATGTTTTTTGATATTTAAATGACGGTAACTCTGAAGGTCTAATGTCCTGCTGACTGTAAGGGAGCAAACGTAATAATTACTGTATGTCCAAACAATGTGAGAATTTTCTTTTCTTGGAACAGGCACGATGCCCCCCCCCCTCAACCATCCACCATAAAAAAAAAAAAACGAATGATAGACACACTACTGATTTTAATCAGCAACATGGAACATGTATATGTAAAATTGCATATCCTGACAACTGTAGATGTAATATTTCCATCATGAAGGAAAGATTTAAGCTCAAAGGAAAGTCTGGAAAAAAGTGATTTAACATTCCTGCAAATGCACATAAAAATGACTGGCGATACTTTCTTGAGTATAACCTTGTCAACCATCTTATTCTCTTTTCTTCTCTTTCTTCGAACTAAATCAGTAGTCTTAAGAAAAATGCTTTAGGAATAAAAACAAGCGCAATGTTTCAGTAAAGATGGTTCCAGATTTATATGTAGAAAAGAAACAGAGAAGGACGTTAAAACTCTGAGAAAAAGCACATGCTGACATAATCACTTAAAATTTTAAAATTAAACGACCTCTTAACAACACACGCTTTATATTTTAATCAATCATCGAACACCCGAATCCTTCCACCCCCAAATCAGGATGCAAGGCAGGCAATGTGGTTTGCTGCCTAATCAAGCTAATTGAAAATCAATTTAATTTAACAGTTCTAATTAGCTGCATTAATGAGGTCCTGATTCTGTGTTAACTCTCCAAAGGCTTCAACAATGTTCTTTACGGTCTTTTTGTCTCCGAACAACGTGGTGACGTCTTGTCGAGACGGCTCTTCAACTTTTCGTTAATCAGTGATTCATCATTTTTTTCCTCAGCGTGACCACGAAGGCAAATCTCTAGTCGCCCGACCAACAGGGGCACTTAAAAACTGCCATTCCCTCCAGTGTCAAAGTGCACTGAAAATTTCCTGACTTCCGACAAATGCCACATGGAATCTCCGGCAAGCTATCAGTGCCAACATGGACTGAACTTTTCTTAATTAATCTGCGACTGTTGTAGACATCAGTCTCCACAGTCTCCAGACTCACGTCCTATCTCTGTAATCCAACAGTGATTACCATGCACTTTAAAAACTAAAACGCCAAACTCAACCAATCCCAAGGCTTGTTTCTTTCCTTCTTCACCTTCTTGGCCAATCGCATGCGACCATGTCAAGAAGTTTACGATGCTCCTAGAATCAAGGCAGGTTTCAAACCTGAAGGATAATTAACATCTTCCAAAAGGGAGGTGTTATCAGGGTGTGTGTGTGTTTTTTTTTTTTTTCTCTTATGCAGTCACATGCTATTTTGGCTAATGTAAATATGTTTGACATCAAATTTTGTGCATGACTATGTTACCCATTGTGCCTAACTCTGAGAGCTCTGATGATCTTATACGTATACACCTAAAGATGTTATCAGATTTTTCTTCCAAGTTTCGGGACATGTGATTTGCCCTCTTTCAGCCAACCTACATGTACATGTAATTGTGACAGGAATACACAGTTTTTTCTCACGAGGTTAGTCTATCTAATTAACAACTTACCCATTACTCTATACTACTTTTCTCAAAGAAAAAAAAAATGGAGGGAAAGTATATTTTTTTGCTTTCAGCAGTACTAATATCTTTTTACCACAAAATAATTAAAGCTAAAATCAAAAGAATTAGGACATGAATAGAATGACATCATGCTTCAGCACTGAAAATGTTTAATATTATTAAAATATAGTCTTTAAAAATGCAGTTCTAATCTTTTTGGAGCAATATCAGGATGGATATGTTTTTGTTTCTTGTGTTTTTTTTCCAGGCGATTTATCTTGTTGTTTCAAATACATTAATACCACAGCCTGAAGTCTGAAGGGTTCATAAAAAACAGCCAACCAGTAACCTTGACCCTCGGGCAAATTATCTCCTTGCAGGAGTGTTACATATTCACAAGAAAGCAAAAACAGTCAGGCCCCCAAATGACCTGTCAGAAGAATCAAGTCCTGAAGGACAAAGGCACTATCAACACAGAATCTGACAATGTGTTAGGGAAGAACTGTGAGATAATTGCGAGCATGTGTTGCCATGCCAACTACATCAAGCCTGGTGAAAGTAACATGTGTCTTTCTTTTTCGTATGCTGTGGAACTGCCTCATAATGCCATTGGAAAACTTTCAACTTTGCTCAGTGTGTGACATCACACATGACCACATGATGTCACCAATGGCTAACGTACATGAATTATCATACATGATGCTATACATTAAAACACTGCAAGTAGCGTCATCCCAGGATAAATACCATATGCCATTTGACATCATATGAGGAACATTATCAAATCACAGTAGGAAAATTTTTGCAGACATTGTGAAGGTTTTGCTTTTTTAGGAATCTCTCTTTAGGGTCGCCACATGTTAACAGTGCATCATAAATCATTTTGACCCATGGTATTATCGTTATTCCTTGGGCTTATCGTTTTCCTTCTTAAGAATTTTACAATTTACAAATGTACCCAGTTTCTGTTATGGCTGATGTGGCACTTTAGGTGATGAAGTAGTTAATCTCAAAATATAATACAAAATCAAATACAGTATTTTGATACACTTATTTTTCTATTTGACTGTTATATAATGTCTGACATACGCAAATAACTTTTGACTTTTAACTTTAAGAGGAGGAAATCTGAGTGCCCCGTTTAAAGTTGGTGGCAGATGCACCCATGTGTAACTGGAGAGAGCATGCCAGCACAGGTCTGAACTCATAGCGACCATGCTGGTAAGAAGTTCCTGGGTCATTACGAAAACCTGCGCTACATGTAACTAGCAAGACTCCTAAATGCAGATTTTCATAACATCCAGTCTTAAACTGGCTAAGAAAAATTCAAACAAATGTCAGATAAACTGTCCTTTCCACAAAAAAAGTTTGTGAGAAATGGAGCTAAAATTTTCAATTGGTGATCTTTCACAAACAAGATTTTTGCAACAATGCAGTTGCTACATGTATATTCAACACTGACAAAAACAAAAGTCACAGTGAATTTCTCTAATTTATCTTGTTACCCAGTACCTGACCTTACACTGATGACATGACAGAGGGAATATTGTGCCACCGCTAGTATTAAATATATATGTACTTAGGGGTGAGGGGAATAACAGGGCACATACACAGTTGTCTCCCTTCCAAAGAATAGTTGGGAACATGTGATCGATTCATCCAAAAATTAGCAAATAATTATAACAATTCATTATTATTTATGGAAACGCTGATTCAGCCTGGATTTTTAAAAGTTACCAGAAGATAGAAGTTCTTCAGAGATATACAGGTGCAACTTACCTGCTGTTCCCTGTTAGTTTTTATGGACCCAGCTTCAGTAAATGGCCTCAAGAAGAGATGCACAGTCTAATCTGCAAACAAAACACAGCTACATATAGCAACATGTAAAGTATTACAAAGAAAACAAACGTAATTTGCGTTGTACACAATAAATGGATTCAGCTCGTTTTGTTTTTTTTTGTTTGAAATAATTTTCCAATAATAGTGAATAAAGTGAATGATTTAGACAAACAGAAAAATAGCTACAGTGAACACAGCATCCGTGAATAAATGCTGACATGCATATATAAATCTAGCTTAATGCAATGCCAGGTCAAAGTATTCCTAGGCTTAAATGTGGAGGTTTGGAGACACTTAAGCCTGTACATGTAGATTTCTTTCCATTTTCACTTGATCAAAAATTCAGTAAAAAAGCTGTATCCCAACTATGCAATGTGTAACAGAGGTCCATTCTCAGAAATATGGGTATTTTCCTATCCACTCTTGTGTTAACTAAAAGGCATCTTCTCAGTCAACAACCCCTAGGGGAAGGAATTGCACTATCCATCACAATCGGCTTATATTTGATAAAATTCATAAAATCCATCATTTCTGGACAGTAACCGTGGTAATATTTTCAGTTGGTAGCCATACTTGCCCGCTTGAAGATTTTGCTTTCATGTGAAATGGCGGAGCAGACATTACTGTCACGGATGCAAACTATTCGTGTGCTGAGCACTTGTAGCGGGGATTCTCTGGCCTTTTACAAAGGTCAAAAAGTCTCTGACCTCCTAAACCAGCAGTGCCCTCTACCTACATGTACTTGAAAAACAATGCCACCTATGATCATCCAATAGCGTATTGAATTAGATGCTGTACGCTACCGTTACTACATCTAACTGAGGTCCATTCACAAAACGAGGGGTATTTTTCTACCCGTATTCAGCCACTTCGTAGCCTTTAAAATCTGCACGTTCCTCAGTTAGCAATGATAAGTCGAGGGATCACATGTCGCAGCAGTTTTAAAACACTTGTGTTTGGTCCATATAACTCCTGCTTTATGCGATCTCCTCAGATGATCATTGCTCACTCAGGGACGTACAGATTTTAAAGGCTAGGCAGCATCTAGATACGGATAGGAAAATACCCCTCATATTTTAAATGGATCTCTGTTAGATGTTGTATCGGTAACATACAACGTCTAATTCATCATCACCTGCTATGTTATTGTATTTATTGTTATTAAATCTCCAGTATTGTTATTCAGGCAGGAAAAGGGCACTGCTGGTTTGCAAGTTACATGATTTACTTCTCTCTGTTGAGAGCTGCAGACCCTCACTGAAATCTTTCAAGAATAGCATGACGAAAAAATCCTTATCAAAGAGAATACCTCTGGGGGGCTTGCACTCCAACAAAAGAGCAATCCCCTTGGCTACGGAATGTGGATTGATAAAATGTCAGGAAGGAAACGTTAGTAGGTTCTAAGTGTTGACAGGAAAATACCAATGGTTTTAGGAATGGATCTCTGATGGGGGCAAGCTCTATCAATGTCTAATTCATTTGGCTAGGTTGGCTGAGCAGGTACAGGTATATTGAGGAAGGTCTTTGCATCAGATTTATCATGAGTAAACACTCAAAGAGGACACTGAGCGCCTTGGCCAGCAGGCTCATGCTGATTTCATTTGAAGAGCCATAACAGCTACAGTCAAATAAGCTGAGTCGGCATTTCGGAAGTCTCAATAGTTAACGCAGGTTAAGGCGAGACAAGGAGGTTTGCTCTCTCAAATTAACAGGGCTTTAAAAAGTGATGTTACATTAACGGATAAGGCCACCTCGTGTGGAACTCTTTGGTCGTCGAAGTCAGAAATCACTGTTAGAAATCTCCAAGGATGTTCCGAGCGAAGGTCGACTATGCAACTAGAGTAAAACCCTGTCTTCTGCCACACTGGATTGCTAGAGTAGCCCCACTTGTCTCACCTCAATTTGTGTGAACTTGTGGGACTCTCGAGATGCCTACTCAGCTTATGTAGCCAGTCATTACAGATGGCACAGTATATAGGCTACTAAAGTTTCAGAATGTGTCAGAAGTAGAACTTAGAAGGGTTAACTAATTGGAGAGCTGTTTCTGGATCAACGCCACCATCTGAACTCCGCTTTAACTTTTTTTTTTTTTCTTGTCACATTACTATTGGAGCAGAATTGCAGCTATTCAGAGACTGTCAAACTTTCGACATAAAACTATCGTGATAAACGCAAATAACAACAAGCCTTCAACACCACGTCCTCAATTGCTCAAGTGCGTGTGTGCAACTTTATGTTATGTTGTTGTTGTAACAGACATGGTGACAGAAAAACAAGAGCGAATTTTGGATATTTATGTTGTAACCACACAGACAAAATCACTGCTAAGTAAGTTCGAGACACCAGCAATGTATGCTTAGTTAGGCTGGAAAGCAAAGATCACAGCCTTATACTCCTTGAGTTACCTTGAACGGCGCTTTCTCATTGTTGTCGAAGCCATCGCTATCACTGATTTTCACTACCATGTCTCTCAACGTGACGTCACACTGAGGGGTAAAGGAATATGTGCTATTTGATTGGCCAAAGTACGCAGACGTCAGGTGCGCGCGCGAAATTTTGATCACAAGAACAGGTGCAAGATAGATTTAAAGTACACAAAGGCAATTGGATTTGTAACTGAAAAGTTTTGAATACTCCTATTAAAACTTCAAGGGTCTGACCTACAAATAATTGTAGGCCTACCTGAAATTTGTACATTGAAATGGGTAAAGAGCAGAAAACATTTCAAGGGTTATAAAAGTTACAGTATTAGATTTTTTTTACCACAGCTTTGCTTTGAGCATCATTATTTTCACATAAACTTGAGGGCAGTATTACAGGTAAAATAACATATATGTCGCTAATTTCTTTTCTTCTTACGAGGGACCAGTATGGAATTGTGTTTTCTGTGTGCTCAGGGGAGCAAGTGCTTTATACCTGTGTGTGGGTAAAGGGAGCCAACTGTTACCTCAGTGGCTAGAATACAGCAAGGTAGCATCCCCTACAAGAGCTCTTCCGGAAGTGCACACCACGTGTGTTCAAGATTTTGACAGATGACAGTGTGGAGGGTCGGAAACACAGCAATAATATTTTTCTTTTTATTTCAAGATGAATCGGAGGTTGATACTGCGGTTAGGTAGTGCTACGGGAACGGCTGTACTTGGTCTAATGGCGTATAAAGGCGTTCGTTGGACCTTTCAGTCAAATTCCAGAACGGTTTTCGCTGACAAAAAGGAGGTAGATATTGGGCGCCAAATTGATAATGCTCAGAATGAAATAGAAAGTGAGCTGACTCTGAAACAGGTACAGATTTTCTTTCGACATGGAGCCAGGACCCCTTTGAAAACCATACCAAATGTCGAAGAGGTAAAATAAAAATGTGCCTTGTGTTTGTTTGTCTCTAAATATTTACAGTCAATCAACAAACGTAGGATGAGAAACCTAACAGGATTTCTTATACGTGTGAACAGGATATACTAGTTAGCTAAGCATATGCATGGTGTTTATTTTAACGCCATGTGTGTTGTTGCTTAGATATGCGTGCCTATGGTTACAATGTAACTAGGTCAACTTTAGGCCAGAGGACTCTTGAAGACAAGGGCTGTGCTATTGTTCGTCGTTGACCCACTTTTCCGAGGGCCCTACGAATTACCCATAAGTAGCCACAAGGACTTATAATTACCCATAACGATCAGTTTTGAAGACAAAATACTGCCCGAAAGTCATTAAATCCACTTTAGAAATGTTCTCCGATACAGTTTACCCTAACTGACTTGCCTTCCATCATATCTCAAGCAGTCAGTAGACGTCGTAGAGGGACGGGACGGTGTGATGGAAGCAAGGCTCCATATACGTGCCACAACAGTGTTGTCAAAGACCCAATCTATTGTCAAGTATATAAACTGCGGAAACATGATACTTATGGGTACTTTTGGGTAATTCGTAGAACCACTTTTCTGACAAACAGATTAGTTCATGTGTGACGTAAACAGTGACAGCAACACATGCTTCAGTCTTGAACAGAAAACATGCAGTATTTGCATGTAGATAGTATTATGCATATGTGATGTATTCATCAGCAGCAGTCCTACTTGAAACTATAGTTTATGCCAATACTCTGTGTTTTTTGTTTTGTGTTTTGTTTTGTTTTTTTAATATTCCCAAAGGCAGGTGTCATATTTTCATTAATCCAAAATTAATTCCCTCTATACAGCCATGACAACATTCTGCCATCAAGAAAGGTGGCTTGAAGTTAGAAATACAAAGGTGGCTCGAATTTATAAATATATAGTCATGCATTTCAGAATCCTCAAAGCAAGCTAATTAATGTCATAACACAAAGGCTGTTTTTATGCAGAAGTGAGACAGTTCTAAATATATTGAGATCTGATCCCAGTGTTTTATTTGTAAGCTGAGCATTAACACTATTACACATGTAAGACCACTCAAATGAACATATGTCTGCCCACTGAAATCAGAGTTTTTTGAGGTTTATAGAGATAATTCAGGTACATTGATTCTCTTCCCATAACATCTGTGTTGAATTAATTATCCAGTTGTACCCATCCTGGAGGTTCTATTGTGGGTAGGGAATAAAACAGTTGACCCACAGTTGAGATGCAGGCTCAAACCCAGTCATGGACAGGAATTTGTAGGTGGATTTCCCTGCTATCACTGTTCGTGAGGCCTTTGTGACACTGGTGTTCAACCATTATGACCTGCATATTTTTAAGTGGTACATGGGAAAATTCTTATTGAGCTGTTGGTAGATTTGTTTTTTTTTTTCTTCTAATGTGGGTTTATTTACATGTAATATCTCAGTATTTTGCATTATCCACCATAAAAATCTAGTTACAGATGGTATGTTTTTTTCTCTCTTGAACTCGGGTTACTCCCAGCATAGATTTTTTTCTCCTTTGAGAAAAGATACATGTATTTTCCACTTATCCATGCCCTAAATACTAGTATCTTAATTTGACGCTGTACCTAATCCTTCTTAATTTATGAACAGATATTAGTATGGCTGAAAGCAGAAAAATACATTTCTCTAACAGTTTTTTTTCTGAAAGGTAAAAGTATGAAAGTATGGCTATATTGTTCATTAGGTGTAGAGCTTACACTGATCATGTGAGAAAAGCACAAACATATATTTCCTATCATGATTACATGTATATTGGCTAAAAAATGCAAATTAGATGTCCCTGAAATTTAGACGAATTAGGATACAAGAAGCTGCTCATACAGTGTCTTCTGAACAGTCTTATAAACCCTCAGATGGTCGTAGATTTGCCACAGGATCTATAATACCAGCCACCATCATATAAGTGAAATGTTCTTTATTATGGCATGAAACACCAATCAAATAAATAAACTATCTGTCTTATAAATTATACCGCTGTTTAGGTACTGAAAACACTTTCTTATCATTCTTTCCTCATACCAGGCAGTAAAACTGCAGCGAAATTTGTCACTGATCTGTTTGAGTTTTAATGGCACTTGATTTGACAATTTAAGACACTGCTGAAATGAAGTGCAATTTGTAACATAAACTTTCTTGTTTTCCCAGGCCAATTATGAACTGAGGCTCTTCCTAGCAGGGGTACCACATACTCTGTACAACTACACTCTACGTGACCTGAATGGAGGAGGACTGCGACCGGAGTCTTCTTTAGAGAAGCACTATAGAAAACACACACTCAGAGTAAGATTAGTTTGCTTTTTCATTTCGGCTATTTTTTTTTTTTTTTTTGGAGTTTAGTGTTATTTTTTGTAAAAGAGGCTGTACCACAAATTGTTGGGCCCAAAGTTCACAATTCACTAATCAGATGAAATATTCTCTGTTTACTGTGAATAGTTCAATTTACTTGCATTTCAAACTGCTACCTGTATCATTTACAGTGCTAATGTGATTCAGGAATTTAAAAAATTTCTAAAGCTACCCGTATGGTAAATTTTAATGACTTTATCGCCGATTTTAAATGGTAACATACTCTTGCCAGGATGAGGTTGATGTGAAAGACAATTGTTTGGGCTGTTTTCAAATAGTAGCACTAAATTGATTGGATTGGCTCTGATCAAGGTTTGGTCAAACATCTCGTATATTATGTTCTTTTTAATTTCAAAATTTCAGAAATAAGTGAACTTCTGTTGTTTCATTTAAGAATTATATGGAAAACAAAATGAATAACTGTATATATATATATATATATATATATATACATACATGTATATAGATCCTATAAAACATGTTCTAAAAAACAAAAGGGCAAAATTTTACAGTTGTGTTTTCCTGTTGAAGTTAAAATATCTCTTGGCCACCTGAACAGTTGTCAGTCAACCTGTCAATCATTTTTAGGGCGGAGCTTACATTGGCCAACTGACCAGTCTGGGACAGGACCAGGCTTACATGCTTGGAAAGCGGATACGGAGGCGATACCTGGACAAGTTTGGACTAATCAGCGATCAGTATGACCCTGACAGTATTCTGTGAGTGAAAAAATGCAAATTTATTTGTGTGTCTTACCCTGCATGTGACGTACCTGAAGCGTCAGCTTTTAACGTCCAGTGACAGCTAAAGCATTGTTGAAGTAAATATGAAGGGCGATATCTTTAAAAGTAATGCACTTATTGAGTTCAGATTTACATATATGCAAAGAACTGTTATATCACAAGGGAGCTCCTTCAGTGTTGATGCCCTGAGGGTATATTAATGCCCGTATAATGCTTGTAAATTACAACATTCGCACCTTACCCAGTGTGACGGGATTCTTTCAGGTGTTCCACATTTTAGCACTTACCGTAAATGACCTAAAATTTTGTCCATAATGAGGTCCTGTATTTTGCCTGATTGTGTTCTGTTGATCTCCATGGGGTTTGTGGGTTGATGATGCACATTTTGATAGAACACCTCAGAGGTTTTACTAGCCACTTTTTCATTGTGGTAACCACAGCAAGAAACGTCAGAAAATTGAGAGTTACACATATATTGTATTGACTTTTCATGAAATAAATAGAGTTTTTGATTCATTGGTGATGAAAACACAATGAGTTTCCTCATTTGTTCAAATTGAATTTCTAAAAAGAGATTGGCTAGTAAAAACCCTGCACCAAAATACAAGCACAAAAAAGTGCACTTACTGTATCACTTGTGGTAATTGATTCAATGACATTAAAATTCTTTTCTTCTCCAGCCCCCATTCTACAAACACACAGCGGACGATAGATTCATTAAGATGTGTTATGGCAGGAATATATGGTGCTGACCAGTTAAAGGAAGCACGTAAGTAAGAAATGGAAATAAGTTTTCTTAACCTTTCCCGTAAGTCATGGTGGTATCGCATCAGGCAGTTTGGCTCTCTACATTCAGCATATTTACATGTACATGTGTCTTGTCTTTTTCAGGCAGTGTGATTCTATACAAGCTGGATTTTGTCTTGTCTTTTTCAGGCAGTGTGGTTCTCTACACTCAGGATTTTACCTTGCCTTTTTCAGGCTATGTGGTTCCCTACACTCAGAATTTTGCCTTGTCTTTTTCAGGCTATGTGGTTCTCTACACTCTGGATTTTGCCTTGTCTTTTTCAGGCTATGTGTTTCTCTACACTCAGGATTTTGCCTTGTCTTTTTCAGGCTATGTGTTTCTCTACACTCAGGACCTTGCCTTTTTCAGGCTATGTGGTTCCCTTGTGCCTTGTCTTTTTCAGGCTATGTGTTTCTCTACACTCTGGATTTTGCCTTGTCTTTTTCAGGCTATGTGGTTCTCTACGCTCAGGATTTTGCCTTGTCTTTTTCAGGCTATGTGTTTCTCTACACTCAGAATTTTGCCTTGTCTTTTCAGGCTATGTGTTTCTCTACACTCAGGATTTTGCCTTGCCTTTTTCCGGCTATGTGGTTCTCTACACTCTGGATTTTGCCTTGTATTTTTCAGGCTATGTGGTTCCCTACACCCTGGATTTTGCCTCATCTTTTTCAGGCTATGTGGTTCTCTACGCTCAGGATTTTGTCTCGTCTTTTTCAGGCTGTGTGGTTCTCTACGCTCTGGATTTGGCCTTGTCTTTTTCAGGCTATGTGGTTCTCTACACTCTGGATTTTGCCTTGTCTTTTTCAGGCTATGTGTTTCTCTACACACTGGATTTTGCCTTGTCTTTTTCAGGCTATGTGGTTCTCTACACTCAGGATTTTGCCTTGTCTTTTTCAGGCTATGTGGTTCTCTACACTCAGGGTTTTGCCTTGTCTTTCTCAGGCTATGTGGTTCTCTACACTCTGGATTTTGCCTTGTCTTCTTCAGGCTATGTGGTTCTCTACACTTACTGTCTTCTTTTCTTCAAGCAGTGCTGTTCTCTACGCTTGGAACACTGTCTTCTCCTCTCTAGGCAATGTTGTTCTGCACCTTGAGAATATTGTCTTCTCTTCTCATTTCTCAGCTCATTTCTCCACAATGCAATGTGGTTCTCAACACTCATGGCATTGTTTTTTCTACTTAAGGCAAAGTGGCTCTCTAGACTCGACATATTGTCTTCTCTTCTTCAAATTTAATTTTCTGCACTCAGCATTTATTCTGCTCTTCTTCAGGTAGTGTTGTTCTCTACACTCAGAATATGTCTTTCTTTTATTCAGGCATTGTGGTTTTCTACATTTGGGATATTGTCTTCTCTTCTTCAGGCAATGTGGTTCTCTACACTCTTGATACTGTCTTCTCTACTTCAGGCAGTGTGGTTCTCTACACTCTGGATACTGTCTTCTCTTCTTCAGGCATTGTGGTTCTCTACACTCTTGATATTGTCTTCTCTTCTTCAGGCAATGTGGTTCTCTACACTCTGGATATTGTCTTCTCTTTTTCAGGCTATGTGGTTCCCAACACTCTGGATATTGTCTTCTCTTCTTCAGGCAATGTGGTTCTCTGCACTCTGAATGTTGTCTTCTCTACTTCAGGCAATGTGGTTCTCTACACTCTTGATACTGTCTTCTCTTCTTCAGGCATTGTGGTTCTCTACACTCTTGATATTGTCTTCTCTTCTTCAGGCAATGTGGTTCTCTACACTCTGGATATTGTCTTCTCTTCTTCAGGCAATGTGGTTCTCTACACTCTGGATATTGTCTTCTCTTCTTCAGGCAATGTGGTTCTCTACACTCTGGATATTGTCTTCTCTTCTTCAGGCAATGTGGTTCTCTACACCCTGAATATTGTCTTCTCGTCTTCAGCCAGTGACGTTCTCTACACTCTTTTATTGCCTGTTTTGTTCTTCAGGCAATGTCGTTCTGTACACTCAGGATGTAGGACAAGAATACCTGTTCCCCAATGGACATCACTGTGACTTTCTCAAGAAACTTACACACAAAACGCTGACAAACTATGGGAACCTACCCGGAGTGAGGGAAGAGAGGCTTAAGCTGGAGCAAGTCCTTGGTAAGAGTCTTCCTGTCAGTTAACTTCAGATTCCAGATCTGTCAGGCTTGCCAGTTTGCTGGAAAGACGTGGTCATTTGTGCTCTCTTTTACTGGCCTTACAAAAAGGTAGGTGGAGACTGCTTGTCCCCGGTCTATGCAACTTTATAATGCATGGATGTTGCACATGGGAAAATTTGCCATTAATTTGTCCATACTCCTATTTCCTTTGCCATATACAAAATTGAGCACCATCATTGAGTTTAATTGACAAATTCCTCATTGTGGTTTTAAACTCTCTGTTAAATGATGGAATGAATGATAATGATTTAAATGAGGGGCCTCCGTGACCGAGGGAGTTACCACGCTACTTCAGCGTAATCACGCAGGTGCCTGTCACCATTGCAATTGCTGTGAGTTCAAGCCCAATTTCAGCTGCCTACGTCTCCTGTCCTACGAGGGCTGGTCTGCCACCAATCTGCGGACATGGTGGGTGGTCATGGGTTTCCACTGGGCTCTGCCCGATTTCCTCCCACCATAAGGCTGGCTGTCGTCATATAAGTGAAATATTCCTGAATACGGTGTAAATATATCAATCAAATGAATAAAAAAAATAAGTATGATCTAATGGCAGTCAGTTAAAGACGTATCATATTTCTGTGAAAATTTGGAAGGTTCACAGGTAAGTAAACAGATAAATAAAACTGAATAAATTTTTGTTGTTGATCAGGGATTGACTCAAGTTCAGATCCCAAGAAGCAGGTCTGCATGGTGGATATCCGGGATGACATGGTCTGTCGTAAGGTAAGGATGGATGATATGGTCTGTTGTAAGGTAAGGATGGATGATATGGTCTGTCGTAAGGTAAGGATACATGATATGGTCTGTTGTAAGGTAAGGATGGATGATATGGTCTGCTGTAAGGTAAGGATGGATGATATGGTCTGTTGTAAGGTAAGGATGGATGATGGATGATATGGTCTGTCGTAAGGTAAGGATGGATGATGTGGTCTGTCGTAAGGTAAGGATGGATGATGTGGTCTGTCGTAAGGTAAGGATGGATGATGTGGTCTGTCGTAAGGTAAGGATGGATGATGTGGTCTGTCGTAAAGTAAGGATGGATGATGTGGTCTGTTGTAAGGTAAGGATGGATGATGTGGTCTGTCGTAAGGTAAGGATGGATGATATGGTCTGTCGTAAGGTAAGGATACATGATATGGCCTGTCGTAAGGTAATGATGGATGATATGGTCTGTCATAAGGTAAGGATGGATGATGTGGTCTGTCGTAAGGTAAGGATGGATGATGTGGTCTGTCGTAAGGTAAGGATGGATGATACGGTCTGTTGTAAGGTAAGGATGGATGATGGATGATATGGTCTGTTGTAAGGTAATGATGGATGATGGATGATATGGTCTGTCGTAAGGTAAGGATGGATGATGTGGTCTGTCGTAAGGTAAGGATGGATGATGTGGTCTGTCGTAAGGTAAGGATGGATGATGTGGTCTGTCGTAAGGTAAGGATGGATGATGTGGTCTGTCGTAAAGTAAGGATGGATGATGTGGTCTGTCGTAAGGTAAGGATGGATGATGTGGTCTGTCGTAAGGTAAGGATACATGATATGGTCTGTCGTAAGGTAATGATGGATGATATGGTCTGTCATAAGGTAAGGATGGATGATGTGGTCTGTCGTAAGGTAAGGATGGATGATGTGGTCTGTCGTAAGGTAAGGATGGATGATATGGTCTGTTGTAAGGTAAGGATGGATGATGGATGATATGGTCTGTTGTAAGGTAAGGATGGATGATGGATGATATGGTCTGTCGTAAGGTAAGGATGGATGATGTGGTCTGTCGTAAGGTAAGGATGGATGATGTGGTCTGTCGTAAGGTAAGGATGGATGATATGGTCTGTCGTAAGGTAAGGATGGATGATATGGTCTGTCGTAAGGTAATGATGGATGATATGGTCTGTTGTGAGGTAAGGATGCATGATATGGTGTGCTGTAAGGTAAGGATGAATGATATGGTCTGTTGTAAGGTAAGGATGGATGATATGGTCTGTCGTAAGGTAAGGATGGATGATCTGGTCTGTCGTAAGGTAAGGGTGGATGATATGGTCTGTCGTAAGGTAAGGATGGATGATGTGGTCTGCTGTAAGGTAAGG
Organism: Acanthopleura granulata; assembly: GCA_016165875.1. NCBI lineage: Eukaryota > Metazoa > Mollusca > Polyplacophora > Chitonida > Chitonidae > Acanthopleura > Acanthopleura granulata. Next base: position 18,932,145 of record JABBOT010000006.1, read on the forward strand.
ATGGATGATGTGGTCTGTCGTAAGGTATTATACATGATATGGTCTGACGTAAGGTAATGATGGATGATATGGTCTGTCGTAAGGTAAGGATGCATGATATGGTCTGCTGTAAGGTAAGGATGGATAATATGGTCAGTCGTAAGGTAAGGATGGATGATGCGGTCTGCTGTAAGGTAAGGATGGATGATATGGTCTGTCATAAGGTAATGATGGATGTTATGGTATGTTGTGAGGTAATAGTGGCTGCAGCCTGACTATACACTACACACCATGATCATAAGCAAACTGTCAGCATATACAGTGCAACCTCGCCTAATTAAGTCACAGCTTTAGGCTACTCTCTGTACCAAGGCTATCCTTAAGAAACTGTCTGTAGGGAACTTTTTTTTTCATCTGAGTCTCGAAAAAGATAAGGATTTTAAAGAAATGAGCATGGAGGGAAAAATAATAAAAAAATTGTGCAACACCAATAAAAACTTTTGAGTAGGCCATTTCTTGAAGTGTCGGTCAGGTTATACCCATCAACCATACAGATATATTTAAGGATGGCCTGGCTTGTTGCTGTGAACTTTCTTTTCGTGTAGCAAGGTTCAATCTGGAACATATTCAATCCTCTTGAAAAGGAGTCGATTGGGCTCAGAAATTTAGGGCCTTCTAAATGGTGAAACATCCATACCTTTGCCGTATTATAGAAAAATGGTGACACCAACCAATTTTTGTGAATCAGAATTTTAAGGGTGCATGTTTAAACTATATTTTGTGTGGGCACTGCAGGGATGTATAGACCAAACATTCTTGAAAATATTGTTACGGCCTAATCAAATTAAAAAAAAAAAACAAAAGTATACCCAGAGCATGGCATTTAATGAAAGTCAGAGTTGTAAACATGAATAATTATTGCTTTTGCCAGAGTCATGGATTCCAGATCCCGGAGAAGCTGCGGGAGTTTGAGGAGGTCGTGGAGCGTTACGCTGTAGCAATGGTCATATATGCAAACACGGGGACAGACGGAAAGTACGTTTTAAAGAAGTAAAAGCTACAAAATATTACTTTTGATGCCGAAAAGAAATCAATCTCAGCTTCCATCAGAAACATCAAAACCTTTCTTACATCTATTGATCTCTTGGAATATTATCACAAAGTGAATAAATTTTAAAATTATGGGTAATGTTTATAATTTATTTTTTTTATTTGATTGGTGTTTTACGCTGAAGGATATTTCACTTGTACAATGGCGGCCAGCATTATGGTGGGAGGAAACTGGGCTGAGTCCGGGGGAAACCCAGGACCATCCGCAGGCTGCGGGCAGACCTTCCAGTGTAAGGGTATGTATGTATGTCTGTGGGAAACCCAGGACCATCCGCAGGCTGCGGGCAGACCTTCCAGTGTAAGGGTATGTATGTATGTGTGCTTTGGTTTTACGTCGTACTTTATTTTTCAGTCGTATGAGGATAAGAAGGAGTTCTTAGAATATTTATATGCTGTGTGTTCTTGTGGCAAGGAGAGTCCATTCCGCCAAAGCACAGCTTCTACTGGGACATCATGTCGAAGACACCACACATGACACCCCACCCAGTCACATTATACTGACACTGGACTGACCAGTCCCTTTTCCTTGCTTTAACCTCTCAGTGCTGAGAGCCAAATGAGCCAGCGACAAGAACCATTTTAAAAGTCTTCGGTATAGCCCAATGCAGGAATGATCCACGTAAGGGCAATGTATATAAGGTGCCTTTACAAGGGCCTTTACAATAGCCAGTTCAGCCTAGCTGCCCCCTGGGGCACTGAGGCTGCAATTGAGGGCTTAGTTAAGCCAGGCTCTCATTATTTTGGTCAAAGCTTTAAGTCAGGAGGTTTATGAGAGACAGAATGAAGGATGGTGGCTTACCTCTGGCTTTCCATTTTCCTCCAACCAGAAAACTGTCCACCATTGCATAAGCAAATAATTCTTCAGTATGTGGTGGGAATCAAAAATGAGTGCAGTCTTTTGAAATCTTTCAAAAGGGTATGGAGGCCTTCTAGGCTGAGGACGTTAACATGCCAGGGAGGTGTAATGACCCAGTACCTCTCACCAAAAGGGTATGGAGGCCTTCTAGGCTGAGGACGTTAACATGCCAGGGAGGTGTAATGACCCAGTACCTCTCACCAATGTGGTCACTGTGAGAGTTTATGCTGGCTTCCTCCCCGGCCGTACTTGGGAAGGCCTGCCCACAACCAGCTCATGGTTATAAGTGAAATATTTATGAGTACGGTGTAAAACTCCAAACAGATAAATGGAATAAAATAAATCGCAAGGATATGATGTAATTTTGGTGTGACTTACAGGCTACGCGACAATGTGGTCAAACTTGCCATGGGGAGATCACTGGCCATGGTGATTAACAAGATAGAGGGCGCTGTTAAAGGTGAAAAGTGAGTAGAATAATGGAGAATTCTTCCTGTCTCAACACAAGAGTTTTCTGTTTTGCACACTTTTTGTGTTTGAGTGCCCATGAAGCTGTGACATCACACTCATGCATTGCAGTTTTTTGTATGTTTTGTTTGTGGGGAAATTGAGCTGTGTACCAGCATTACAGTGTCACTGGAACATTTTGTATGTTTTTTTTTATTTTTTATTTTATTTTTATTTATTTATTTATGTTTTCCTTTATTTTTTTGTATTTTTGCTTGTGGAGAAATTGAGCTGTGCACCAGCATTACAGTGTCACTGTTCAATGACTTTCAAATACAGTATCTCAGCATGTTGTCTTTCACAGCGTCATCTGCTAGCCAGTGCCTCAGGCGGGTGAAATGTCTGGATGTCCAGGGTGTCGGATAAAGGGAAGGGATAGGAAAATGAACTACACTGGATAATGTTCTGAGAACTACGGCTTATAATAACCCGAAATTACAGTATGTTGTACTACAGAACAATCGACATAGCACATGTAAATTATGAGTGTTAAGAAAATCCAGTTTTCGACTCATGAGACCGTGAAGCATAGTTCTCGATTGGCTCCCATGTTATTTTTGCTATGATTTCACTGCCCTGTCTGTGCGAGCAGAGGGTGTTGGTTGGAGCAAGACCGCTAATGCCCGGATGTCTGCAGTCTCAAATTAACTTATTTCCTTTCATACAATATTTTTTTGTTTATATTTGTTTTTTCTCAGAGGTCCCAAGTTGATGCTGTACAGTTGCCATGACACCAGCCTCATTCCTCTGCTTGTTGCCATGGGGATGTATGATGGGAAATGGCCACCATTTTCAGCAGAGATTGCATTTGAGTTATATGAAGACAAGAAGGGTGAACACTGGGTTAAGATTCTGTATCTAGGGGAGGTAAGTGTGTTGGAAGTGTGAAATACTGAATGTGTATCTTAGAAAAAAAAATTAGTGATGTGCAGTCACAAGCTGTGACACAAGGTTTTTCTTTGGACAGAAACCTTTTTTCACACTCAGTTTAAAAAATACTAAAACTCTGTTTTGTCCACATGCCAATGGAACAACATTTCCTGAAGTAATGAAAATACTTAATTTATTCTGTGTAAGCTCAGTTTCAAAATTTACCAAAAACACAATTTATACCAGAAAAGTGCCCCCAAAGCCCCTGGACACATACACATTTCTAAATACTTCCCAAAAGCAAGAATAGCAACAATCCCCAACCTCAAAGCTTAGATTGAATGTTGGTGTAAGTCCTTCACTGTACCCATCAGCTGTTGCATCGCTTTGAGAACGTGTTAATTAAAAATTGAAAACAGACCGATTCCCAAACATACATTGCATACATTGATATGTCAAATGGTCATGCTTTTGGGCATTCGCCTCATAAAAGCCTTGGAGGCCTAGCTGGCCGAGAGGTTTAGCATGCTACCATGGCGCAGTGAGCCAGGAGCTTCTCACTGTCCGGGCGCTGTGAGTTCAAGTCCAGCTCAAGCTGGCTTCCTCTGTGGCCTTATGTGGGATCAATCTAAAGAAGTAAATAAATAAACCATAAAAGCCGTAAAAAATTGTCTTTGTAAGATCCCAGAATTCTTCAGCGTGATTTCATGTATACCATATATAGATATTTTAAACAGTTTTCACATAACATTTCAAAAACCGAATGTAAAGATGTGGTCTGTTTTCAACAGGACATGACAAAGCAAGGTTTTGGCTCTCCAGTTGTGACAGTTAGTCAGATGAAGGCGGTCTTATCAAAGTACCTGGTGGACAATGAGCACCACAAGGATTTATGTTCGGCGAAGTTTCCTGCGCAACTGCCGGGTGAGATTACACATATGTTCGCTCTTGAATGAACCAGTGAATGAATGCTTATTGTTTAATGCCCTAGTCAAGAATATTTCACTTATACGAAGGCAGTGTCTCCTTGGTGCAGGACGGATTTCCACCGTATCTTTTATCTGGTGCTGCCTCACCGAGACGACTTGCTGAAGACACCTAGCAAGCCCCCTCTGTTCGCTCTTGAAAGATTTACCTAAACAATTCAAGAATCAATTGTACATGTACATGTGTATTTATTCACAAGCAAGATTCATGTTTATATGAAAATGCATGAAATATTGTCTAGCAGAATACAGGCTTTGAGGGCTTGACAGATAACAGAATCTCCACATTTTTACATAACAGACTCAATTATACGCCCATGTTAATCTCATGCTTTAACATATTTTTTTTTTTATCAATAACTTAATTATGAGTTGACTGGGATTCCCATTTTAGGCTTGGGATCTTCCATAACTCAGTTGAAGGTCACATTATGAACATTATGAAGTTTAGTGTGGTTTAAAACGAATCAGACAATCACACAGTTTCTTTCTCTACCAAAATTTTAATGGTTGTGGTCAAGTTTTATTTTATGTGTATATGATTTGAATAAGGTAGCTCATTAAGGTCTTTGTGAAATCCTCCTCTGATACTCACTGCCTTCAATGTCTTACTGTATGGTATGGCTTCCCACACCTGATTTATTAAATAGAGTCTCTTTCTCTGGGTGCCCATCCAGCCTTGGCTTTTGCCTTAGAACTTAAGAATTGGGGGGGGGGGGGGTTGAGTGGCCATATGCTTTCATGACATAACATCTTCAAATATGGGAGCATTTTGTTGAAATTTCCTGTGCAGCTTCATTTTGTGGCCCTTCAGAACCAGTTCAAAAGCTTGCTTGAATCGTGCATGTGTTTTGCAGGATCTATAGCAAGAGTTATGTGATGCCATCAGGCCATGCGTGATGTCTGCTCTCACAGTACCAATGTTTGAGACGCTTAAACAGGATTACTGCCTGTTCAGTTGTACACATCTTGTTTGTCACCTGATTCTCTGCGGTTATGGACAATGACCAAATACAACATGCTATCAGAAGTGAGATTTGCTCAGTGATACATTATCCATGACTAAATTGCTCATTTTTCCTGATTCTGGGCATTGTGTTCACTGCAAAAAGCTATTTTTAAGGTTTGTATGGAAGGTAAGGGGATATCCTTCCCCAAAAATGTAAGTTTCAGCACCAAACATAATATTTTGGGTCATTTATTTACCTCTAAAAATGCACTTTTTTGCAAGAAATTTTAGGTGGTCTCTCTTTGGATCTCTTCCAGCACCCAATGACCTGAATCTACCAGAAGGATCTCTGTTGCCGGACCATGAAGAAACCCAAGAGGAGGCAGCTGAGGCTGACGAAAAAGCTGAGAGACCTGCAGGGATGTGAAATCGAAAACAAAACAGAACAAACAACTGTAGGGTAATGAGACGACATTCAGCGTTAAGTTTTAGACCAACTGTGTGCATGTAAAAAAAAGGGCAGCATTCAGATTTGTTGGCCACATACATATATTTGAGGAATGAGAAATTTACTCTTGCCACACGATTTTGTTTATGCTACATTAGGTGATACACTACAGGACTATTGGTCAATTGTTGAAGAAAAATGGAGAGGTCTGAGGGCCGATTCCACAGAACTCAACTTAAGCAAAATGACTTAAGCTACTAGGCTGGCTTAGCTGAGCCAGTTTCATCTGTCTGTTTAAATCAATTTCACAAAAATGTGACTGGCTTGGTTGTGTGGAATCGGCTTGAGTCAGCTTTTTAGGGGCTTAGCAAGTATCATTGGCTTAACTCAGTTTTAGTGGCTAAGCAGTGCTTTGGGGAATCTGCCTCAGTACTTTAACTAAAGCCCAAATATAACTTTAATGTTTGAGATCAGCAAAAAGATCAAAGCTGTAACTCTAATATGCTGGAATTCACTAAGGCCCAAGGTAACTCTAATGCTCAAGGATTCTTAAATCACACGTTATGCTGGGATTCACAGTAACCAAATCAAACTAATGTTCCTGCATTCACAAAAGTTCAAAGGCCACTTCTAATCTTCTGGGATTCACAAAGGTCATTGAAGTTGAATTGAAAATTTCTCAAAGCCCAAGTCTAAAATTGTTCTGGGATTCACCAAAGCCCAAATCTAAAATTGTTCTGGGATTCACCAAAGCCCAAATCTAAAATTGTTCTGGGATTCACCAAAGCCCAAATCTAAATGTAGAGTTGGAAGATTCTCTCAACTTTAAGTTAACTTAGTAACAAGTAACCTGAGATCAATTACACCCTAAAGCCAGTTTTTATGCTCCAGGATTAACAAAAGCATAAAGATAACTGTAATGTGTGATTCACAAAATCCCAAAGCCAACTCTGATGTGCCAGTATTTACAAAACCCAAAGCTAAATCTGATGTGCTAGTATTTACAAAACCCAAAGCTAAATCTGATGTGCTAGTATTTACAAAACCCAAAGCTAAATCTGATGTGCTAGTATTTACAAAACCCAAAGCCAACTCTGATGTGCCAGTATTTACAAAACCCAAAGCTAAATCTGATGTGCTAGTATTTACAAAACCCAAAGCTAAATCTGATGTGCTAGTATTTACAAAACCCAATGTGCTAGTATTTACAAAACCCAAAGCCAACTCTGATGAGCCAGTATTCACAAAACCCAAAGATGACTCAAAGATATATGTGTATTGTGCTGCAGTGACCTGGAATCGAATAAGTTTAGGAACCCTAAGACAATAGTTGTTCAGTTGTATTATTAGTAGATCAGAATTGTACAAATTGAGAAAACCTCGACTTAAGAAAGATCTGCATTTATGCATTTGTGTGAAAAATAAAACACCATTGATTGTCTAGTTAAACTCCAGCCTTAAATTGGCTGTGGTGGTGCAGCTTTAGGAAGGGGTTTCACTTAAAAGAAAACTTAAATAATGACAACTGACCGGTTGATGTGATCAAAATACAGATCAAAATATTTGCAACAAAAGACTTAAGCCGGGTAATCCTGGTTAGTGTGTTGCACTGGCATGCCTTTTACAGTTACAGTACAAAAGTTTTACCTCATCCAAATTCTAGTCACAACAATTTTTGTATTTCTGTACTTGTGTTTTGCAAATCATGTTGTCTGATTTTGCAAAAGAAACGAAAACAGGAGAATTTGGAGTATGTTTTTAGATGAATGACGGTGTGTGATTTGTCTGGAGTGAACAGTTGTATAGGTATATGTGTGTAGTGCACCTATTTCATCCTGACCATTTTTTTTTTCTGCCACACATTCAATTATTTATTTATTGATGTTTTACACCAAACTCAAGAATATTTCACTTATACAACGGCGGCCAGTATTATGGTGGAAGAAAACCGGGCAGGGCCCGGGGGAAACCCACGACCATCCGGAGGTTGCTGGCAGATCTTCCGACGTACGGCCGGAGGAAGCCAGCATGAGCTGAACTTGAACTCACAGCGGCCGCATTGGTGGGAGGCTTCTGGGTCATGGCGCTGCGCTAGTGCGCTAACCGACTGAGGCTACATATACAAGGAGTAGGCCTAATTGTGGATTTGTGTGGAGAGAATAATTTCGAACTCATTCTTAACAAACTTGAACTTTTCCTCTGTCATTTTTATTTTACATTAGTAACTTAAATCTTATTATATACTCGCTGAAAATAACATGTGTTTTTGTCTTTCATCGTTGTCAGTGAAAAAAAAAGCCATTTCAGTCAGATGTTGTCTCTAAAGTTTTGTAATTATTTGTCTCACTGTATCCTTAGGCTGTCACCCATGTTTCTAGTTAAGATTTTTATTATCTATATGCATTTCTAGTTATATACATGTGGTCATATAACATAAAACAGCTCTGCCAGATATTTCCTTGTGTATGTATTTGTTGATGCCTGACCTGGTCTCTGTATGTATTTGTTGACCCCTGACCCGATCTGTACATGTATTTGTTGATGACTAACCTGATCTCTACATGTATTTGTTGATGACTAACCCGATCTGTACATGTATTTGTTGATGACTAACCTGATCTCTACATGTATTTGTTGATGACTAACCTGTTCTGTACAAGTATTTGTTTCTCACCAACCTGTGATTACATGTGTTTGATGAACAAAATACACGTATATTTTAATGATAAACTATGCAAATATATGTTGAAATCTGGATAAAACTTAATGTTTTATTGTTAATTGAAAATGACAATTTTGCGCATGCACATAGATCATTTGATAGGTATGTTTCATAGCCTTCACGTGATCTCGATACCATTCTTTGAAATGTAAAGGATAGACTGACTATTTTGAAATGTAAAGGATAGATTGATAATTTTGAAGTGTAAAAGATAGGTATAAACTGACGATTTTGAAATGTAAGGGCTAGTCTAACAATGTTGAGATGTAGGAGATCGACTGACAATTTGGAATTGCAAAGAATAGACTTGACAATTAGGAAATGTATAAGATACACTGACAATTTTGAAATGTTAAGGATAGATTGACAGTTTGGAAATGTAAACGATAAATTGGACACAATTTGAAATGTAAAGGATAGACACAGTGTGTAATGTGAAGGATAGACTGACAATTTTGAAATGTAAAGTACAGACTGAAATTTTGAAATACGTTGGATTGCACCATTCACTGTATAAGGAACTCGTAAAATCGTGTCTCATCTATAAATTTTTTTATTTATTTATATTTTTATTTATTTTTTTTTTTTTTTTGGAGGGGATGGGGATATGCGCGTCACTGAATGGAGTAAAGTATTTCAATTTTATATGCTGGATTCCTAAGAATCCTCTTGCTAATGTTTGTGACTAATGCACACTTCCATCCCAACCTATCTCTCACTACATTCAACTCAATCCTGCGAGTCAAGTTCACAATGACAGGAGTAACCGGTGATATGTGCTGTAGGGGGCAGCACCTGTAATCCAGTTTAATCCAGTTCACTTCCGCCCTCGTTTGGTTCGTGTTTTGTTATGCAATCTGGGCTGCTGTTTTCAACGATAAACTTGACGAAGTTGTAATATAGTATAAGTAATATTCAGTTTTGAATTTTGCAGCTTTTTTACGACACGCTCTCGGTAAGATTTTGGATTTCCAGTTGTACATCTGCCACGTTGTGTCAGAATCTTGGTAATCAAACACTGGGCTCTTTCGCAAGTCATCTTTATATCTATGTTTTATTTTAATTCAACGGTTTGATTCCAACAAAGTTTAAATGTATTTATATAGGGTGTGTTGTATATATAGTATACTGTTCTCTGTGGGCCTAAAACATGATCACTGTTAGTTTTTGCAAACAAATATTCTTTCCAATTACTTTTACTCTGTGGTGGTTTTTATTTTTTATGTTATTTTTGCATTATTGTCAACTTAAATGTTTAACGGCTTTACATATGCCCAACATGTGTGACAGTGAAAACCTGAAGACACATACGTTGCAGTTGGGTTATGAATTCACAAATTAAGTAACAAACTACTTGTAGTTAAATTCATTTCCAGTTAGATATGCTGACTTATACGCCATATCAGTTACAGTTACGAGACGCTGGGTGGTGATTACCTTTAACATCCACTAAAGTACGGTTGACTTTGTTAATCTGCATATGTTTATCATGGTTTGGAAATATATATATATATATATATATACCTATATCATCATGTAAATGGACTCTTGTGTATTTCTCGTGAATTTTCAGTTTTGCTGAGAGTTCATATCAGAATTTGGAAGCCGAATCAGCATTGCATAAGTCTCTCGAGATCACGCTGCTTTTGGACGAGACAGGATGGGGCTCTCGCCAACTACCGTGATTTCAATGAGGTTAACAATTAATGTTATTGTTGCGCGCGAGAGCCCCCACCCTGTCTCGTTCAAAACCAGTCTGATCTCGAAAGACTTCTGCAATACCGATTCGACTTATACCGATCCTGGGCATTCGACCCTAAAACCAAAGTTTCGCTAACACTTTCGACTGCTGAAGGCAACCTGCTAGTCCAAAGTGGCAGATAATCGTTACAAATTGTGGATTGATCACACGATGAGTTCTGGAGAACCATGGCGAATCTTGATCTACAGAACCTTTCTGTTACTCTTTCTGTTAATAGATTGCATTACCGTAATATAGCGCTTAACTCAAACAAGCAGTGGTCTAGTCAACTCAGGTCATACTGGTTTATTTATTTATTTATTTTTTTGTTTTGCAGAAATTGATGGCAGAAAAACACAAAAACACCTCAGCACAACGCTGACAGCAGCACAATTCGCTAAAATATTTTTGTAAGATCTGTAGAGTTCGGAAAGAATTACTGATAAGCACTGTCGTGCAATTCTAATTATCATTCTACCATGTGATGACAGCGGTGTTTTTCTCCTGTTGTGCGGCGTGAAGCGTGTCCTGAAGTCACTAAACTGAAAAGATCTTTACTGTATGATACACACGTCTCCGTGGCGCAATCGGTTGGCGCGTTCGGCTGTTAACCGAAAGGTTGGTGGTTCGAGCCCACCCGGGGACGAAATTGTTTTTCCTTCATGTCAAGTCTGCAATCTCTTTCCGTTAATATATTGCATTGTTGTCTTCGAATCTTCATCTACAGTATCTTTCTGTTAATAGACTGCATTACCGTAATATGGCCCTTAACTCAAACAAGCAGTGCTCTAATCAACTCAGGTCATACTGTTTTTTTTTTGGGTGGGGGGGACAAATTGATGGCAGAAAAACACAAAAACACTTCAGCACATCGCTGACAGCAGCACAATTCGCTAAAATATTTTTGTAAGATCTGTAGAGTTCGGAAAGAATTACTGATAAGCACTGTCGAGCAATTCTAAGTATCATTCTACCATGTGATGACAGCGGTGTTTTTCTCCTGTTGTGCGCTATGAAGCGTGTCCTGAAGTCACACAAGAAAATCACAAAAACACCTCAGCACAACGCTGACAGCAGCACAATTCGCTAAAATATTTTTGTAAGATCTGTAGAGTTCGGAAAGAATTACTGACAATCACTGTCGTGCAATTCTAATTATCATTCTACCATGTGATGACAGCTGTGTTTTTCTCCTGTTGTGCGCTATGAAGCGTGTCCTGAAGTCACACAAGAAAATCACAAGAACACCTCAGCACAACGCTGACAGCAGCACAAGTCGCCAAAATATTTTTGTAAGATCTGTAGAGTTCGGAAAGAATTACTGATAAGCACTGTCGTGCAATTCTAATTATCATTCTACCATGTGATGACAGCGGTGTTTTTCTCCTGTTGTGCGCTATGAAGCGTGTCCTGAAGTCACTAAACTGAAAACATCAGTAATGTATGATACACACGTCTCCGTGGCGCAATCGGTTAGCGCGTTCGGCTGTTAACCGAAAGGTTGGTGGTTCGAGCCCACCCGGGGACGAATTTGGTTTTGCACTGTCAAGTCTGCAAACTCTTTCCGTTAGTATATTGCATTGTTGTCTTCGAATCTTGATCTACAGTACCTTTCCGTTAATAGACTGCATTACCGTAATATGGCCCTTAACTCAAACAAGCAGTGGTCTAATCAACTCAGGTCATACTGCTTTGTTTTTTTTGGTTGGGGGGGGGGGGCAAATTGATTGCAGAAAAACACAAAAACACTTCAGCACATCGCTGACAGCAGCACAATTCGCCAAAATATTTTTGTAAGATCTGTAGAGTTCGGAAAGAATTACTGACAATCACTGTCGTGCAATTCTAATTATCATTCTACCATGTGATGACAGCGGTGTTTTTCTCCTGTTGTGCGCCGTGAAGCGTGTGCTGAAGTAACTAAACTCAAAAGATCTTTACTGTGCGATGCACACGTCTCCGTGGCGCAATCGGTTAGCGCGTTCGGCAGGCCTAATTATCATTTAAAGTATATTGTGCAACTTGAGGGTGAACTCGAGGTTTTTGAAAAGGAGAAGTGTAAGGGTGCTATTTTACGATCTAAAGCCCTCTATGTACACGAGAGTGATAAAAACACAAAGTATTTCCTGAATTTGGAAAAACACAAACAACAAGATAAAACCATATAAAGCTTGACGGCGTCAAATGGCAATACTGTATCAGATTGTAGAGGCATTTTGGGCGAAGTGTACTCATATTATAGTAGCTTGTACAAGTATGACCCGATTGATGAAGAAGCCAAGAAATCTGTGTTAGGATCTATAGATGTAGCCTTAAATGAAGAAGATAGGCTCCTGTGCGAGCAGCCTCTAACACTGGAAGAAATGACAACATCCTTTGGTGGTATGGCCGGTAATAAACGCCCGGGTAATGACGGATTGACGGTGGAGTTTTATCGCCACTTTTGGGGACTTTTAGGCCCAATTCTTTTTGATGTTTATGAGGATATCTTCAACAGAGGGCAGCTGACAAGAGTAATGAAAAGTGGAGTTATTTCACTTATTTATAAGCAGAGAGGAGACAGATCCCTCCTTAAAAACTGGCGCCCAATCAGGCTACTCAACGTGGATTATAAAATAATTTCTAGGTGTATGGCCAACCGACTTAAGAAAGTCATTGGAACTATCGTTAATGAATGTCAAACATGTTGTGTTCCCGGTAGGGATATAGCCGACACAATATGCAGTCTACGTGATGCCTTGTACTATGTAGAAAACGATGAAGTCGAAGCATATTTTATTAAACTCGATCAAGAGAAAATCTTCGACCGAGTAGCACATGGGTTTTTAAATGATGTTTTAACACAGTATGGATTTGGTGATAACGTTCGCAGGTGGATTTCAATTTTCTACACCGACATAAGGTCTTCTGTAAAGTGCAATGGGCATGTGACCCAATATTTTTCCGTATGTAAATCTGTGCGACAGGGTTGCCCCATATCCGCACTATTGTATGTTCTGAGCGTTGAGCCTTTAGGCTCATTATTAAGACGATCACCAGATGTAAAGGGTATCGATATCCCTGGCATGAACACACAATGTTTGCTATTTCAGCATGCAGACGACGCAACTGTAACGGTCTGTAATCGTTCTTCGGTTAAAAGTGTGTTGCGTGCTGTCAATAAATATTGTGAGGCTTCAAATGCCAAGGTAAATTTTGAAAAATCTGAAATTTATTGTTGTGGTATTAATGACAACGTTGACAAAATCGAAAACATTCCTGTTGTAAAGGACACAATAAAAGTCTTAGGCGTGCATCTTGGTCCGAACCAAAACGTATGCAATGAGCAAAATTGGACAGAAAAGCTCAAAAGTGTAAAGTGCACTGTTAATATGTGGAAACAACGCAAATTGTCCTTGCAAGGCAAAGTCGCAATTATAATGTCCTTATTATTGTCTAGATTCTGGTACAACGTGGCCGTTTTACCAGTCCCAGATGTTATTTTACAAAATGTAAAACAAACGTGCATGGATTTTCTTTCGGGCGGTAAGGCTCATTTGGTGTCCTACGGAACGATTATAAATGATAGGACTAAAGGTGGTTTAGGTCTGCCAGATATACGGAGCAAAGTGAAGGCTTTGCGGCTGAAATTTATGGGCCGTTTTTTCGATGATACCCGGTCTGCTGTATGGAAGACCTTCTTCAAGTTTTTCTTATCGAGATGGCAAAATCTGAACCTATACATGCCTTGGTTTTATATGTCATTGAATAAATCCCTGTTGTGCGGTATTCCCCCTTTTTACGCCGAAATGATGTTAGCCTGGTCAGACCTGCGGAAAAATGTAACTGTGTGTATTACAAATGCACAACAGGTTCTTTATCAACCTATTTTCTATAATCCAAACATCGCTATAGAGCAACACGCTCAAACCTTCGACTTTTTTATTAGAGCAAAGTTGTTTTGTATTAAGGATTTTCTCTATATTGTTATCTCCGGGTTTCTTCCAGAAAGTGCTATTGTTGAGATGGTGTTAGATGAATGTCCGGATGCAAATATTTCTAAAGTTGTTACTGTGTATCGCGCTATAAAGTCTGCGATACCAATGGAATGGCTAAATATATTGGGTAGAATCAATAATTGCTCTGAGAGAGAGAGAGTGAACCCTGTATCACTGTGAAGTGGACTGTTTTTCAACTGCATACATTCACAACAGGTATTTTGTACAAATATGTCACACAGCATTTGATAAGGGAACCAGCCTCTGTGAGATACTGGAGCAGGGTGTTTCCTAATTTTGATGTTGGCATTGTGTGGCCACTTGTAGGTCTCCCTGGAAAGAGTCCAGAATCGGTACAGCTGGACTGGAAAATTCTTCATAATGTCGTTTACACGAAAGAAAAGCTTTTCCGCATCGGCTTAGTTGACTGTGACAAATGTAATCTGTGTGATGGTGATGTAGAAGACTTGCTTCATTTATTTACTAATTGTCCTAATAATTCAGACTTTATAAAATATATCTGCGATATTCTGGAAACATTATTCCGTTCTGTTCACCCAAGCGTTTTAAACCAGATGTCTCACCAGGAGCTCCTGCTGTTCGCAGTAACGAGGAAGGTGAAAAATGTAAATTTCGTTTTTGTCAATATTGTCTGCAGTTTGGCCAGATTGGCAATGTACAAAACAAGAAATCTGATGGTGTATGACGGAAAACAAGGGTCAGTTAAGGCTTTATTTAAGTCCTTATTAAAAACAAATATATTTTCCTCTAGTTTGTATTGGGGAAAACGTAAAGACTTGTTTAACAAGCACTACTTGAACAAAAATCCTTTCATCAAGATAAATGTTACTGGTGAACTAATTATAAACTTGCCAGATTAGACACTGCAAAGCTGTGTGCAAGATATTAATGGAAGCCCTAACACTGTGATAAAAATGTTTTTAATCTCAGGGCAAACTTGTAAGAAAATGTCTATACCGTTTCATGTATACTGAAGGAAATAAAATATTTCTCAAGAAAAGAAAAAAAAAAAAAAAAAAAAGAAAAAAAAGCGCGTTCGGCTGTTAACCGAAAGGTTGGTGGTTCGAGCCCACCCGGGGACGAATTTGATTTTGCATTATGTCAAGTCTGCATACTCTTTCCGTTAATAGATTGTATTGTTGTGTTCGAATTTTGATGTACAGTATCTTTCCGTTACCAGACTGCATTACCGTAATATGGCGCTTAACTCAAACAAGCAGTGGTATGGTCACTTCAGGTCATACTGGTTTATTTATTTATTTATTTTTTTGTTTTGCAGAAATTGATGGCAGAAAAACACAAAAACACTTCAGCACATCGCTGACAGCAGCACAATTCGCCAAAATATTTTTGTAAGATCTGTAGAGTTCGGAAAGAATTACTGATAAGCACTGTCGAGCAATTCTAAGTATCATTCTACCATGTGATGACAGCGGTGTTTTTCTCCTGTTGTGCGCTATGAAGCGTGTCCTGAAGTCACACAAGAAAATCACAAGAACCCCTCAGCACAACGCTGACAGCAGCACAATTCGCCAAAATATTTTTGTAAGATCTGTAGAGTTCGGAAAGAATTACTGATAAGCACTGTCGTGCAGTTCTAATTATCATTCTACCATGTGATGACAGCTGTGTTTTTCTCCTGTTGTGCGCCGTGAAGCGTGTCCTGAAGTCACTAAACTGAAAAGATCTTTGCTGTGTGATACACACGTCTCCGTGGCGCAATCGGTTAGCGCGTTCGGCTGTTAACCGAAAGGTTGGTGGTTCGAGCCCACCCGGGGACGAATTTGGTTTTGCACTGTCAAGTCTGCAAACTCTTTCCGTTAGTATATTGCATTGTTGTCTTCGAATCTTGATCTACAGTACCTTTCCCTTAATAGACTGCATTACCGTAATATGGCCCTTAACTCAAACAAGCAGTGCTCTAATCAACTCAGGTCATACTGCTTTGTTTTTTTTTGGGTGGGGGGGACAAATTGATGGCAGAAAAACACAAAAACACTTCAGCACAACGCTGACAGCAGCACAATTCGCCAAAATATTTTTGTAAGATCTGTAGAGTTCGGAAAGAATTACTGACAATCACTGTCGTGCAATTCTAATTATCGTTCTACCATGTGATGACAGCGGTGTTTTTCTCCTGTTGTGCGCTATGAACCGTGTCCTGAAGTCACACAAGAAAATCACAAGAACACCTCAGCACAACGCTGACAGCAGCACAATTCGCCAAAATATTTTTGTAAGATCTGTAGAGTTCGGAAAAAATTACTGACAATCACTGTCGTGCAATTCTAATTATCATTCTACCATGTGATGGCAGCGGTGTTTTTCTCCTGTTGTGCGCTATGAAGCGTGTCCTGAAGTCACACAAGAAAATCACAAGAACACCTCAGCACAACGCTGACAGCAGCACAATTCGCCAAAATATTTTTGTAAGATCTGTAGAGTTCGGAAAGAATTACTGATAAGCACTGTCGTGCAATTCTAATTATCATTCAACCATGTGATGACAGCGGTGTTTTTCTCCTGTTGTGCGCCGTGAAGCGTGTCCTGAAGTCACTAAACTGAAAAGATCAGTAATGTATGATACACACGTCTCCGTGGCGCAATCGGTTAGCGCGTTCGGCTGTTAACCGAAAGGTTGGTGGTTCGAGCCCACCCGGGGACGAATTTGGTTTTGCACTGTCAAGTCTGCAAACTCTTTCCGTTAGTATATTGCATTGTTGTCTTCGAATCTTGATCTACAGTACCTTTCCGTTAATAGACTGCATTACCGTAATATGGCCCTTAACTCAAACAAGCAGTGGTCTAATCAACTCAGGTCATACTGCTTTGTTTTTTTGGTTGGGGGGGACAAATTGATGGCAGAAAAACACAAAAACACTTCAGCACATCGCTGACAGCAGCACAATTAGCTAAAATATTTTTGTAAGATCTGTAGAGTTCGGAAAAAATTACTGATAAGCACTGTCGAGCAATTCTAATTATCATTCTACCATGTGATGACAGCGGTGTTTTTCTCCTGTTGTGCGGCGTGAAGCGTGTGCTGAAGTAACTAAACTCAAAAGATCTTTACTGTGCGATGCACACGTCTCCGTGGCGCAATCGGTTAGCGCGTTCGGCTGTTAACCGAAAGGTTGGTGGTTCGAGCCCACCCGGGGACGAAATTGTTTTTGCTTCATGTCAAGTCTGCAAACTCTTTCCGTTAATAGATTGCATTGTTGTGTTCGAATCTTGATCTACAGTATCTTTCTGTTAACAGACTGCATTACCGTAATATGGCGCTTAACTCAAACAAGCAGTGGTCTAATCAACTCAGGTCATACTGGTTAATTTATTTAGTTTTTTCTTTTGCAGAAATTGATGGCAGAAAAACACACAAACACTTCAGCACAACGCTGACAGCAGCACAATTCGCCAAAATATTTTTGTAACATCTGTAGAGTTCGGAAAGAATTACTGATAAGCACTGTCGTGCAATTCTAATTATCATTCTACCATGTGATGACAGCGGTGTTTTTCTCCTGTTGTGCGCTATGAAGCGTGTCCTGAAGTCACACAAGAAAATCACAAAAACACCTCAGCACAACGCTGACAGCAGCACAATTCGCTAAAATATTTTTGTAAGATCTGTAGAGTTCGGAAAGAATTACTGATAAGCACTGTCGTGCAATTCTAATTATCATTCTACCATGTGATGACAGCGGTGTTTTTCTCCTATTGTGCGCCGTGAAGCGTGTCCTGAAGTCACTAAACTTAAAAGATCTTTGATGTGTGATACACAAGTCTCCGTGGCGCAATCGGTTAGCGCGTTCGGCTGTTAACCGAAAGGTTGGTGGTTCGAGCCCACCCGGGGACGAATTTGATTTTGCATTATGTCAAGTCTGCAAACTCTTTCCGTTAATAGATTGTATTGTTGTGTTCGAATCTTGATCTACAGTATCTTTCTGTTAATAGACTGCATTACCGTAATATGGCGCTTAACTCAAACAAGCAGTGGTATAATCAACTCAGGTCATACTGGTTTATTTATTTATGTTTTTCTTTTGCAGAAATTGATGGCAGAAAAACACACAAACACTTCAGCACAACGCTGACAGCAGCACAATTCGCTAAAATATTTTTGTAACAACTGTAGAGTTCGGAAAGAATTACTGATAAGCACAGCCGAGCAATTCTAATTATCATTCTACCATGTGATGACAGCGGTGTTTTTCTCCTGTTGTGCGCCGTGAAGCGTGTGCTGAAGTCACTAAACTCAAAAGCTCTTAACTGTTTGATGCACTCGTCTCCGTGGCGCAATCGGTTAGCGCGTTCGGCTGTTGACCGAAAGATTGCTTCATGTTAAGTCTGCAAACTCTTTCCGCTAATAGATTGTATTGTTGTGTTCGAATCTTGATCTACAGTATCTTTCTGTTAATAGACTGCATTACCGTAATATGGCGCTTAACTCAAACAAGCAGTGGTCTAATCAACTCAGGTCACACTGGTTTTTTTTTTTATTTTTTTCAGGGGGGGGGGGACAAATTGATGGAAGAAAAACACACAAACACTTCAGCACAACGAACAAAATTGTTCTTGCTTCATGTAAAGTCTGCAAGCTCTTTCCGTTAATAGATTGCATTGTTGTGTTCTGGCTGCTAACTCAAAAGAAGCAACGGATCAGAGCAACGACTGGCGTCATAGTGGTTTTCATTGGACAAATTCATGGCATAAAAATATATAAAACATTTTCAGCACAATATTGATGACACCGTAATTCGGTAAAATGTCTTCTGTGATAGGTCTGTAGAGTTCCGAAAGAATGATTGACAAGCACTGTTGGAAGGATGAGCAATAACATGGAAAGCGTCCGTGGGATCCGTGTGGTGATTTCCTCAATTCTCAGCCATCAACATCGCCACATAACCCAAGGAGACTTTGATTGCTGTGTGGTTCTCATGGGCAACTCTTTGGTTACAGTAAGATGTGGTAGAGCATGATATACACGTCTGACAGGGAAACAAAGATATTCACACATTAACTCGTTAAAATATCCCAGCAGGTCTCAATAGGCCTTTTGCTTTGGTCGTACATGTGAGTGGGAGGATTTTCCAGCCACATGGGGATGGTAATGAGAATGTGCGTGTCTACCCAGTTTATGTTAGGCTGCCTCATTTCGTATAAAAGAAATATTCTACAGAAGGGCATAAAACACCAATAAAATCAATAAATCAAGTGACTGGCCCAATTTCTTCTTTCAAGGTATGCTTTTCATCAATTTAATTTACGTGTATGTGTACATACAAAACTAACTCCGGAAAGAATTGTGCGCACCTTGGTATGGGTATGAGTTGTCTGTCCTACAGCCGACGTCCTGTCTCGTACATTGCTCAACAACCGCACACCCTTTGTTCACACGGAAACTCGCGATCTGGCCGGTGACGTAACTGAAAGTGTCAACTATCTGGCACACGGATTGGTCTGAAAGCAAAAGAAGAGTATGAAACTCTACACTACACTTTGAAAAGGAAATTAAATATGAAAGAAACCAAAACGTGATGTAAACACATCATCAGTGAGTATTAAATAATGTAAATCGTGAATTGACCCATTAAGTGTTTTATGGAATCTTAAACTGAGCATATGAATGATTATGTTCCCTTGAATTTGTTTTTCTTTCGAGATATGATATCTGTTGTGTAGTTAAGAATTAAACATAAATTTAAATGTGACGAACAGTTGAGGAATATATAGCTTGCCTTGAGGACAATACCTGTCGGGCGCCCAGTCATTACATTCCAGGTTTCTTCCAGGACACTTCCAGCACGTGATCCCTGAAAAACAGGATTCCTTGTTAGAAAAACGGTGTTCTCAATGTTTGAAAATGTGTTCTGTCTATAAGTTGTAGCTAAATCCAGACATTCTCAGATAAAATGTGAAACCGTTATGAAAGCAAAATATACTTACGGTTCCAGACAACGTTGATGGTGTAACCGGAAAGAAGTAGGGAATTGGGCATTAAGAGTAAGACGCCAACTCGAAGATTCAGGACTCTGAGAAGATACTGTGTAATCGGGTGTGTTGTGCTGTTGTGTTCTATAACGGTCAATTTGTGGTAACTTGGTAGGTAGAGCAATTTACGATCGCTTCGATAGCTTAAAACAACCCAAGGCATACAGGTATTCTGGAATTTGTATCAAGACAGACGAATTGTGAGTCCTGCCCAAGTCTGAGAGTTCAATGATTTGAACTCGGTAAGGCTCCGTATTTATACACAAGGTATTACGTCATGTAAACAGTAGGTGTTAAATTTAAAGCCTAGACTTCCTACCAGTGTTAAAGGCGGAGGAGATTTTAGTAAGCTGCCGAGAAAACTGGGAAGTGATCAACATCTCCGGGTGGTTGGGACAGCCTGGAGTGACGTAATGGTGTCACTTTGAGAGAGGATTCCCTCTTTTAACGGGGACAATTGAGCAGCTGGGCAATATAAAGACTTCTGGCTAATTAAGGACACACCGTTAATTTAATTTGAGAGTGACTTTTACCTTTTGCATTGTTTTTAGTGAAGTAAGTGTTTATCTGGGAATCAGTGAAGTTAATTTGTGGACAAAGGAGATGTACTGATTGTCTTTGCTCCAGTTGGTCACATGTACCTGTGAGCAGGTATATAAAATTCACGTTTGGTCTTGAAGGTCTACGGCTGATAGACGTCTGACGTAGCTGGTCAAGTTACAGAAGCTTGTAATGGACACAACAGATAGTCCTCAAGTTAATCAGTATTTATACCAAAAACCCTTGAATTTAACAGGGAGCTTTTATTGTGGATAGGTTATATTTAATGTCATTAGCATTTGTTACGACGAGCGCTCAAGAAATTGACATAGGCCTATTGAATAACTGAAGAAACGTGAAAAGCAATGAAATGATTGCTTTTGGTCTTTAGAATCAGCAGTAAGAAATGAAATTATACCTTCTATTTGACACTGCATAACATGCATGTTTTCATTTAAGTGAAGGGAATTAATGACGTCATATCTAGCGATTCTGAACGGAATTGCACAAAATAAAGATAAGCACAAGTAAGTGACAGGCGCACGAAATTCCAACAGTCATCTAACAGCAACAGAAACTGTTTTCTCACACAGAAAGAACTAAATATGATCAAGGCCGTGCGACGGCTTTCAAGGTTACTTGATATTGTATATGTCAGTAGAAATGTGAAACAGCTGACTGTCATTGGCCGAGCATGTCTCTTTAACGTGTGTTATTATACAGGTAAAGAAATGACCGTTGTATAGAACTGGAAGAATGGCAATGAACAAAAAGTTTTATTCTATAGACATTTAATAGTTAATTGTTTGGTTGTTTTGCTTCACTGATTATCAGGATACATTCCTCGATATCAAACAAGAAGAAAGCAATGTAGTTTGACAGTGAACACAACAAGTAGACTAAACAGCATTTACATCAAATTCTCTTAAATCTGATGGCTTGCTTTTCCTTTTGGCCACCTATATTTGAAATCATTACCGTTTGTTATAGTGGATGTGAACGAGTGTAGTAGATGAAAGGATTTAAACGCACAAGATTTTCTTATGAAAATGTCATTTTTCTTTTCGGGGTGATGCCATAGCTTAATTTCTGTTCGACATTCAGTGGGTCAGTTGTTTTAAAATGCGGTTTTTATTGCAAGTTAATGACTTTGATGGCAGTGGTTTGGAGGATTATTGGTAGCGGTTACAGGGAAATCTGAAAAGAAAAAAAAACACAGCTGGAAGTAGATGGAAATAAAAAAACACAATAATTCAAACTGTTCCAAATCTGGACGGTCGAGGCCTTCAAAAGTTTCTCAACAGTAAATATTTTAATTTCTGCAATGTTGTCTCTTCCGTTAAGAAGTGTTTAATTTTTTTTTCAATTGTAGTAAATTCAAGATTCTAACCGTTACCTAAAAACCAGGGTAAATCCAACACAATCGGACAAAAATGGTGTTGTTTTTTCCTTTCCGATGTGTCAAGGTTTAAAGATGTGGTAAACCGAGAAACAGCAGCTAAACAATCAGCGGAGGTATTCATATAACCCACACTTTTGCTCACCCATCCATCAAATATTCAGTGTTACATGTATATAGACGTGCATGAAAATAGACAAGTAGGGTTTAGAAGTAAGCTTTCTTTCAGACATAAATGTGAATGTCAGTAACAAGAGTGTCATAGAAATAGTGCTTGTTTAGATTCCAAGTTATATTCTCCCGCACGCGTCAAGTTTCTTGCTCTTTCGGGGGCATTTGTTTGTGCCATTCACACCAGAGGTCTATTTCGAGTAGAAAATGCAAGAAGCACTTAAGGCATACAAGAGATGCAGAGAAGTAAAAGCAACTCAATTTAGTTCGATTCATTGTGTCTAGATAATCCGTTATAGTTGGTTAGATACGATCCTTAATCTGTCCATACTTGAGATGGCAGTAATCCTTTCTGTCCCTCCCACAGAGGAATAAAATGTCCAAGTCAGCGATTCCTGGCAACTACATTAAAACAGTTAAAAGGATGCATAAAGATTAACTAGGGTATAACTTCTCCTTCTTAAGTACTGATCTTGAGATTAACTGAAGGATAATCCTCGGGATTTAAAACAAATATGTTATTATAAAAAGAACAGTCAACCCCGTCTGCCTATTTCCTTGACAGAAATTAGTGTCAAGCTTTCACTTTTAAATTTTTGTGAGAAAATCTATTTAATTTGGGTAAAACGCTATAGGTGATAATTATTTCAAGAAACTACAAAACGTGGGGTTTTCCACAACCAAAATGATAAAAATACATTAGAAGTAAAGCATGTGATTTTAAGGATTTAATCTCTTTTAAGCACCCTGTTGGAAAATAATCGTTTTACTAATTTTTGTATACGTGTAGTAGGATGCTTTTTATCCAGGCCAGAGAGTCATGAATACATTGAAAGAAAACCCATTGAAAATATAGGCAAAGGAAAAAAGGAAAAAACTTTTTCTTCTGAGTACAGAAACAATTTACACTTGCATCTATTTAGTAAAGAAAACACCTTCTTTTCTTTGTCATCCTTCCAGTTGTGCACTTTGAAAATCTTCTTTAATCTCATAGTAACAAATGGTGATGATTTTAAATATAACTTTCTTTAACAAAAAAAAACCCCTTCAGATTAGAGGCTTTCATATGAATATTTAGGTCTATGTTTTGTTGACTTCAAACCTCTGTGGATTGACCACTTCTGACACCCCAGGTAAATAGTATTTCTGCGCACAGGTAGAGATAGCCTGTAGGAGCCAAGACACGCAGCAGATCTTCTCTCTCCAAAGATTATCCCCAGTGATTCCCACATAAACACTTTCTTCACTGGTGAAATTAAAAGGCAAAAGCCATCATCAAAGTTCATCATGTGTGTGTCCTAAACTGGCCAGAGGTGTTTATACCTCCGTGGTGATCATTTGTGCCCGTCAAATGCTGGAACCCCATTTCAAAGTCACACCATTACGTCACTTCAGGCTATGCCTACCACCCGGAGATGTTGACCACTTCCCAGTTTTCTCAGTAGCTTAAAATTTCCACCGCCTGTGCACTAGGGGGGAGTCGGGATTTTTAATCTTAACACCTACTGATTGCATCACGTGACCGTGCATTAGATTGTGTATATATACGTGGCCATTTCTGGGCAAATCACTCAACAACTCTCACTCACAGCCTTTACTTACAAGCACCTGCTTTGATATTAACTCCGGAATCTCGTTTTACGTTTGGTGGTTACAAAACTGCGCATGTAATTGGGATTTACCGTTAAAAAGAGAACGTCAGGTTAACACGGCCATTTACACAGGATCGTCACGTCCCTTCTCCCAAACATATGGATTTCCGAGTCAGTGTCTTGCTCTTAGTGCCCACACTGGTGGTCATTTCCGGCTACACGATCAATGTTGACCAGAATAGTAAGTATTCACCAGTTTCCTCTAACACTTTGAGAATTTTCTTCACTAATTTACTAAGTAAGTCCCACTAAAGATATGGTAGCAGATTGTTAACACATGTTGGTCATTTTAGTGAGGGATTTCACATTTGGAGAACTCTGATACAGGAAACTGAGTCTTTATTCAAACCCTAAGAATTTAATGGATTTCTTCCTGTGTTAGCCACCTGTTTTAGGACAGAGTAATTAAACAATGGTGCCTTCAGTTGGGGCTAGTAACCTCTGGAGACAAGAGGTTGGTAAAAATATAAAATTTACAAGAATTTTCACCGAAACTCAGTTTTGCTAAGCACACAGTGTGCCTTATGATGTTTCAGGAATCACGTGCTGGACGTGTCCTAACAAGGGAAGTAACCTGGAGTGTAATGACTGGGCACCCGACAGGTATTGTCCTCAAGGTAAGACATGTAATCATGGAGTAATAGTAACATTTTAACATCTAATTGCAAGAAAACTGCTATCGACCAACTAACAACTCTGCACAGTGAGAAGTGAGAAAAATTATGTTTCGAAATAAAAACAAATCACTGTAATAGACCTTATCTCACACTTGTCACCTTACGCTATGATTGTTTTTGGAACACAGATTAAACTTTCAAGTAAGATTTAGTGCTCCACGTTTGGCTCCTAAAGGAGAGTTTGCGGCACAGTTCCCTTCGATTTCATGTGACAGGTGCAATGTGAAACCCAGTGTAAAGCATTATGCTTTTCGTTTTCAGGCCAACCTGTTTGCCGAACGGTCCACACTTTCAGTGACGTCACCGGTCGGATCGACAGTGTCCATGTGAACAAAAGGTGTGTGGATCGGGCGCAATGTACGAGGGAGACAATCGGCTGTAGGATGGACAAGACAACAAATACCAAGGTGTGTAACGTTGAAAAATTATATGGAAGTGAAATGTCTACTTCAATTATATCACGCACATTTCCAAAGAACACGTCCTACTAAATAATGACAGTTGGCTGTAGGAAGGACAAGACAACAAATACCAAGGTGTGTAACGTTGAAAAATTATATGAAAGTGAAATGTCTACTTCAACTATATCACGCACATTTCCAAAGAACACGTCCTACTAAATAATGACAGTTGGCTGTAGGAAGGACAAGACAACAAATACCAAGGTATGTAACGGTTAAAAATTATACGGAAGTCATACGTCTGCTTTATTTAATTTAATGAATTAGTTTATCACTGTTTTTGTTTTTTTTGCTTTTTCAGACATGTGTTTCTTGTTGTAACACAAATTACTGTAACGAGGAAGTTGCCCATGACAACCACACAGCAATCAAACTCTCTGTTACCCTCATTGGATCGGCCTCTGGTAACGAGCTCTCCTATTGGCTAGTCTTCATTATGGCTCACATGACGATATTGACGGCGGAGAACTGAGGAAATCAGTGTGTTGATACCCACGAGTGCTGCTAGGCTAGTGTTCGGTGTTCCCTGAACGCTTGCCAACCGTTTGTTGTACGGATTTCATATATACCTTATTATAGTGCTGCCCCTTGTGCTATATGTACCACTTTTCTGTGGTAACATTGTGAAATAAATGTGATGATGATGATGTATGTGTTTTGCTGGTCATTCATGTCTTGATGATAACCACTATACTAAGCATTTATTTTGATGACCACTGCGGCCAGGATCATGATAGGCGGAAACCAAGCAGAGCCAGGTTAATATCCGCGACCAGTTTGCTGATGGACTCTGCCACGTACGTGTCATCACTCCGCGCTGGTGCCTTAACCTCTGCGCCACGGAGGCCGTCTGCTGCAATAAGAGAGTGAGACTGTAGATCTGACCAGAGGTGTGTCTCGTGGGACAGTGTTATTTGTCCGGCTAAACAAAAAACCTTCAAACTTTCTGGTTTCTGGCTTTTTGTATGCAAAAAAGCATCTTTGTCTGTTGATTTATACATTGGTGTAAAGCCTAGTGTGTCAGCTTTCGAACGAATCTCGCTTGGTTGCGATTTTTCCGTGTTGTATGTCTAGCTATGCGAAGTCAGGGCTTTTGTCCCAGGCATTTAAGTCTGCTATGCTTATTAGGTATAAATACCTTTCTGCCTTGTATGGGTCAAAGAAGTGATGATTGAAAAGCACAGACTATAAGTGCACTTTATGCGTAGTTTGTAGATATAATGATGATAGGGTCAAAATAATTCACCTGATACCGTGTGGTTATTTAGTTAATTGTGAGTTTGTCATGTCGAGGTTTACTGCAATTTGCTGTCAAACTCAGTGATCAAAAAGCTTAAAGTTCAGGGTCACAGAGTAACTCTCCAACAAGTGGAACCACCGCTACGCTGACAGGCAAACCACCAAAAAGACCGTGACCCTGACAGTCACCGAACCACAGCGGTTTTATTTTGACAGAAAAAATATTGAACCGAAAAGTCGATGGTTCGAGCCTACCAGGAGACGATCATTTTTTTTCTCCTTTATCTCCAGGGCAAATAAACAAATTAATACTAGTATATTGTATTGTTGTATTGTGGCTGCTAACTTAAAGACAAGCAGTGATCAGAGGAACGCTTGATGTCAAGTTTGAGACATTTGCCTGTGACATTCACATCCGGGGTCTATTCAGAGCAGAGAATACAAGAAGCACTGAAGGCATACAAGGGATTCCAAGACGCAAATGGACCTAAATTCTATTGAAATTACTGTGCCTTAGAAATCCGTTATATCTGCTTACATACATTTCTTAATCTGTCCGTACTTGAGTTGGCACTAATCTTTTCTTACCCTCCCACAGAAGGACAAAGTGTTTAGGTTGGTCATCACATACAATAAGTGAACATTCAACAATATAAGAGGCGTCTTTGTGGAACTATAGAATATTTATGTGCACAAAAGAATTCCTCCTGTCCAACCTTCTAAAGGCAAAAATTAATTGAAAAATCACAGTGATACTAGGGTTTTAAATGAAATAACATTTCGCGCTGCCCACTTCGGCCACACGGGCCCCAGGCCACATATTGAAGAAGTTCGTAGGAAAGAGCCTTCGTGACTGGTGTCGAAATCGCTAACATTCTACAATTACAATCTGGAGACAATCACTATTTAGTTGTGTTTAGAAAATACTAGAAATGTTTTTTCTTCATGGATGGATGCATCCTATTGAAATAACATGGCACGATTCTCTGATCACCCTAATCCTAATGTTCTGAATTACTTTTGTCTCATGTAAGTTCACCAATATGAGAATGTGTAACATAACTATTTAAAAAGATATTTCGTTTGGCTTTTGGAGCATTTTTGTGCGCGATTAAAAATTAATTAAGCACTAGCTAAATAGTTAAAATATTTTTTGGCGATGTGCAGAGTACAGAAAGAATGACTGACAAACTATGTCGAGCAATTCTGATATTCATTCTACAGTGTGTTGTGAATAACCACGGCGAATCTTGATCTATAGTATCTTCCTGTTACTCTTTCTGTTCATTTACTATATTACCGTAAATCGATTGACGTAATACTGCTTTTTATTTTATAAACTGATTGCATAAAAACATATCAAACACTTAACTACTACTTTGACGGCAAACACAATTCGCTAAAATATTTTTTGTGAGATCTGTAGAGTTCGAAAAGAATTACTGATAATCACAATCGAATAATCCTGATATTTATTCTAGCTGAAACAATCAGTACTTTCTTAAACACGCTCCTCCGTGGCGCAATCGGTTAGCGCCAATATTTTTTTGCGTCAATATATTGCATTGCCGCTTTCCGATTTCTGACTCGAAAAAAGCAGAGCACCGACTGACGTCATAGATGTGTTTATTGCACAAATTCATGGCGGGAAATCCATAAAACATTTAAAGCACATTATGGTTAGCACCATATTTTGGCAAAATGTTTTCTCTGATGTTGGTTGACAAAGAATGATTGACAAGCACTGTGGGAAGGTTAAGCAATAAGTTGGAAAGCGTCTGTGGGATCCCTGTGATGATTTCCTCAATTCTCGGCCATCAACATCTGCAGATAACCCATGATTAAAGCTAGCCAATAGGAGAGCTCGTTATAAGAGGCAGATCCGAGGAGAGTAAGAGTGAGTTAGATTCCTGTATGGTTGTCATGGGTAACTCCCTGGTTACAAGAAGATGTGGTACAGCAAGGTACGCAGGTCTTCAACAGAAAAAAAGATATTCATACATTAATTCGTTAAAATATTAGTTCGTTATTAGCTATTGGTCGGCCTCATGCTTTCGTCGTACATGTAAGTGGTAGCATTTTCCAGCAACATGGGGATGGTAGTGAAAATCCCCATTGACCCCCTAAACCCTGTTTAGGTTATACTGACCACTTTCGTATGGAAGAAATATTCTCAAGTAGCACGTAAAACATCAATAAAAGCGATATATCAAATAATTGGTCCCATTTCTTCTTGGCAAGCTATCCTTTTCAGAAATTTAATTTACGTACAAAATTGACACTGGAAAGAATGGTATCCACCTTGGTATGGGTTGTCTTGTCTGTCCAACGTCCCTGTTTCTTACATTGGTCAGGAACCACACAGCGTTTGTTCACACGGACACTCGCGATTTGTCCGGTCACGTCAATGAAAGTGTAGAACGTCTGGCACACGGACTGGTGTGAAGGCAAAAGAATGTATTAAAAAATATAAATCATTAATTGGCGCATTAAGTGTTAGATGGAATGTTAAAACTAAAAATTAGAATGGCCATGTTCTCTTGTCAAAGATATTTTATATGAATTTGTTTTTGTTTCGAGCTAAGATGTCTGTTGTGTAGTTAAAAATTAAACATAAATTTAAATGTGACGGACAGTTGAGGAATATATATCTCACCTTGAGGACAAAACCTGTCGGACACCCAGTCATTAGACTCCAAGTTACTACCATTCCCAGGGCAAGTCCAGCAGGTGGTCTCTGAAAAACAGGAGGCGTTGTTAGAAAAACAGTGTTCTCAATGCTTGTAAATGTGTTTTGTCTATAACTTGTAACTAAATAAAGACATTCTCAAACAAAATGTGAAACTGTTATGAAAACAAAATATACTTACTGCACCGTGCAACGTTGATGGTGTAACCGGAGGTAAGCAGAGAAGTGGGTACTAAGAGCAAGACATTAACTCGGTGAGCTACGGTTTTGCGGGTGTGTTATGCTGATGTGTTCTGTAACCGTAAGTGTGTAGTAACATGGAAGGTAGAGCAATTTACGATCGCTTCGATGGCTTAAAACAGTTCAAGGCAAAGAGATATTCTGGAATTACTATCAATACAGACAAGCTGTGAGCCTTGTCCGAGTGTGAAGGGTTCAGTAATTTGTCCGGATAAAGTCTCGTATTTTTACACAAAGTATCACGTGATGTAAACAGTAGGTGTTAAGTCCCGTCTGCCTACTAGTGTTAAAGGCGGAGGAGATTTTAGTAAGCTTCTGAGAAAACTGGGAAGCGGTCAACTTCTCCGGGTGGTAGGGATAGCCTGGTGTGACGTAATGGTGTCACTTTGAGAGGTTATTCCGGGTTTGACGGGGACAATTGATCAGCAGGGAGGTATAAAGACCTCTGGCCAGTTAGGGACACACACTTGATGAACTTTGAGAGTGCCTTTTACCTTTTGATTTCACTAGTGAAGTAAGTTTTTACGTGGGAATTACTGAGGATAATCTGTGGACAAAAGAGATCTGTGGGGTGTCTGAGCTCTAGTTGGTCATATCTACCTGTGAGCAGGTATACACCATCTAACTGGGGTGTTGACCGTCTACGTGGTCACCGTCTACGTGGTCAAGTTACTGAAGATCATAATGGTGTCAACAGATAGTCCTCAAATTAATCAGTGCTTATACCAAAGACTCTTGAATTTAACTGGTGGCTTTCATCTTGGATAAGTTATAATTAATATCATTAACATTTGTTACGAGGAGCCTTCAAGAAATTGACATAGGCCTACTGAAAAATTGAAGAAATGTCAAAAGCAACGAAATGATGTTTTTTGTCTGTAGTAACACAAGTAAGAAATGAAATTTTACCTTCTATTTGACACTGCATTACATATATGTTTTCATTTAATTGATGGAAATTTAAGGACGCCACTTCGTGGGATTCTGAACGGAATTGCACAAAATAAAGATAAGTAGAAGTGCCTGGAAGACTGACAAACTTCCAACAGTCATCAGACAGCAAAAGAAACTGTTTTCTCCACACAGAAAGAACTAAATTTCTTCAAAGCCATCCGACGGCTTTAAAGGTTACTTAATAATGGATATTTCAGTATAAATGTGAAACAGCTGACTGTCACAAGACGTCTATGTCTCTTTAACATGTGTTGTTATATATGTAAGGAAAATAGCGGAGTGTACAACTGAAAGAATGGCAGTGAACAAAATGTTTCGTGTTAAATTCGTGTAACTTTAAATTGTTTGGTTGTGATCAGACGATTTTCCGTTTTGTTTCACTGATTATCATGATATACTCTTCGATGTCATTTAAGAAGAAAGCAATGTAGAGGACACAACACGTAGACTAAACTACCCTTTCTTCAAAGGTTCATAAATCTGATTGGTTGCTTTTGTTTTTGCCAAACTATATTAAAAATACCGTGCGTGTTTCTCTGCCAGAAACATACAAATGGTTGTGGGTTTCCCCCCGCCTCTGCCCGGTTTCCTCCAACCATAATGCTGGCCGTCGTCGTATAAGTGAAATATTCTTGAGTATGGTCTAAAATACCAATCAAGTAAATAAATAAATATACTTAAACTCATTACTGTTTGTCATGACGGATGTGAACGATGTGAACGAAGTTAGCAGATTAAGTGATTTAAAGGTACAAGATTTTCTGATGAAAATGTCATTTGTTTCGGTGTGATCTCATAGCTTTACCTTCTGTTCGACATTCAGTGGGGAGAGATTTTTTTTAAATACGCTTTTTATTGCTAGGTAATGACTTTGATGGCAATGGTTTGAGGGTTTAATGATAGCGGAAACCTGGAGAATAAACACAGCTGAAAGTAGCTGGAGATAAAAAACACAATAATTTTAACTGCGTTCTTGCTTAAAAGAAAACTGTTTTTTCTCCAACATTTGGAATCTAACTCTGGACGACGGAGGCCATCAAAAATTTCTTAATAGTAAATATTTCAATCTCTACAATATAGTCTCTTCTATTGAGAAGAGTTTATTCTTTTTCAGTTGTAGTAAATTCAAATTCCATCCGTTACCTAAAAACCAGGGAAAATTGATGTTAGGTATCAGACAAAAATGGTGTTGTTTTTGCCTTTCCGATGTGTCAAGGTTTAATGTTGTGGTAAACCAAGAGAAAACAGCAAAACAATTATAGGAGGTATTCATATAGCCCACACTCTTGCTCACGCATCCATCAAATATTCCGTGTTACATGTATATAGACGAGCATAAAAAATAGGCGGGAAGCGTTCAGAAATAAGCTTTCTTTCAGACATACATGTGAGTGTCAGTAACAAGAGTGTCATAGAAATAGTGCATGTTTGGGTTCTAAGATTCTCCTGCCAGTTTTATTGCCCTTTTGAGGGCATTTGCCTGTGGCATTCACATCAGAGGTCTGCATCGTGTAGGGAATTGACGAAGCACTTAAGGCGTGCAAGAGATTCAGAGAAGTAAATGCAGCCTAATTTCGTTCGATTCTTTCTGCCTTGGAAGTCCGTCAGAGTTGGTTAGATACGTTCCTTAATCGGTCCGTACTTGAGATGGCACTAATATTTTTTGTCCCTCCCACAGAAGAATAAAATGTAGACATCATCGACTGCTGTCAACAGCATTGAAAACAGCTGTAATGGTACATGAAGATTAACTGGGGTTCAACTTCTCCAAATTAACCACTGATCTTGAGATTAACTGAAGGATAATCCTCGGGATTTAAAACAAATATGTTATTATAAAAAGAACAGTCAACACCTACCGCATATTTTTTTGACAGAAATTAGTGTCAAACTTTCACTTTTAAATTTTTGTGAGAAAATTCATTTGATTTGTTTAAAACGCCATAGGTAACAATTATTTCAAGAAATATTAGAATTAAAGCAAATGATTTTAAGTATTTGATGTGTTTTAACCCCTCTGTCGTATACTGTTAAAACTACTGGATTTCGCATTTCTGTACACGTTCTTATAGTAACGTAATATGGTGTTCTTTTTTTTCTAGGGCAAAGGATCATGAATACATTAGAACAAAACCCGTCGGAAAATGTAGAGAAAAGAACGCAAAAGTTTTCTTCACAGTACAGAAACATTTCACAATTGTCATGCTTCCAGTTGTGCACTTTGAACATTTTCTTTAATCTCATAGTAAGAAACGTTGATGATGTTAAATACAACTTGTGTTAGCAAAAACAACCCATCAGATTCAAGAGGCTTTGATGTGAATGCCCATTAATTTGAGGTCTGTCTCTTTTGTGGACTGTAAACCTCGGTGCTTCTCTAGGACCGCCGAAGCCAGACGTCTGGCACGCCAGGTAAATTGTGTTTCTGCTCACAGGTAGAGAGGACCCTCATTATAGCAAAGACACACAGTACATTTCCTTTGTCCACAGATTATCCTCAATGATTCCCACGTAAACACTTTCTTCACTGGTGAAATCAAAAGGCAAAAGCCATCATCAAAGTTCATCATGTGTGTGTCCTAAACTGGTCAGAAGTGTTTATACCTCCGTGCTGATCATTTGTGTCCGTCAAAAGCTGGAATCAACTCTCTAAGTGACACCCTTACGTCACTCCAGGCTGTCCCTACCACCCGGAGATGTTGACCACTTCCCAGTTTTCGCAGAAGCTTACTAAAATCTCCACCGCGTTTCACACTAGCGGGGAGTAGTGGATTTTTAATCTTAACACCTACTGACTGCATCACGTGACCGTGCCTTAGACTGAGTATATATACGTGGCCATTTCTGGGCAAATCACTCACCTCTCACCCCCTGATATTAACTCAAGATTCTCGTTTTACTTTAGGTGGTTTCAAACCTGCGCGAACAACTAGAATTGCCTTTCTCCCAAATTACCTGTGATTTACCGTTATAAAGAAGGCATCTGCACAACAGAGCCATTTACAGAGGAACTTCGCGTCTCTTCTCCCAAAGCCATGGATTTCCGAGTCAGTGTCTTGCTCTTGGTGCCCACATTCATGACCACTTCCGGCTACACGATCAGTTTTGACCAGGAACGTAAGTGTGAACCATATTTTCCAAAAAAGCTTTGAAAATTTACTTAGCAGTTACTGAGCAACTCCTAACTGACATGATGTGGTTACATAGATTGTTAACACGTGTTGGTGATGTTAGTTATGAATTTTACATTTGGAGAACGTTGATACAGTACATTGAATATTTTTAAAGCCATCCCTAAAGAATTAATGAATTTCTTCCTGTGTTAGCCACCTCTTGTAAGACAGAGCATTTAAACAGTTGGATCTTCATAAGATTTTCCTCAGTGGAGACTAGTAACGTCTGGAGACAAAAAATT
The DNA here is from genome assembly GCA_016165875.1 of Acanthopleura granulata. NCBI lineage: Eukaryota > Metazoa > Mollusca > Polyplacophora > Chitonida > Chitonidae > Acanthopleura > Acanthopleura granulata. The sequence goes on from JABBOT010000006.1 coordinate 18,965,739, forward strand.
GGTAAAGAAAGGAAATTTACAAGAATTTTCACCGATTGGTTACAACACGGCGTGTCTTATGATGTTTCAGGGATCACGTGCTGGACGTGTCCTAACAAGGGAAGTAACCTGGAGTGTAATGACTGGGCGCCCGACAGGTATTGTCCTCAAGGTAAGATTATCCTGGACAAACAGTAACATTTCAACATCAGGAAAACTATCGGCCAACTAACAACTCTGTTCTCTGAAAACTGGGAAGAATTATGTTTCGAAATAAAAAAAATCACTGTAATAGACCTTATTTCACACCTGTCGCCTTAAGTTATCACTGTTTTCGGTACACAAATTTAAGTTCCACGTAAGATTTAGTGTTTCAAGTTTGTTAACTGACGAAGTGTTTGGTTCCCATCGTGTTTTTGTGTCAGGTGCAATGTGATACCCTGAGTAAACCATTATGCTTTTCGCTTTCAGACCAATCCGTTTGCCGAACAGTCCACACTTTCAGTGAGGTCACCGGTCAGATCGCCAGTCTCCGTGTAGACAAAAGGTGTGTGGATCGGGAGCAATGTACGAGGGAGACAGTCGGTTGTAGCACGGACAAGACAACAAATACCAAGGTGTGTAACGTTGAAAAATTATATGAAAGTGAAATGTCATCTTTAATTATATCACGCACATTTCCAAAGAACACGTACGACTAAATAAAGACATTTCTATTGTTTCACTGAGTTAATTTATCACTGTTTTTGTTCTTGCTTTTTCAGACATGTGTTTCTTGTTGCAACACAAATTACTGTAACGAGGAAGTTGCCCATGACAACCACACAGCAATCAAACTCTCTGTTACTCTCATAGGATCCGCCTCTGGTAACGCGCTCTCCTACTGGCTAGTCTTCATTATGGCTCACATGACGATATTGACGGCGGAGAACTGAGGAAATCAAAGTGTGGATGCCCGCGAGTGCTGCCAGCTATTTTCCACCGTTCCCTTAACGCTTGTCAACCGTCTGTTGCACGGATTTCATATATACCTTATAATAGTGCTGTCACTTGTGCTATATATATTTTAATACTTTTATGTGATAACATTGTGAAATAAATATGATGACGACGTACATGTTTTCCTGGTCATTCACTTCTTGGAGATAACCACTGAAGTATTTATGCTGATGCATTCATCATCTACTTATTGGTGTTTTGCGCCGAGAGACCGGACAGAGCCCGGAGGAAATCCACGACCGGGCTGCTGCCAGACAGACACTGCCACGTACGACCGGAGATGAGGTCAGTCTGAGTTGGACTTGAACTCACCATGACCGTATAAATAACTTTCAGACGATTCTGCCATCAAAGAAGTGATACCTGATAAGGTGAAATGAATTCACCTGATACCATGTGGTTATTTAGTAAATAGTGAGCTTGTCATGTCGAAGATCACTGTAAATTATCTCTCTTGATGGAAATGCTTAAAGTTTACGGTCGCAGAATGACACTCTAACAAGTAGAACTACCGCGGCACTGACAGTCAAACGAACGAACACCGGGACGGTGACAGGCAAACCACCGGAACGACCGTGACACTAACAGTCAAAACTCCGAATCACCGTAGAGCTGACAGTAAAATGACAGAATCACCGCGATGCTGACAGTAAAATGAAAAATCACCGTGAGACTGACAGTCAAACCAACGAAGCACGGAGAGCGTGACAAACAAACCACCGGAACGACCGTGACACTGACAGTCAAAACTCTGAATCACCGTAGCGCTGAGAGTAAAATGAAAAATCACCGTGAGACTGACAGTCAAACCAACGAAGCACCGAGAGCGTGACAAACAAACCACAGGAACGACCGTGACACTGACAGTCAAAACTCTGAATCACCGTAGCGCTGAGAGTAAAATGACAGAATCACCGCGATGCTGACAGTCAAACCAAAGGCAGTTAAAAACACTTTGACATCAAATCTGTCGTAAGGCGACGTGATAGGAATAAAATCATGTGATGACTTTGTGACAAGGGTTTTTTATCTGACAGGTGTTGCCAGCCTTTGAGAGCGTTTTCGCGTGATACTCATCATCATAAATGAAAAACATGTGTGAGAATTGTCGTCATGTGGGGCACATATAATTTTATGGAATAGAGGAAAAGTACGCTTTATTTGCGTATTTCAATGTTTCTTAATAACATACGCTAACATTTCTTCACTTAAATGCTGGGGGTTAGTAGTATGTGTGGAAGAAACAGAAATGGCATGGAATAAACCGCTGACCTTTGGCAAGCTACTGACAAACTTTCCCACACGTGACTTACAGATATTCACACCATGTTGGTGGGAGACAAATGGTCTTCGACGAACACTAGACTCTCCAAATGGCAAGACCGTTTACGTCGATTGCGTATTGCCACCAAGGCCCCTCAAGCAATGAGCAACTGGAAATGTTGACATTCTTTATCAAAAGTGGAGCTTTTAAGGAAAAATAAAGCATATTTAGAATCACACCATTTTGAAAAAGGATATGAAATTTAACATGTTTCCTGGGATTAGAATTTTAAGTAAATGCTTATTTTTGTATCTCAGAAGTTAAGGATTCTAGAGTCCTCCAGGATTGAAATTTGGTCCATTTTTTGTTATTTCACATTCTTATTCTCCACCCACCTATCTTTCCTCTCGCTTTAAGATTTCAACAAAATTCGAGTTGTAAATACCTTAAATTTCACAAAAAGTATAACAATGTTGTGAAACAAAGCATATGTGTTTTCTTAGTTCAACCTGATAAGGGGGATTATCTCACTGAAGAGGGTTACTTGCTGTGAATAGTCATACTTCTGACGTCACCAAGACCCCACAAACAATGAGAGCCTGGCAATGTTAAAACTCCACCCTCAAACCCCGGCTGGTAAGGAAATTTCAGTAAAAAATTTTGGGATCACTTATTAAAGTGCGGCGCACCTTTGTGCAAAGGATTTAATCGGTTTCCTGGGAGTAGATGTTTAAGTAATTGCTTAATTCTGTGGCTCAGAGTTTAAGTCTCCTATATGTTATCCTATCCAACCATAAATTGTTCTATAAAAATCTCTGCATGTATCTACTGGCAGTTTTCAGAAATATTAAATGGAGACGGTGGAATTGATAACCCACGAGACGTGAAATTATCATTTCCACCTCTCACGAGAAAAATATTTATGGTATGCAGCCTTCAATGTGAAGTATTCTTTTTATTATTTATACTCTAACAGTACCATGGTTAGTTTACTATAAAGACTTTTTGGCATATTTTCCAGCCGCAGGCTGTCACAGATATGCCTAGAACGTGACGTCGTGTCTTCTTGCGGGAGCTGAGAATGTAGCAGTTAACTAAACTTGCATTATGAAGTCATTCCGTTGAGATCAGACTGGAACTTTATAAAGTATCATGTCTCTTTTTTGACTTCATGACGTCTGGGTGTGAAATATCAAAATGTGATATTTCGCCGCAGTAGTAATAACACGTTTATCAGTGAAGGAAACGGTTTACATTCTGTTATACTTGAATGAGTATCATGATTTTGAAAATTCATTTTATTGTGTGAAACGATTAATATTCTCGACTGAACCTAGATCCTTGTAAAATGTAAGCACGGTATTGATTCTGCTTGGATCGCGGCCTTTAGCCTACTACGAATTGCTTTAAGCTAGGCAGCTCAGAGGCTCGATTTTCATGGATCAATTTTCTCTCTAATGACAAAAATGAAATTTTCCGAAATCACATTTCCTCAAATATTAGGCACAAAAATGTAGTAAACCAGGCGGTCTCTCCATGGATGGCATCTACCGTCACCATGGCTGCCATAAATATATATATATATATATATATATATATATATATATATATATATATATACATACATATATATACATATACATATACATACATATATGTATACATACATATATATACATGTATTATATATACATATACATGTATACATATTATTATGCATATATATATATATATGTATATACATATACATGCATACATATATTATTGCATATATATATATACATGCATATATATATATGTATACATATACATGTATTATTATTATATATATATGTATATATATATATGTATACATATATATATGTATATGTATATATATGTATGTATGTGTATACATATGCATATGTGCATGTATATGTATATGTATATATATATATTATGTATATCATTACATATTATTACGCATACAGTATTTACATGCATACGTATATGACATATTATTACATTATTACATGCATACATATTAATGGCTGCATTACATATGCATGCCATACATACATGCATGCACATTACACACATGCATATTATTACATATGCATACGCATTACACATACGCATATGCATACATACATGCATATTATTACATACATGCATACGTATACATACATGCATACGTAATGCATACGCATGCATACATGCATACATACACATACATACGCATACGCATACGCATACAGACATATTATTATTACGCACATGCACATGCATACGTAACATTACATATTATACATATTATATACACACATATATCCTGTTGATTACACACAATAACATATATATATATATATATATATACATGTATACATATATATATATATATATATATATATATATACATATACATATATATATATATATATATATGTATATATATATATGTATATATATATATATATATATATGTATATGTAGATATATATATGTATATATATATATATATATATATATATATATTCCCGCTATCTTATCACATACAATTTTTATATTCCTTCTCCCAGTAGCTTGGTACCTCTTCCCTATCTCAAATAATACTTCCATTCTTGCACATAATTTCTTTTCGAATTGCTATACTTGTAGTTTGCGCTCCGGTGTTTGTATGTGATCCGAGAGCTTTTTGTAGATTCCAAGTGTTAACGATTTCAAAATCCTCCCTAGTCTGGTTACTATCCACTCTTTCTCATGGAATACCTTTCGTGTTGTATACGGTCCTATCTTGCATACAAAGTGCATAAAAGATTGTAACGTTTATGACCCGAACACAATTTTTCCTTAGTGTGCATATCTTTGCAAGTTACGAATGAAGTTTTAAATCATTTATTTACTGATTTATTTGATTGGCATTTTACGCTATAAGAATATTTCACGTTACACGACGGCGACCAGTACTATGGTGGGAAGTAACCCAAGACAATTGGCAGGTTTCTGGCAAACCTTCTCACGTGCGGCCTTGAGAGGAAGTCCGCTTGCAGTTATATATTATATTGTGTTAACCTTTCAAGTGTTGTGAAACACATTGTAATAAGGGCGTGTATCGAGGGATACGGATGTGCCGTTATCTTTTAAACTACAGGCTTGTCCATCGAAAAAATCTGTTTACTACATAGGCTTAACGCATATCCTGGTATTAAAAGTGTCCCTAACCCGGATATCCCCTGAGCTCCATACAAAAGTGCACACATGGCTGAAATTTTGCCCTGGCGGTAAATGTTTCAGCACATATACTGTAACATCCTCTCATAGTATAGCCTAAAAATGGAGAAGGTATTATACCTGCTGGTATCAAGTTGCTCCTTGTTCATCATGTGGCCGGAAGTTTCAGGTTAGTAATTACGAGAATTTCGCTTTTGTTTTACAATGTTTTCTTTTCACTGCCATTGTTATTGATGTATTTATTTACTTGGTTGGTGTTTTACGCGGTACTAAGAAATATTTCACTTATATCACGGCCACCAGAATTATGGTGGGACGAAACCGCCCCAAGTCCGGGGGAAACCCACCACCATCCGCAGGTTGCTGGTGGACCTTCTCTCATACGGCGGGAGAGAGAGCCAACATGAGTTGGACTTGAACTCACAGCGACCACATTGGCGGGAGGCTTCTGGGTCATTACTCTCCGCTAGCGGGCTAACCAACCAAGCGACGGAGGCCCCTGCCATTGTTATTGTACGTGTTTATGTATACATGTATGTCGGTATGCATGTATGTGTGCTTGGGTTTAACGTTATACTCAGCAATTTTTCAGTCATAGGACGACGATGAGTCCTTTGAATGTATATACGCTATATCTTCTTGTGGTAGGTCGAGTCCTTGCCACCAGAGTTCCGCAGCCACTGGAACATTATGCCGAAGACACCAGACATGGCATCCCACGCAGTCACATTATACTGACACCGGATGGACCAGCACTGCTTCCTTGCTCTAACCTCTCAGTGCTGAGCATCGAGTGAGGCAGAAACAAGTACCATTTTTAAAGTCTTTGGTATGACCCAATCCAGGTCACTGGGCAGTGCTTCGGTTGGAGACCAGTGAAACGATGGCACACTAGGTGTAAGTTCAATCCTTGCTTTGGAAATTGATTCCCCAACTTTCATTGTTGCTGGATGCCTTGGTGACAATAAGGCGGGTAGAGCAAGGCTCGTGCGGCTTGACAATTCTTGATGATATCCTGTGGAGTTCAAGTGATATGTGGAGAAAGACTGTCAGTAACGTGCCAAAAGTCCATGGTTTCCTCTAGATACACTTCAGTTTCCGATGCGCATTCGCAATCGCACTTTACTTCAGTATTTGCGTGAAATAACAATGAAATAAATATATGAAAGACGGAGTTACTTTAATTCGAGGACCCATTTCCGAAACAGTATATAGAACAGCATTTCCCGTAAGAAGTACTCAAAGTGAAGAGCCACACAGAAATGGAGTTATGCTGTGTGAAAAGACCAAGATAAGCTGAATTGAAAATTTCCCCACTGATTTGTTTACATTTTTTCACCAAATGTCAATCAAATGTTTTTGTTATATGGCAAGCTTTGTGGGCCATATTGATAATATCACCAGACTGTTTGTACACGTTTATGGCTAGCACTGAATAAACTTTTTGAGTACACTCACATACACGGATTGCGGCGAGTAACAACACATTACTTTACCACGAGCTATAGGCCTATTTTTTTCCACGAGCACTGTGAATAGAAAAAGAACTAGATTTTTCATATCCACACATACGACCTTCATTCAAATGCACCGCCAAATACATTGAACCCAGAAAGAGTGTCTTCTTCAGTCCGCTGCTTTTATTTCTCGTAAGAGTTCATTTTTTGTCTTTTGAATTTTGCACAACTAAACTATATTAAAATAAAAAGGCCCAATCCTTGCCCTGATGTCTAGATCGAACAATATTATTGCTTGACATTAACACGAATATAAGCTGGGAAAAATCGAAGCATGAAATATGTGACTAAGAGTTGAATGAAACTTCGGATTTCATTTTCCATGCCTTACATTTATTGAGATAAATACAATAAAAAATAAACCATAAAGTAAGGAAAAAGTGTATGTTAAAATTCGGGCAGCTTATCGTAAAGGGTATTCCACCTGGATTACATAAGCTAATATGCATGCAAGTTAATTGGGTTGCGCTAAAGTGATCACCGACAAATGAAGTTACGATGAGTGAATTAGACCCTCAAAAACTGTGTCTGTAAACCACCTTCGTTGAATTTTGCACATTTTTATTCACCAAATTATATACAGTCACATGTTTTCATTGAAGGGTGGGTTTTATGGATCATGTTGATAATGTGGTTGACCAGTGACGTCACACCGACTTTTCTCTTGTGCTAAAGCAGAAATTTAATGTCATCTTAGCTTTTTCATACACAAGCAAACATTACAGGAGTACTCTTCACAAGAAATTTATTCAGAGCATAATATTATCAATATTGTCCATAAAATCCGCCCGAAAATCAAAACATTTGACTGCGTTTAGGTTAGTGAAAAAAACGTAAACAAATTCAGTGAAGGTAATGTCAGAAGCAGTTTTGAATGGTCTTTACACTCACCATAACTTCGTTTTTGTGTAGCATTTCCCTTTAGTGAACAATGAAAAAAACAGATACCATACTGACCAAGCTCTTTTCGTGGCATTTAGACGTTGGGAAGGAAATAAAAAGGAAGAGATTATCATGGATATGCATCTTCTATTTCTTGGTAGACGACGCAGACGATGTTTCGAATCGTTGTCTGCTAATAAACAAAATTCAGTGACTTGACAACGGTGCTAGTTTCCATATCCAAACGTCGTCTGCAAGTAAATGAAAGTTATATATCCATAAGAATGATACGGTGGAAATCCGTCCTGCACCAAGGAGACACCGCCATCGTATAAGTGAAATATTCTTGAGTAGGGTGTTAAACAATAAGTATTCATTCATCCATTCCATAAGAATGTTTCCCCTGTTATACCGACCAAAGACTGCACATATATGCGTTGTGCCTACAAAGCTGGATTCTTGTGTTCAGTTTTTGATAAGTGCGAAAACATCCCATCGCACACTCTTCACCTAAAAACTATACGTAGAAAAATAAATACATTGATGCCGTACACGTCGTCAGGGGTGATAGAAATATTCTAAGAGTTACAGATATCGTCAAATGATTACATTCTTTGCCGATGAGCATTTGAATACTATATTTGCTTTATAAAATGAAAGGCAGCTCATGTTCCTAGTTAAGTTTGCCAAAAAGGTTGGACAATGTTACGTGTATATCGGTAAAGTATTGTACCACTGGGGCAGTGGAAATTAACATTTGACTGCTCGTCATCGATGAGCACGAAACGCAGCCATTCCGCCTGGGCTGTGACGTAAGTGTTCCATGCGAGGAACACTGTTGTAAACTTCACACTGTAGTATGCTTTTTAGGGTTGTGGTTGAAACTTAAGTATGTATGTAAATTATAACATGAAATGATCTAGAAACTTACTCTCGTCATAACATAATGGTCTCGAAATCATTTGCAGTCTTGCTCACACATGTACTAGTTATAATTAAAAGATATAACGTTGAAAGAGTGTCCTGTCCATATGTTATTGCATGTTATATTGACGTTCAGCTCAGAACATTTACGTCACAGCTGATGTATCCTAGCAGTCTGATTGGTCAGTGTCGCTTAATAGCATTGGAGCTTTCAGGTCCCCTGTCGGCAGCAAAGTACTCCGCACTTCAAAGGAAGACAAATCAGCAACGAATTCATACAAATTCAAAGAGGTTTTTGAATTCAAAAGATAATTTTGTATTTTTTTTTAATGAGTTGTACCTCAGTCATGAGCTGTCTTTTACTTCAAGGTGGTAAAATTTCTTGAAGTTATAATTAAATACGCTGCGAACACGTGAATTGTCTATAGACGGATATGTACATGGAGAGAATGTATAAAAGGAAAATTGTCCATGGGGGGATGGTATCCTTATGGGGATTTGATTTGAATGAATTTTATTTAACTTTATTCTTAATTTCTTTCTCAAGGATGACCCACAGCTAATTAGTCCCTTGTGGATCTCGTCTGATATACAAAATATATTGTCCATAGGGGAAATTGTCTGCGGGGGAACCTGTCTACAAGGGTAAATGTTCATAGAGCGAATATCAGGGATCCTGGGTGCCCTGACTCTGTCTCTCCCCTATCAGCCGTTTCTGGACAATTGGTTAATATTCTCTCATGTTTATGGCCGCTGGAAACCGTCTAAATCTTTCAAGACCTCCAAAAGTTGAGACCACAATGTACTGTTGTTGTAAGAAAAGTTATCACTCTCGGCAAATGCGTTTCATGTCTAGCAATGAGCCGACTAAAGCCTCAAATGCCTTAAAAATGGCATATATTTAACACTGACATAACAGGGAGCATGGAGTCTAATTTTTGGGGAGGTAACTATAACGAATATGGATAGGTCTGACTTTCGGATGTTTCTTATAAAGGGTCCATTCTGTATATTGCAATGCCGGTACTTGAACTGTCGTGAGGCGTACAGCTAAAAGAATAATGTCTATTTCACTCTAATGTTAACTCACTGGGAAACTTATACGGCGCACTGGCTAATTCGGTCCGATGTGTATTAAGTTGGGTCCACGATTGTTGCATATTTTAAGAAACACGAGGCCCGAAAACTCGAGAACAGGGCTAAGCTCGAGTTCTCGTGCCTCATGTTTCTTAAAAAGTGCGTCTAGAGAACACGGGAAGGCGACAATCATCAAATCAGCGCGAGATTATTGCTGATCTCGAAGGGTCAAGCCACCAAAGATTAGCGTTAAATTCGAACTTTTGCGTTGTGTCGTGTTCTTTTTAAAACGCGCAGTTCGACAATACGTGAGTCGAGAACGCGCGAAATAGTTTTGCCTAATCTCGCATTTCGGCGTTCTCGTGCAGCGTGGTTTTTAAAAGGGGTTGCTCGAGAAAGCCAGTTTCCGCATCCGTCTTCCATACAGAAGCTTGCTTTTTATCGCAGCAATGACGCGAAATATGGTAAATCAGTATATTAATAAGCGATCGCCTATGCTCTTGCATGTATCACTGTTAAGGTGGAGTGCCGGGAAGTTATCTGAGGCCTGTCACAAAATTAAATGACATGAAAAATGAGCTTGCTCTGGGGTCGAAAATCTGTACGTCAGAAGTGGGGCCGTCCGGTAGTTGCAAGCCAAATGTCGATGGTTTTCTCCACTTTTCTGATGAAAATGACATCCGTGATAGAGGTTGGCGTCAAATGTTCGGCTGGAAACACGGGTCACTCAGATCAAAGACAACCTTTCCAATAGGCGTTTCATCAATCAATCAAGTAATCAATTAAGTCAGTTAATAATCTGTCTTTGTAGGCCAGTGTAACACCCACCGGGTACCCTGTACGCTAACATGTCACTGTAACACCTCCAATAAGAATTGCCTGCCTGATCACCTGATGGGATGTGGGGATCTGGGGTGTCAGCCGGGGTGGAGCGGCCCCACCTGTCAGAAGCGTGAGTATGCCAGCCTTGTTTCCGTCATGACAATTGTTTCCGTCTTTTTCCCAATGGTTACTAGCTACTCTGGGTCCACTTTCACGAAATTTCGTAAATCAGTTTCTCGTAACTTTTCTCGTGAATCACGTCACCTTATGACGGTATAACCCAGAAAAGGTGACCCACGAAGTTTTGTGAAAGTGTCCCCTGGGGCACACCATTGTCTTAAAAGCAAGGTGAAACGATGAAGATTGAGAAAATTGTAAAAACATTCCACTGTATTAAAACAGGTATTGTACGTCTCGTCAGAGAATACAGAAACAACATTTTTTGCGCTTTTCAGTATGCCTGGTGTGACGTCACTCACGAACGTGTAATGCGACGTGTATTTACAAATGACGCTGCCCTTTCGAACGCTCGTGACGTCATCAATACACAGATGCCTCGCTCGACGTCATATAAAGAATATTTTCACGACACATCAGGAAAATTTTACGGACACAATCGAATTTTTCGTTTTTTTAAAGAATAGTGAGTTACATGGGTTAAATGGTGCTAGTTATCGAAAATCCTTGTAAAGGTGTTAGGTTTGTTCCGTAGGATTTCTTCCATATAACTGAAATATTTTTACGTATTTTGTATTCTGACCAGAGTGGCATTTTAATAGAAAGGACAATACTGAACCGAATGTATATATGCATGGAAAAACCATTCCTGTAAAAGCCGTACTTTGTGTGATGCTGGATAGTCGTGACATCAGAGTCCAAAACGAGCCAATTCGCTCACAACGAGAAACTCGATAGCGCCACCATGTCAGTGCTAACCAGTTAGTCGCGATTTTTTTCCCCATAATCCCAGACTACGCTTGTTTCCTCTGTGACGGCAGGCGAGCACTGTTATGCCCTTTTTCATATATACCAATTGAGGGTAGTGATGTTCGATCGTGTTTCTGGTTTCTCCAATATGGCGTATCCCAAATGCCAAGCAAGAATTCCAAATAATTAAGTCACTTAAAGAGCTATCAAGCGCAACACTGTGTGATCATTTAGGTCTGTTCCCTCCTCTCGATCGAAGTATTTAAGGTTTAATTATACGTTGTCTTTCTTTTAAGGACCAGGACGGAGGAAGTGTTGGGCTATTTGTGGTAAAAGAGTATGGTTCGAAGATTTAAAAGCGACCATCAATTTTTATTTTTTAGATTGTTTTAGAGCCGTGGCAACACATGTAAAGCTAAGTCATAACACACCCTGAATCGCGAATAATAAATACCTCCCTGTCAAAGGGGACGTAACTGTGAAAATAATTTTTATCAATCAGAACTCAGGATTATGTAAAGCCCGATAAGCGGATATGACACGAATTTGGCCCTGAGATCATTACCATTCTAACTTTTGAATGTACATAACTCTACTCACATACGAATGCGAATTCAACTCGATTACAGACGGTTGGCTGTTGCTCCTTGTTTTGTCAGTGCACTGACAAGAACGAAGAGCCGACAGGATGCTTAGGTGTGCTAATTTTGGCTGCACAAATAGCACGTCGAATACAGGCGAGAAGGAACCCGGGTGCACATTTCGCTGCTAGAGAGCGAAGGACGTCAATCAGCCTGCATCGGGTTGGTAATATTGTGGCGTCTCCTGACAACTATGTGTGCTTCTGAAACAAAACATGTTGAAGTTATGCCCGCTAAAGGTCTCACAGATGCATTAAACTGGCTTGAGTTGCACATGTGTTGACCTTATGTCACACATGGTGTGAATAAGAATCGTTCATTCACATATGAATGAAGCCGTTGTATTGATCTCTGTCTTAGTAATTATCACGCCACCTTCATGAGTATTTACAAGGGCTGGTTGATTGTTTACCATTACCCCCAATGGCCCCAAGGATTGTTGACAACTCGATGGTTATAATAATGCTGGGAGTGCATGCTGCTGCTGATGATGATAACGATGAGTACGGTGATGTTAACGATGATGATGAGGAGGAGAATTATAGCAATGTTAGCCATTCCTCTCAAAGAATATCACTTAAATGAATATTGTTCACGTCTTGGCGGATGAAAAAAAAATTGTTAAAAATATAGACGATCGACGCGTGCGCTCTCGCACTCTCTCTGTCGCTGAGGACCACGTGTCTATCGCCATTTTGACGTGTATGCCTGTACCCCGTATACGGGAAAGCTCGTCACTTTTCCCAGGTCGGTGGCTCGATTTCATTCTCCAGTATATCTTTTCTATGTATTTGATTGGTGCTTTACGTCTTACTCAAGATACACTTATACCACGGCGGCCACCACTATGGTGGGAGGAAATCGGTCAGAACCCAGGAGAAATTCACAACCATCCGCGCGTTGGTAGCAGACTCCCCGGCAGACGAAGCGATGATGAGATGGACTTGAGCTCACAGTGACCACATTGGCGTGTCGCCCAAAAAGAAACTTTGGAGTTGCATATATTATGTGACAAGAGAGTTTTATATATATATATATATATATATACTCTCTTATATATATATATATATGTATAAGAGAGTTTTATATAAGAGATTTTTTATAAGAGAGTTTTCTCTTATATAAAACTCTCTTATGTAAAACTCTCTTCTATATATATATATATGTATGCAATAAGAGAGTTTTATATATATATATGTATAAAACTCTCTTGTCACATAATATATGCAACTCCAAGGTTTCTTTTTCTTTATATATATATATATATATAGAACTCTCTTGTCACATAATATATGCAACTTCAAAGTTTCTTTTTCTTCCAATGTTTCCTTATTTTCCTGTGTACGCATACATTAAACATCAAGTTTTCCTGTTTCTTCAGTCGCCACGATATTGTTGAAATATTAATCTAGAGTCGTTCACTCATTAATTCTTCTTGTGCAGAAAATATTGTCTTCTCGTCAAGGAATGTGGACTCCAGTAGCGAGTTCAACAGCGACAACGTTGACACGCTGGCTTTTGATGGGAACTTGTCCACTGTGTTTCGCTCACTCGAAGAGGCCAGCCCGTATGTTGTGGTGAGGATACATAACCTGATCTATGGCACAGATATCTACGGTATCAAGATATATAACGGAGGTATAGTATGTTTACAAGATGCGGAACCTGCACATCTATACTTATGCGACTACTTAAGACACCCTGCTAGTGAAAACTCACAGCTAATTTTTATAGATCTTGAACTTATCGTACGATAAGCCGCAATGGACCTTTGCGAACGCTGAAGAAACTGAAGTGGCCAGTGACTCTTCGGTGCTCAGAGTGGTCGCGGTATTCTATTTGCATTTTGAAAAACTAGCTGGGATCAGCGGGAAATCTACATTAGTGTGAGCATCCCTTACCATTTTCAGTAAGGCCTAATCACACTTGAGCTATACGACTTCTTGCAGTCTTTGCGATTTGTCGCTATCTCTTTATGATGGTCGATTAATCGAGGCTGATTACCCCAGCTGAAACGCAAGAAATTGTAGTTTCCACTCAAGGATCACTTATATGAGAAGACAATATATATCAGTAAGCAAAATGCCGGCTGAGCTCCAGAAGTCGAAAAGCTGTATACACACATACATTTCAATACATATAATTAAGTAATTTAATCTAAGTAGTATAACATAGATATACAATATATAAGAAGAATACAAACAATAATAAAGTACAGTTTCTTACGGAGGTTATAGCAGACCACAAATCCGGTCAAAGCACCACGAAACAGAAAGGAAAGTCACAGCTTACAGAAACAGTACAATCCGCAGTTACTTGTGACTTCCTGATATCACGGGCGTCCAAGTGATAATCGGTGTCATGCCGAAACGCGGATAATGGCTTGTAGGTAATCGATCACAACTTTGCTGAGGGAGGTGGTAAACGGTGTTATTTTACCACAAAGAGTGACTATGGTTTCCATTGGCCGATACACGGCCAAGTGGTATTCCGCAAAACCTGATGCACAACAGTCACGAGGCAATGTACCACGATCACGCGCCAACAGCCAACTATCTGGAGAATTTATCTAAACAGTTATCTCTCTTGGTCTTCCCTCTCTCATCCACTTGTTCGTAAAGTAAACATTCGGACGAGCGCTTTCCCAGCGACAGCGTAGTTCCAGACATTTAGGGGTTTAGCAGAGAAAGTCATATCTTTCCATTCTTCTTCGACTTTCATGCGGTAAAATAAAACATATAGTTAATGACGCGGGATTATATTGTAGGAATTGTGAGCTCTCGGCAGGTGATGTACAACTCGTGCTATCCCGCGCTATCTCTATAATATCCGGAGTTTCCAGGCTCGCTACAAAGTGATGATTTAAGACAATATTAGTTCCAGGTGAAGCTGGGATATAAGTATGTCACAATCCAAAGGGGCAATGAGTACTGGAAGCTCAGGAGTGATGTCTCTAACAAAATAGAGGGTAAGGAAACGTTCAGTCGAAAACGTGACGATACAGTAAATATAGCGCTCAGCGTGGCAACGCCGAACGGGCCCAATGGCTCCTGCAACGGATATCGAAGTGAATCATCTTTACCAAGGACAGGTGTGTACAAGACTGCCTCACGCGACAGGCTTCTCACCACACTTACTGGAGGTCTTATACATCTGTATTGGTCAACATGGTGTCAGTAGACATGTAATATAACTGATAGAAGCGTGATGTCTGGTATCTTCAGCATGCCAATCCAGTGAGGCAGCACTATAAATATGTCATGTATGTCGTCAATGGCCCTGACCTGCTACAAGAAGGCACCATTGTGGTATGTTAGAAATTCTGTTAAGAGCTACTGTAAACTCCAACCAAAGAAAGAAGTGGTCTAAAATGTCCAATTAAATGGACAGCCAGTTGGGGAGTATTGTAATATCGACAAGGTGATACAGGCATCTATCCATCGAGGCCAATTGGAATTGGTATTGGCCTTGGTGTATGCTATTTTTTCTTTAATAAAAAGTATTCTCTGTGCGCTCTGGGAGCGGGCCATGGGTGAATGGCTGAAAACGTTTGCTCTTCAATTGCTAGAGATCAGGACTTCAACTGTGATTCGCACATTGCCGAGCTGTCTATGCTAGTGGGACATCATGACAATGACGACGATCGCGTGGGCGTTGGCACAGATGTTTGCTCGTTGAAGACCTCTTGTTTTCAACATATAGTGTGCATATCTGTGCGTCACTCGCCATAATGTTCTTCACTGACTTGCTAGAGGTCGGTGGTTTATGTTCTACAATCTTGTTTCCTTCAACAATGAAACTGACCGCTAACATATACAAATGGAAAAAAATGTCCGACCGTTACATTTGAAAGCATCAGGAAAAGCCGTTTCACGCTTTAAGTGAGTCTTTAAAACAGGAGCATAAATACATCCTGCTGCACTTAGGAAACGCGCCCTGATGTTTATTCTTGAAATGGAGTAAATTTTCAATAAACACTTGTAGTAAAATAAAGTTTTGTAAAATATTAAAATTTGTAAAAGTGCTTAGTATGTGAACATGTTCAATTACTAAACATGGCATTTTTTGTATTAAACGCATTCACCTTTAATGTGTTCTTTGACCAAAGTTTTGTCATTTTGCAGCTGCAGACCTAAATGACATATCTGGTTTCGAGATCTACGTCAGTGAGACTCCGGAATTCATAAATTCCAAACTGTGCTACAGAGATAACACAACTACTGGACAATCAGAATATGTCATTAACTGTACACAGCCAGTGATTGGATCATACGTTAGGCTGACAGTTCCAAGGACCACAGCTCTTGCCATCCGAGAGATGGAAATATACAGTGAGTAGCGTATATAAGATTTTCTTCTATATATAATTTTTTTTTAAATTAACTTTATATTTGTGAATAATGGAAGTTGTTAGTTGTCAATGGAAGTCCAATGTAGGACATGTTAGGCCATTTTGATAACGCTGAGGATTCTACTGCAGTCCAGAACAGATACGTTACACACGAAACCGTAGACCATATCGGTCTGGTCATATAAATGAAACCGTTAATCATATGTGTCTGGTCACATGAATGAAACGGTAGACCCATATACGTCTGGTCATCTAAATAAAACCGTAGACTATACGCGTCTGGACATATAAATGAAACCGTACACCATACACGTCTGTTCATATAAATGAAACCCTAGGCCATATACGCCTGGTCATATAAATGAAACTGTAGATCATACACGACTGGTCACACGAATGAAACCGTAAACCATATGTGTCTGGTCACACGAATGAAACCGTAGTTCATGTGCGTTTAAAGATATAAATGAACCGTATACCGTATACATTTGGTCACATGAATCAAACCGAAGACCATATACGTCTGTTCACGTGTATAAAACCGTAGACCATATACGTCTGGTCCTAGAAATGAAACCGTACACCATATTCGTCTAGTCACGTAAATGAAACTGTGGATCATACACGCCTGGACATTTAAATGAAACCGTAGACCATACACGTGTGGTCATTTAAATGAAACCGTAGACCATATGTGTCTGGTCACACGAATGAAAGTGTTGTCCATTTACGTTTAACCATGTAAATGAACCGTAGACCGTATACATTTGGTCACATGAATCAAATCGAAGACCATATACGTCTGTTCACATGTATGAAAGCGAATATACGTTTGGCCACATGAATGAAACCGTGGACTATATACATTTGGTCATTCAAATGAAAGCATAGAATATATACGTCTGGTTATATAATTAAAACCGTAGACCATGTACGTCTGGTCACATGAATCAAATCGTAGTCCATATGCGTTTAACCATGTAAATGAACCGTAGACCATATATATTTGGTCACATTAATCAAACTGTAGACTATATACATCTGGCCATCTAAATAAAAGCGTACACGGGAAGATCCGCCAGCATCCTGCGGATGGTAGTGGGTTTCCTCCAGGCTTTGCCCGGTTTCGTCCGCCCATAATGCGGGCTGCAGTCATATAGGTGAAATATGCCTATTTGCCTATATTTAAGCAGATCGGCGATTTTATTTGTGACGTTGTCTGTGTTTTTTCACGTGATGCCTTTGGTGTTGTTGTCTTGTCAGGATGTGCAGGGTACTGGTTTGGTGAGGAGTGTGACCGCTTATGCAACTGTAAGCGAGGAAATGAGGGTTGCGATCCAATAACGGGAAAATGCGAGTACGGATGCCAGATGGGATTCCAGGGAACCGACTGTTATTCAGGTACCTTAGTTCCCCAAACTTATAAAGAAGCCCTCTTCAGGGTGATTATACACCTGAACAATTTGATTTCAGGAACAAGTCTTTATTTTTTTGGCTACCCATTGTTAGGGTTTAACAAAAAACTTCAATTTTATCAGTGTACATGGAATAAATCCCTCCGCATATAAATGAAGAAACATCTTGCAAACACGCGAAAAGGCTGCGGCGTTACAGTTACCCTGAAATCAAAATCACAGCTCACGTTGTCAATCGGCTACCAATACCCCAAATGAAGATCCCCAAAGCCACAAAATTTGTATTATATTCTCCCTAGAATATGTATCAATTTGACTTTAAGAGATGTAGCCAAGACTTTCGAGTTGTGTCCTTTAGACATTCGTGTGTGTTACCCGATGCTTCACTTACTTTACGTAAGACAATGTTTAGTGTTTAGAAATATCCTGCTACCAAGTAAGAAAGAACTTAAAAGCGTCTCAGTCACCAGGTTTCGATTTTTATTGTAACTGGTAGCTATCAACACGGCCAGGATATTAGCCATGGTCTCAAATTGAAAACAACAACTTATGACTGCAGCGTCGATTAATATCTACGCTGACTTCTGTGCCTTCTACGCAAAAGAGGTAAAAGCAAGGTAGATAAGTTTACACAAATCTGATTGATATGACTAAAAAAAATGGCGCAAAATTCACAATACAATGCAATATATTATCTTCCTTAGCTCGTTTTGTTTAAGAAGTGAAATTCGTCCCTTTTTCGGAATTTCCACTGGATAGTCAAGAAAACTTGAAATATAGCACTCACTACGGAAAGCATTGCTTCCATTTTGTTTTTTGTTGTTTTTTTTTGTGTTCTTTTTTTTTTTTTTGCAGAATGTCCGCTAGGTAGATTTGGTTCAGGCTGCAAATATGCCTGCCACTGCAAGAACGAGAGCTCCTGTAGCAAGGCTGATGGAACGTGTGACTCCCAAGGCTGTGCTGCCGGGTTCCGAGGAGATAAGTGTCAGCGTGGTAGGTTCTTGTCAGAAATCGGGGGCCTCCGTGGCTCAGTCGGAGCGGCGCAATGATCCAGAAGCCTGGCACCAATGCGGTCGCTGAGAGTTCAAGTCCAGCTCAAGTTGGCTTCCTCTCCGGCTGTACATGGGAAGATATGCCAGGAAAGTGCTGGTTCCACACATCATAATGCTGGTCACAATCGCATAACTTAAAATTCTTCAGTACGGCGTAAAACATCAATCAAATAAATAATTAAACAAATGAATAAATATACTTGGTTTGAGGGTACATCTGTTTGAGGGTAGATACAATCTAGGGTATACATGTATACACGTATTTGGAAATCAAACTTCATTAACTAGAGCAGGGATTCTTGTTCAAAGTTCAAAGCGGTATGTGCACATTTCCCAGCGACAGGTACTCTGTCACGTGGATGAAGCGGGCAGGAATCACTACGTCGGTAGTTTTTTCACCAGCAAGCATCAGAGGAAGTGACGTCAGCAGGTTTGTCTAGTGCCTATACCATATGGCAATAGGTCAGCAGTCTTGCCGGCGAACAGTCACCAGACAAAGTCACATGATCAGATTTGTGTGCTGCCGATAGCGTATGGGATGACGTCAGCAGGTTGAAATGAAACGAGAGCGCCATTGAGAACACGGCGTAAACATTGGGTTTACACCGACAACACGGATACATGTATGCTGGTAACACCAGTGAAAATTCACTAGTCATTGCCAAACGGTGCTAGTTGACACCTTGGACATTATTATCTTCCTCCTTGTGAAACGGACTACAATCGTACATGTCATATGTTCTTTCATGCGGCGTTACATACGATATGTAGCAGCACAGAGAGTAATGGACGATCAGGTCATAGTTGCCAAATCGTGACACGAAACATTTGAAATCCGGCCCATTGTCAATTTACATCAGGTTGGGTTTTATGCTAACTGTTTATGCAAATGCCTAAATACTAGCAAATTACACCTTTCTCCCTCCTCCAGATAGCAGCAACAGGTTTCCTCCAGAATTCAGCAAAATCATCAAACGCAGGGATGTTAGTTGCACTTTATTAAACACACAAACAATCGATCAATCAATCGATTCTGTTTCAGAGTGTTTTAATGATAAGTTTGGAGAGGGATGCCGGGGTACATGCCACTGCGGTTTTTCAACTTGCAACTCTACGACTGGCCACTGTCCGTCCGGATGTGGGGCGGGATACAAGGGAGATAACTGCCAGCAAGGTATTTTGCTCATATCTAATTCTTTCTATCTTTTATTTACGGAGTGGCAAAAGGAACATGGAAATAAATCCTGACCCCAGAATTACAAATCTACAAATATGTTATCACCGAGACTTGCAGTTTTCATCCAATATATGTCCAATATTTGAAAGTTTAATTCTTGGATGGAGATAAACAGGAATATATCAGCTTCTGTCAACACAGGGAAGTCTTTTTAAAGCTCACAATCCACCAAAACCCATCCGTCTACGATGTGAGCTATAGCTCCTTTCTTACAAACTGTGTTCATAACGAATATGAAGAAATATTAAGATTTTGGTCACATTTAGACATAGTACTTTAGTTTACTTACATTTTTAAGATAATTTAACATTTATTCTCATTGTTTCAAGCGTTGATATAACTGCGGGGTGGTCAGGTAAGTCGGCTTAGCATTAGACAGCTTTACATTTGTAAAATGGCTTAGTCAATTTTTTTCGTAGACACCTTACAGTAGCCGGCTAAATGGACCTTAGCCCAGTAACGGACCTTAGACGGCTACGGAAGTTCTGTGAAACCGGCCCTTGGTCTTCCTTTAAAACTACATGAAATTTACTACCTCAGTTAAATCTAGAAATTTCTTCTTGGCTCGTCTATAGGTAAAAGGAACCTCAAACATTTTCGAGGATGTGGCAAATATTTTCCAGCAGCAATATAAGCAAAATAAATAAATAAAAAAACCTTATACACACATGTATGTTTATTTATTGTCATCCTGCATATATATTCTCTGTTTTCACAAAATGTGCCTTTTCCAGAAGTTATAAAACAACTTTAGTTTCCTCCACTCACACAAAACACGTCTTCACCTGACGTCATAAAAAATGTTCAGTCTCCCGTCGTTTAGACACGTCATTTGTTCCCCTCGATCTCTCGCCTTACACGAAACACTCTCTCTAAAGTTAACAAAACAACATCAGTCTTTCTACCTTTATGCAAAGTTTTTCTCCACAAGCTCTCCCAGTTCATTCAAAGCTCCGTTTCTTCAGAAGTTGAGGGGCCTCCGTGGCTCAGTCGGTTAGCGAGCTAGCGCAGCGCAATGACCGAAGCCTCCCACCAATGCGGTCGCTGTGAGTTCAAGTCCGACTCATGTTGGCTTCCTCTCCGACCGTACGTGGGAAAGTCTACCAGCAACCTGCGGATGATCGTGGGTTTCCCCCCGGGCTCTGACCGATTTCCTGCCATCATAATGCTGGCCGCCGTCGTATAAGTGAAATATTCTTGTGCACGGCGTAAAAGGCTAATCACATAAATAAATAAATTCCAAAGTTGAAAAAATATCTCCAGGTTCTCCCCACTGGCACAAAACCTAACAACTTCAGTCTCTCTTCACTCACATAAATTACCCATTCCTTTCGCAATTTAGACAAAATCAGTCTCTCTAGACTCAGGCAAAACATTTCTTCCCTTAAAGCTATCAAACCAATGATGGTTTCTTTTTAAACGTTCAAAACTTCCATTATCACAAATCTTGAAAAAACTAGTCCAGTCTTTCATCGCTCATACAAAGCAACGGCTCCAGTTCATCCGGGATTTAATCAGAAACAACTTTACGTTTCCTTGTATAAAAACAGTGGTTTAGAGTGCTAGAACGGTGTAATGACCCCGGAACCTCGAGTTCAAGCCCTGCCCAGGTTGTACGTGCGATGATCTGCCAGCTACCTGTGCATCGTCGTGGTGTTAACACGAAACCCCCCACCCCCACCCCATCCCACACACACCCACCCCTCACCAGCCCCAGCCCACGGTCTCTGCCGAGATTCCTCGCCACCGAGGTATAACTGAAATATTTTGAGGGCGCCATTCCAAAAGTAAATAAATATATACTGGTATAAACTTTAAAAAAAAAAGATCTCCCCTGTGTGGAAAACAAGAAACTGCGATAATGTGTTGTCAAAAGGTCTTTTATAACAAATGTTTCAGAATGCGAGACAGGAAGGTTCGGACTGAATTGCGAGAAAATTTGTCATTGTAAAAACCAGTCATCATGTAACAATGTGAATGGCCATTGTGACACTCTGGGCTGTGAACCAGGATACCATCGGTTCACTTGTACAGGTAGGTCATTTTAATGGAGACATCGTTACACTGTGTTGTGGTCCAGGATGTCTTGGTTTCCTGTAGCATATGTAGCCCAGACTCGTTGGAGACTGAGCCAGAATGTAGGGGTTTCTTGTAACATATTTAGGCGAGACTCGTTGGAGGTTGTAATACGCTCGGTTGTGAGCCAGGATGTCTGAGCCGCTTGTAACATATGTAGGCTAGACTCATTGGACAGTGTAATACGCTTGATCGTGAGGAAGGATGTCTGAATTTCTTATGATATATGTAGGCCAGGCAGTGGCAGTGAGAAACAGTGGTACTCTGGGTTGTGAGCCAGGATGTGAGTGTTGGTTATAACATATGTAGGTCAGACTCAGTGGATACAGTGATACATTGGGCTGTGAAACAGGATGTGAGGATTGGTTATAACATATGTAGACCAAACTCAGTGCAGACAATGATACACAGGGATGTGAGCCAGGATGTGAGGATTGGTTATAACATATGTAGGTCAGACTCAGTGGATACAGTGATACATTGGGCTGTGAAACAGGATGTGAGGGTTGGTTATAACATATGTAGACCAAACTCAGTGCAGACAATGATACACAGGGATGTGAGCCAGGATGTGAGGATTGGTTATAACATATGTAGGTCAGACTCAGTGGATACAGTGATACATTGGGCTGTGAAACAGGATGTGAGGATTGGTTATAACATATGTTGACCAGACTCATTGGAGACAATGATACACAGGGATGTGAGCCAGGGTGTGAGGGTTGGTTATAACATATGTAGGCCACATTCAATGGAGACAGTGAAACACTGGATTGTTAACCAGAATGCCTGGGTCGCTTGTAACATATGTAGGTGACCTTTACTAGAGACAGTGGTACACTCCTTGGAGACAATGCTTTCTTATAGGATATGTAAGTCTCACTTGTTGGAGGCGATGATACACGAGGGTGTGAGCCAGGATATCTGGGTATATTGTAGCTGATACATGTATCAAACTCCTTGAGGACCGTGATACACTAGGCCCGTGATAGCATGCGTTCAACGTGTAATGCTGACAACTGGGTGAGACCACAGTAAATGATTTTTGCCGGTGTGATACTTTTACGTAAGGGAGCAGTGTCATTTATGACCATCACGGGAGTGTTAAGTGCATGTCTGTCGTAAGGTTTACCGCTCAGATGCATTTTAGTTTTGTGGGAGGTCAGCTTGTGAAATACTCTACTCTGTTGATATGTTTTGCGGGCAAATCTGTACCTGAACATGAGGTCGCTGGTTCCGCTACCGGAGTTTTTTATTCCTACATTCTGTGCTGTATAAAGAAAGTGTAATCCTTAATAACCACAAAACCCTTACATGATGAATTGGGACCAATTTTGCAATGTGGAACATTGAACTGTGCTCCGCTGATTGAGGCATTTAAAATCGTTCCCAGTCAGTGATTCAAGTGTACTGCAACACGATGGTATTTTTTGGAAAATTGTAAAGTTTAGCTCAGGACAATGTTTTATTCTAATTCACCGTTGTAACAACGGAAAACAAACGATACAACTCATTACTTAAGAACCGCGTATCTGACGAACTTAAAACGAAAAGGATACAGACAGATAAGTGTTTGCGAAGATTGGCCGTGCAGAATGACTATTTAGATTTTGGCAAGTCTTTACAAGTCCTTCTAGTTGCGCCCCAAATCGTCTTCACGGCAGTTCCGTAGTAAGAGAAATTTCTGCTCTAAATACATAAATTCTTGTTTCCATGTTAGAATGCCAGAAAGGCCGGTTTGGGGAGGACTGTCAGTACACCTGTCACTGTATGAACCCCGCCTCGTGTAACCATGCCAACGGAACGTGTGACGAACACGGATGCGCCAAGGGATATAAGGGAGACAACTGTCAGGAAGGTAAGGCTATTCGCTGGTTAGGATAAAAAAAAACAACCGTAACAAATCGCATACGGTGATCATGTGATGGCTCGTACTCACATGACCAAACGAGAATTTTTTATTGTATGACGTCACTCTGTGGGGAGTAGCGTTTTATTTCCGGCCATCAGAACCAGGCCAAAAACAAGGAAAAAGATCACTGCAGGTACTGCATGTAAACAGTTAAATGTTGTGTCTTTATAAAGCGTCGTTATTGTACCTCATATATTTGACACTCGTAGACCCAGATTGTGTTGTAAGCCTGCTATATGTATATTGTCTCTTTCCGAACGTTGTGAGAGCGAGATTTAACGGAGCATTTAATGTGGCTTTTTGGGGTTTTTTTTTCTTTTGTTTTTTTTTCTTTTTTGTTTAGAATGTGCGACAGGCCGTTTCGGAAAGAAATGCCAATACGACTGCCACTGTAAGAACGTCTTCTCCTGTAACCATGCCAGCGGGTCATGTGACGGAGATGGTTGCTTGGCTGGATACAAGGGAGATAACTGCCAGGATAGTAAGTCTCCCTGCTCGGACAGGAAATAAATGCCACCATATATAAAATGTAAGTCTTTAAAAGAACCTGACATCTATGAACTGGAATGGAGATGCGGCCTAATGAGTAACTGGAATCTTTGAAGACAAAGAGAGTTTATCTAAGTTTATTTACATCGCCATACGTAACAAATACTTTGCATGAAGATATTGAAAGTAACGTACAATTGATGGATCAGAAACTCCTAATACAAGAGTAGCAGTAAGTTAATACGTTATTATTTGCAATGTGTATGTCGAGGGAGTTCTATGGTGACTCTACGCACACGTTCTTTCATAGAAATTATATCCTTATAAATTTGCGAATCCAGGACACAAAAGATTTTTTCTTGTTCGCCGTAAATCATTATTCCGAGTATAGGCCAACGCGTTGATTGCCCAACACGAGTAGTGGAGCTTTCTTCAGGATATCGGCGGTAATGGTTTCTCTAATTCAACTTCGTGACCACTCATAAGAGCTCCTGCTGCCTCTTACCTTAGTACCAAAACGACAGCTCGCATATTCTGACACACCTGTGCTTACACACCACGTTTGTGGTCAACTTGTAACAAAAGGCGGAAGAGTCATAGCAATCAAGAAATATTCACAACATTTGAATGCAAGTATAAATGTGGGAGTTCAAACAGCAATAACTGTCCGGATACATGAATATTCAAGCCTTGTCATGCATTTATAATGCCTTACAAGCGCCCTAAGAGAGCCCCCTATGATGCCACCGTCTCATGACAAGGTGGGCTAATTTCTCTCTGATTCATTTGTTATCTGAAAGAAATAACATTTCTGAACTTCTGAATTCATCTTTTATGTTAGAGTGTTCGAAGGGCCTCTTTGGGGAAAAATGCCAGAACTCCTGTCACTGTAAAAACGTCACCTCGTGTGACCATGCCAACGGAACGTGTGACGAACAAGGATGCGCTAAGGGGTACAAGGGAAACATTTGTCAAGAAGGTAAAGCTATGTGCTTCATAAGAAAAGCTACCTCCGTTGAGGTCGCACAGGCAGTTTGAGTGGCTCTGCATCTTTTGTCATGAGGAACTTTTCATTTCTGTTCATCAAAACAAGAGAATAAGAATGGAATAGGAGGGCTGTAGAAACTAAGATTTGTAAGCAGTTAAACGCTGCATACTTATGGAATATTAATGTTGTATATGTGATTATCAGGCGATCTAATTTGTGATGAAAATCCGCCATGATGAGAACAATACTTACTGTATCTCTTCACACTGTCTGTTCTTCTCTTCTTGGAGAGTTAACTACATAACGGTCGGTACGTGTGCCATATTTTTCAACAACCGTCGTTTTCTTGTTTAAACTAGAATGTTCGACGGGACATTTCGGAGACAAATGTCAGCAGGACTGTCACTGTAAAAGCGTCTTCTCCTGTAACCATGCCAACGGGTTATGTGACGAAGATGGCTGCTCGGCTGGATACAAGGGAAATAACTGCCAAGAATGTAAGTTTGTCTACTTGGAGAAACGCCATATGTAAACAAAAGAAACCTTTTTTTTTTCTTTTTTAATGATTTGACACCTATAGATTTTAATACGAAAGTGAACTGACGTGTATGTGTGAACGAGGAGGTTATGAAGGAACAAGGGATACAAGCGCGTTATAGTAAAACTATTAACATTTGTATGAAGGTGTTTAAAGATGTGTAATTATTTAATCCGTGGGTTAAACGCCTAATGTATGATGTGGATGATTAGAAATAAGTGTTTGGTTTATAAATGGGTACATAAACATATTTCTATCACACTTAATGAATACGCCCCAGTTTTCATTCCTGAACGATATGAAAAAAATGAATTGAAGAGGTTTGTTATAGCAAACGTGTAACATCTTTGTCTCGTAAATAATGTGGTGGATATTTTCAACAAACATGAGTAGTCCGGCAAAAATATATTTTAAAATATGTATATTGTCAGAATATGTAAAAAGTAAACACATCTCGTTAATTGTTAACCATGGTGTTTATTGAATGAACAAAAGAATGCATTCATTCTCAGTATGTATGTTATAAAAGTGTTATGGGGACCTTGCACTTCCAAATAAATTCTTACGTCATAATTTTCCAAACAAATCCCTGTTAATTGCTGGACGTGGACATGCGCAGCACCTCAATAGCTCTCCGCTCTCATTTTCGCCTGTATTTTTGTGTCAAGAACTCCTTCACGACGCTCATGTGGCCGTTGACAAAGCTTCACATTCGTTGCTGACCACATGTCCTGCGTCAGTTTGACGTCCAAATATGTCACGCGTCAATCAGGTGGTCATGAGTTAACAGCGGTCGAAGCTTTTTTAATCTGCCTTACTCCTAACTTTAAACTGACCTTTATCTCGTAGGTGGAACAAATTCCAAAGTGTGGCGTTGAATAGTAATCACATAAATAAACTAATTTAATCTTATTTTGTCATCTTAAACCATTTTCTTTGAACTTAGCAGTTCGGCTTGACAGCCTTTTGAAGATGTTCTTCGCGATATTTCATGAAGATCTCGTTGGAACATGTCCTTATATCACTTTTGTTGTAGTGATAAGTAGTCCTACCGACTCTGAAGACATTCCGGGCTCATCTAGGGATCTTCTAGCAGGGGTGATTGTGTTGGCGGTGCTTTGCCTGGTACTAATCGTGTATGCTGCCACAGTCACAGTCAAGGCACGTCGCTTGTACAGGAGACTTCAGCAAGGCGATGCATCTCGTTATGCGCCCATGGAGGTAAGAACAGAGCAGAAATCTCAAATGGAGCTAGCAATGATTACACATGTCAGTCGTTGTACACTGAGATACAGAACATACTCTTGCTTCTGGCTGCCCTGTTAAAAAGGCAGAGAGGACTGGGGAGAAGTGGGCGCACGTCCGTGCGCACGTGCGTGTTCATACGCATCAGTACGCCTGTCCACGCGCTCTGTCAAATACATTTTTGTGTAATCAGCCCAATCACAATAAGCAAGACTAGGGTATTGAGTTGAGGGGTTGTTTGGTAAACACGTTTAAGATGTGCACAGTATCTTTAATTTGTCCCGTAATTTGTACTGTTTTCATTCAAGCAGGGCTTTCTAAGTTGTCGTTGATTTAAGTTTCTCAGTAGTGCACAGTGATACGAACATACACTTGTCATCTCCTTCCAAACAATGTCCCATTAAATGTGATCTTTTCGATGCTTGTGGGCCACTGTTTTCCATATCCATATACATGTTCGTTCTGTGGCCCGTTAACCACACGACAGCATCAATTGTATATTCAGTATTTCTCGAGGAAGGCAAAATCAGCGATTGAGATGTCCAACGGGATGAGAAAGTAAGAAGGTGTGAATTTTATATGAGGGTAGAGTAGTGTACAATTCCCATCTGAGTGTAATGATCTGATTTCTTTGATGGGTGTTTTACACCGTACTCAAGAATATTTCACTTAATCGACGGCGGCCAGCATTATGGTGGGAGGAAACATGGCAGAGCCCGGAGGCAAACCCACGACCGTCCGCAGGTTGATGGCGGATCTTCCCACGTACGGCCGGAGAGGAAACCACCATGAGCTGGACTTGGACTCATCGACTGAGCCAAGGAGGCCCCTCCCTGCGTGTAATGAAGTCACTTTTTGGCAACATTTCAGATTAACTCTAATATGCCTTTTCTTTCATCGCCAGGTGTCAAATACGGAGAGAAGCTGAAGCATCTGTCACAACATGGAATAGGTGCAGACAGAGAAGGCCTACATCTACGCAATCGATAAAATATTAAAATAAATATGTTGTCCCCAACCAAATCCTATAGTCATCCTGCCAGCTTCAGTCTGTATATAAATGTAACATTCGGGACTCGTGGGGTATCTTCTGTAACAACTCCACTGTCACCAAGTGATTTTTTGCGCGTCTTGCTACCGTGTGCCTTGCTTCATCTTTCAGAAAACATTTCATGTTGATCAGTGTATCAATTGACAGTCTTTAATAACATAGTTAATACAGACCTTTTCATACAAAGTTGACTTTTTGTTCTCAACAGAGTAATAATAGAACAGATTATCCAGCCGTCTTAGCATCTATACATCCCTAGCCCTGTTTGAATAGAATAATACACCCTATTTCGTTGATTTGAAAGAACTCATATTCATCCAATAAAATTTATAATAATTTGTTATATTTACCCTTACTAGCAACATTTTCATTCCCTTTTGTGTAATAATGCATAACCGGGTGCTTTTTATATATTTTATTGCCTTACTGAAGAAGACTTTCTGAATACTTGGTTTAATAAATGCAAATGTATGATTATGTAAGCATGCTTGGGTTTTGCGTCGTAATTAACATTTTTTCAGCCATGTGACGACGAAGAATGTATGAAGACCCTAGAATGTATGTTTGTTGTGTCTTCTTACGGTAGGGCGAGCCCATGCCGCTAAAGTGCGGTCGCCACTGGAATACCATGCCGAAGAGAGCAGACACGAAACCCCGCCCAGTCGCATTATACTGACAGCGGTTTGATTTCCTCTCGGGATTCCTCACTCTAAATCTCTCATTGCTGAGCGAAAATGAGGCAGCAACAAGTACTACTGGTCGGTTTGACCCGACACGGGTTGATTCCGGATCAGCAACACCTCAAGGCGTACTTTCTATCCACCAGGCCGCCGAGGCGGTCTAAATGCAAATGGAATGTGTAAGAGGAAGAGGATCATGCAAAATTGGATTTAAGGAGGATAAAATGTGTGACTTGTGATAACATCGCTTACCAACATGTTCATTTCCTGCTCTAATCCAAACCTCTCTGTTTCATCTGTGACCTTTAATTTGTCTATTTATTCGATTGGTATTTTACGCCGTAGTCACGAAAATTTCATTTATCCGACGGCGGTCAGCATTTTGTTGGGAAGAAACCCGGCAGAGCCCGATTGAATAACGCGATCATCCACAGGCTGTTGATAGACCTTCCTACATACAACTGTAGAGGAACTGGGCTTGAACTCACAACAACCGCACTGGTGAGATGCTCCTGGGTCAATGTATACCACACTAATACATATAATAATAATAAAGACGACCTTTCAACATTCTGGTCATTTCTGCCAAGTCAATAACCGTTTCAAATAGTATAAAATTTTATATTTTTATGGTTGTATTTAAAGAGAAAAAATTACATTTAGTACGCTGTTAAAACTCCACCCAAGTAAATAAACGAATCAATCAAGGCACCCACCACTTTTCTGCGCTTGATGAATGTCACAGGTTACTAGTGGTTTTGTTTTATTCGCCATCGGGTATGCTTTATCCACTAAATTTTACGATGGTAAATGCTTTGCAAAAATGCCATTGAATATTGCCAATACCTTTATAAATTTATATATTTCCCGCCAAATGCATCATCCTGGTGACCTTTCCTTGTGAATTAGTGATTAATGACATTTGTATTGTCGTTAATTTCACATACTGATAGTGGAATAGCAGCTTGCATCTCAATCGTTACGACATACGGGATGCTTTAAACTTTGAACGGGGATGGGAGGGGGAGGGGCTCCGTGGCTCAGTTGGTTAGCGCGCTATCGCAGAAAAATGACCCGAAGCCTCCCACCAATGCGGTCGCTGTTAGTTCAAGTCCAGCTCATGCTGGCTTCCTCTCCAGCCGTAAGTGGGAAGGTCTGCCAGCAACCTGCGGATGGTCGTGGGTTTCGCCCGGGCTCTGCCTGTTTTCCTCCCACCGTAATTCTGGCCGCCGTCGTATAAGTGAAATATTCTTGAGTACAGCGTAAAACACCAAATCAAATAAATAAATAAATTAAACTTTGAACGCGGCCTTGGACATGGAAAATGGAGATTTCTGCGCCGTGACTACTTTTGATGCAGTGGTAACAATATAAGCAGTGCGCGACGCTCCAATGATCGTTTGTGCAGCCTAACGTTTGTTGAACACTACCTACTTCCCAGCATGCAGTATGGCGTGATCGGACATACAATGTGTGTTGTGTCACAGCGGGAAAGTTCGTCAATAAGTTACCAAACACGCAAGGAACTGCAGTCTGACTACTCCAGCTGTAAAACACCGAGTGAACAACTGGCGTGTTGTTGAATTGAACCTTGTAATGATGTTAACATCATTTCTGTTTATTTATTTATTTATTTATTTGTTTGTTGGAATTTTACGCCGTACTCAAGCCCTTTTCTCTTACACTGCGGCGGCGAGCACGTTGGGTAAAGACGAAGAGAGGGAGGGGACAAATAACCCTTGCTCCGTTGAGGTTCGGGTATTTATTAAAGGTTTCAAAAATGAAGTCAAAAATGCACACACAACTTCAAATAATCTGTTTTAAAATTTGCACACTGATTCTTTATTGCAAAAGATTGCAGCATACACAAGTTTGAGCTTGGTCATTATGATAACTTGATTTTTTGTTGTAGTATGAAAATTCGACTGAACGTTTCGTCGTCCACTGTTTTTATGTTGGAGACTTACTTAGCATTGATCGTCGTCTCTTTGTGCTGTGATGTAATTCTTACTCGGTTTGCATTGGAATTGACGTGTCCCTAGAGGTCAGTTGGTGCCAAGACACGAAAACTGGTTTTCTTGCGCCCTGCAACAATTACAAGGGGTTTAGCGCTAACCAGCTTCCCAGGGAAGTGTGTTATTCGCAGGTAACTATGACTTTTTATTGGTGTTTTACGCCGTGTAAGTAAGAATGTTTTACTGATACGGCGGCTGCCAGTGTTACATGTATGGTGGGAGGAAACAGGAAGAGCCCAGGGGATACCCACCACCATCCGCTGGTCGGCTGCGGACCTTCCCACCAGCGACCGGAGAGGAAGGTAGAGTGAGGTCGGCTTGAACTCGCAACCATCGTATTGATGAGAGGCACCTAGATCGTTACGCTGCAGTAGCGAGCTAATTCTCTCTGCCACGGAGGCCCACAGGGAGCTTTGATACAGACCATTATCAGTATGCGGTGTGCATGACACATTCCCACCCGAATGCTAGTGATATTCCTACACCTGAGCAATTCACGAGTAACTGAGGATTTACGTAATTCTGTGGACTGAGACATGCACTTTTGAGTCGTAATGCTTCTATCGGAATTTTAGTCTGTTCTTACATTGTTCTTGTGAACTGTAGTTACGTTATACGACTTAGATCAGATTGTTTAATTGTGTGGATTGAAGTTATGTAGGCCTAATTGTCTTGGTGTTTCTTTGCTTGGTCTTGTATAAGACCTATCGCGGTCTGGGAGCTGAACAAGGTATTTATTTTCTGATTTAACAGGAGGTACAAGCTTACACAAGCATCAGAGAGTCTTCCATTTCGTATAAATTGTATAAATGTAGATTTCACAAGGGTAAAGGCAGGTTGCTTTTGCCTTGTGTTGGGATAGTCTTGAAAATAACGTATACTCAAAGCTCCCGAAGTGGAAGGAGGCATCACCACGATCACACTAGTGACAGGATGATCAGTGGGCGGTACTAGCACGGTAATCACTCGGCCACGGAATCCCCGGAAAACTTCACTTCAATGACATTATTGAAAACAATGTCTGAATCCAAATTAGCATAAACGTTTAATCATCTTACATGCCATTTAATAGGGACAATAATGGCTGCTACATTTATTCACCAAGTATAAAACAATGTTTCCTGCAAGAATGCTATGAAACATACAAAACATACACAAGGTTCGTCCCTTTATGGGAGTATTACAAACTATAGCATTTCTAAAAGTGATGGGCAAAAAATCTCGACTTTAATTTTATTCCCACATGTAAGGATTATTAGGGTCAATACTGCACGCTGTAAACTTTTATTGATTGAAAATGAGTTAAATCAAAGTACAAAACCAACGAGAGAAGATTCAACATTTCTACTAAACAGAGCTATCGGCGTACAAATCTTAAGGAGGAAGAGTAATTTGTGACATTCTTGGGGACGTTTACATTGCCGAGAATAGATCAGGTCCGAAATCTTGTTGATCCACCAACTAGCTTAGTAAAGTACAAAAGCATAGAAACTCCGAAAAAAGAAGAAATGGAACGCATGGTTGACGTTCTCAATATTTCGACTAAGTTTTACTTGTCATCTTCAGGAGAAGTCATCTTGAAGTCATCACATATTGAGAACGTCAACCATGCGTTACATTTCTTCTTTTTTCGGAGTTTCTATGCTTTTGTACTTAGATCAGGTCCGTTCCCTATAAATGTTTTGCTGGAAGTTGTTTTGTGAAAGATGAAAGAAGGTAAACCGTAGCTAAAGATACACCACAGTTTCTACGCGTTGTATAAGGTTTCCCACAAGTCATAAATGCTGCCTTTATGATTGTTACTACATTTATACTAAAGTCATTTATGCAGGTGTGGATCTTATCCTTTTTCGGCTACTCCATATTCTCAGCCATCCATCAGCTCCCCACCATGCTTAGCACCTGGCGATGAATAACAACCCACATTAGGATGAGGAAGCCGGCAAGAGTTGGACCTCTTAACTATAAAAAGATTCTCTGCTTAACGCCCAACAGATGTCTGAGAATGATTTAGGCAAGCAATACGGGCACATGAAGAAAACAACGGCTCTTTTCGTCATACCGCTTGAAGTTCATTATTCAAGGGGACCCGGTGGAAAACTGAAATTACACGTTTCCATGTTGCATGTTTCCATGCAAAATAAAATGGAGAACGTCCTTTTTTTTTTTTAACTTGACGTCAGCTTTCCTAAAGCTCATCTGCCTAACGGGTATCACGCACTTCATTTCCAGGCGTCCACCCGAATATTTGCAGAGCACGTCCCAGCAACAATTCCAATCATCAGACAGACGAGAATCGTGCCATTCATTTTCACCGTGGCGGTGGTTCCAATTGTTTGACAGGAGAAATGGTATATGACTGTCAATGTTAAGCCCTTCAAATCCTCATAAATATGTAGAGAGATAGATAATTATATCCTAACAAACATCATCGTAATCAATTTAAAATGCATGCAATAACCCACAAACGACCACGTACTTTGAGTGTTAACAGTTTTGACATTGGCCTGTAAATGTAGTCCACGGAAGATGAGTTTGTTCAGTTCACATAAACCACACAGAACGGTATTTATTTATTTACTTCATGGGTGTTTCACGCCATACTCAAGATAACTCAAACCATAATGACATCAGTTCAACTCTGGAAGGTACATTATTTGAGTAATGTTTTATAGTTTTAACATATAAGTGCTAAACCCGCATTTCTCAGAGTACAGAACTGTGTTAAAATTCAACCTAGCATGACCACCATTTTTGAGCTGTTGAAACTCAAAATCAATATACATGCGTCGAAACCGACATTCGTCTGTCAGCCGTCGACCAGAATGGAAGCTCTGGACAATAATCGCAAGACCAGTTTCCAAATGACGTTTAACACAAGACACCGAGCAACAAGGAAAGTACACTATGATACAAAAACTAAGGACGGATTTCTGCGAAGAGAAACAGTCAGAAGTTTTCAATGATAAACACCAGTCTTGGCATCTCGACACCTTGGTAATGCTCAGGGAGTGGGTTTGGGGAAGTGTATTCATCCGCCTAGAACATTCATTGCGTTTTTTGTTTCATTAAAAACTGTTAACTTCTCTTTGCATGAATCCTTCATAATTTTTATATCTTATATATATTTTTTTTTAGTTCTTCGATGGTTTGTCTTGATTGTCGCTTTTGGAAACTGGTCTTGCCAGTTTATTGACCCGGGACGCCCCATTTTGGTTGACCGCAAGTATGCAAATGTTGGTTTCGACACCTAGGCTGGTAAAACTGGGCAAGAAGTTTCCAGTTTTATCTAAAAGAGACGAAATTCTGATATATGTTAACTAGGTCCAAAATAAGTGTGGAAAGATTATCAGCATAGCAACAAATCAAAGTGTCTGTGTGGTATTTCCCTAGCAGTGCATTCCCCAGCACTCTTCAACTTGCGCATGTGTAACCGAGGGAAGTATATCCACTGACCGGAAAAATCCATATCACCGGATATCTTACAATAGGTTAAATCATAATTGCTGGTCGGAGGTGTGTAAGCTGCTACAGTTTCAGCATTTACCTGAACACGCACAACCCGGGAGGGAACCCAGCATGAGCTGGACTTGAACTCACAGCGACCGCATTGCTGAGAGGCACCTGGGATATCGTTGTGAATTTAAACATTTAAAGTACGGGATAGGTCCTTCAAAGCCGTGTGTCGTATTGCCACCTTTAAGCTTTCGTACTTGTTGTATTCTGTATTCTGAAAGCATTTAAAGGGCAGCGAGGAGACCTCAAAACACTTAACCTTATGTATATAGTTAACTACTTACATGTATATTTCCCTACAACGCCTTCAGCAGAGGTACATGTGTTCGGTTAATATGGGATGGCCGGGGGACATTTGAAACTTGCATACTCAGCATAAAATGTCGACATAAATAGGATGACGGGCGAGATTAAGACCAATCAAGTCACTATTACAAAAATGGTACCGTCAGTTGATATAGGTACCGTACCAAACCTATGGCTAGCTGCTAAGATAAAGTCATTATGAAACCGTACACGTCCTAAAAATCATCCACATAATTAACAGACGGTTACCTGATAAGCTGTTGAGAAAAACTGTTTATAGTTGCGGTCTCAAGTAATAGGCCAAAGTAATTATATTAGGTTGAGTCAAGTATTTAACGGCAATCAATATGGCGGGGATCTTCATGGCCTAGGTGACTAGCGCTAGCGAAATATCCAATCAAATAAATATATCAATCAATCAATCAAATATTTGGCCAACCTGCCAGTGATAACAGGTGGGATTTCGAAAATTTGGCTGAACGGTCAATATTGAACAACGGGGCTTCAAAATGTGCGCTCATCCGTGACCGAGTGTTAGGGCGCCACCGCGGCATAATGACCTAGGCGCCTCTCACCAATGCGAGGGCTGTGAGTTCAAGTCCAGCTCATGCTGGTTTCCTCCTCGGCCGTACGTGGGAAGGTCTGACAGCAACCTCTGAATGGTCGTGGGTTTTACTCTGACTGTGTCCGGTTTCTTCCCACCATAATGCTGGCTGCCGTCCAATAAGTGAAATATGTCTGAGTACGACGCATAAAATCAATCAAATAAACCTAGTTTCCACATATGGTACTGAACAAACATGTTCAGCATGTTATAATTCTTTTTATTTTAAGATATTAGTTATTCTGGAAACCAAAAAAAACATGACACAATTTTGTAATCATATTTATGCGTGTTCGTGAGATGGAATAACACTGTGAGAAAAGAGAAATTGTGTATTCCTATTTTAACTACATATGCATTGGCTAACAATGGGAGACGAGTTGTCCCAAAAATTAAAAGACGTAGGTTCTCATATCGTATTTATTAACAGAGTTGATGAAACACAGAAAGGAAAACAGGAATATTATTCGAATAGCTGGATTTCAGTATCCAGATTAAAGCTGTGATACATGACAGGGGTCAAAACATGAGCTCTTATAATTTCCATAATGGTCCGAAATCAGCCTTCTGGCAACGGAGTACGTCAGGGTGACAAGCTGTCACTGGTCCTGTTTTCTTTTATCAAATGGTTTAGAAAACGGCATGCTTGGTGAAAACTGTTTGGTTATTAAGTTTTCAAATTTTGCAGTGTTGAGTTCCTTGATGTGAAGATCTTTGTCTATTAGTATGCAGATTGCACTCTGATTTTGGCTGAAAATGAGATAAAACGTCCTCGAAAGGCCAACATATTTTACATACAAACCCTACCATCAACGGACAGATTAGCCCTTAGTCCAAGTTTGCTGACCAATGAAAAAAGTTTTCTTGAAGAATAAACTGTTTAACTATGCACAGTTGCATTAATAAATGCAAAAAGAAGCCCTTAATGTTTATTTCGTCAAGGATTGAAAGCATTTCACACTAAACATAGAAATTTCCCCAAAAGGTGTCAGTTTTAGGATACATACATATATATCTAGTCTATTACCCTTTGAAGAACAGATGAAGAACTTTCAAAGTACATGTAATGCTCAGCTTTTGAATTATCAAAAGTAACATTTACCTACTAAAGACCGACTGTTGCTGTTGTATTTATATCTTCTAGTTTGTGTTCTATATGTACATGGAAGGTATACAAGTAGTATAGTATTTATACATTTTACACTAAAATTGCTGCAATGCCCTGTTTAACATTTTACATAACATTTAGTAGGGCCATGTTTGCTCGTAGTGATGTAAAAATCCCTAGGGACATACCATCATAGGCATATCGGCTGAATTATGTTGAGGTGAACTTTCAAACTCTGGCCTGACTCAAAGAACATTGCTATTAGTCCAGATACTATCTCTGTATTTTGCCTGTGTTGAACGTTTTGTTTTTTCTTAACGGCTGGTATACGAATGTCTGTTTTGATGCCTGTTTTTATTTATTTACAACCGGACACAGCCATCCAGAAGTTGCTCCTTGATTCTCTGCGAGTGCTTTTTTAACCGGACCGGGAATAAAGTATCAAGAAAAAAAGTAATGATAGTTCGTTTTCCTTTTCGGGCTGTCTTCTTTTCTGCTTTGAGAGATATCGATTTTATTACACAGGATTGAAATTCTCATATACTTTTCGGGAAATGCGGGACACTTACGCACACATTGCAAAAGGAGTGGTCAGTCAAAGAAGATGTAAGTCACTTACCTCTGACCATGTGGATTTGACTTCCATCAACTATCAGCTTCGCGAAAAGTACCCGTCCGTAATTTCCGCCGAGTTGTCTTAAGAGGACTGCATTATATTTGTGCAACACTGTGGGCTCCCAGCATATCGATGTTAAGAGTTGTACTATTTATCAACGGCGAAAAGCAATTCGGTAGTGAGTATGGGGGATTATTTCAATGGCTAAATATATGCAATATTATACATACAGTCTTCGCCAAAATGGTTGGTGCACGTCATGCAGGCTTAAATTCCGAACATGATAACAGAGATGCGCCAGTGAATGCTTACTGACAGTACTTTGTGTGCCATTAGAAAGTGACTAGGCACTTTTCACATGCAAATACGCATCTTCCAATCCGTTCCCTCTGTTTCATATGGACGAATGCAGAGTCAGAATAAATACAAGAGAATAAAACTTGTGAGCGTTAGAAAGGATGGCACAACGTTAGGCTATACAGGTCAGAGATTTGCACACGAAAGCCTATCTCTGCTTCATACCTGGTCTTTTGAACATGCCGGGTAGAATAAGTATCGGGAAAGGCTGGGCAATAGCAACCCTGGTCCAAGAAAGCTATGGGCCAATGACAATCGCCAGGATTACCAGGGTCGGGCGTAATACCGTCACGAGAATTTTAGCATTGCAAAGTAGAAGCGGTGACGTCACTGCAGGTAAAAGCACTGGTTGTCTTCGAAGCACAACAGCAAGAGAAGACGGCTGCCTGTACACATTGGCGGGACAAAACCAAAGAACTTCTTCACGTTGGTTTTGAAAGCAATGGGTTCGAATGGCAAACGTCGACGTTAGCGTTAGAACGAGAACACGCAGACTGACACAGTGGGGATATAGGGCTAGACGACTTGTCTAGAAACCAGACTTGTCACCGCCAACAGTCGTTCGCCTAGGCGCAACAGTGGCGACTCCTTAACGTGAATCGCTGGCGCCATGTCATCTTGCAGAGGAAACCAAATTTCTCCTTCACAAGTGTGATGGAAGAGCTAGAGTTTATCCTCTGTCTGGGGAGAGGTTTCGAGATGACTGTATAAAGGAAAGAAGAGCAATGGGAAGGGGTTCTCAGCATGTCTCGGGAGCTCTGCATGCCGAGGGCAAACCCAACCTTATTGTGTTGCGCCAAAACGTCACAGGTGTACGCCATTGAGACATTGTACAGAAAAACATGACTCCGTGGGCTAGAGCAACTTTCGATGATAACTTTGCCTTCCAGGATAGCAATGCTCCGGCTCATCGACATTTTCTCGAAAATGAAAACATCATCTATAGACCCCGACCACCTAAATTTCAACGTCATAGCGAATTTATGGGAAGAATTAGACTGTGGTGTTCGATCACTGCTCAGCCACAAAACCTAAATCAACTGGAAGACACATTGTTGAAAGTATGGGCCAATATTCCAATATTGCTAACCTGGCGACAGGCATGCCTCGACATTTGAAGCCATTATTCAAGCAAGAGAAGGCTCACGAAGTACTAACGTTCATCATTACAACTGGCTTTGACATCATTCTCAATAAGTCGTATCGAATGCTGGAGGATAAATTTACATTACGCAATGTTGCCATTTGTCCATGTGCTTCCCCGTACACATTTTCTAAGCGCAGGTAGTAGGCTTACTCAAAATGGCGGTTTTATTAAGGCAAATAAGTGATAGTGGTGAAACTGTTGTCATTTCTGCACTGCACTAAGAAAGTGTGTATCTTAGAAAAAAGTAAGAGAATAGTCTGCGACTGTCTGCGAACCATCTGTTCGCACACATCACTGGTTTGTTTTATTATAGACAATTGTTCACCGACTGAATACGAGATGTGATTTGTCATGTTCTGTCGTCATTTCTCAGGTTCCAAAAGAAGCACAATTCAGTTAAGTAGCAAAAAAGCAGAATCAGCTATGTTCGAACCTGCTACCGCTTTGTTCACTCGGCAAGGAGTTTTTGTCCTCTTGTAGATCAAAATCAAGTTACGACACTGAATCAGTGGACATTCGGAAACTAATCACGTCGTAGGCTGAGGAAAATAGCCGGTTTTCAGGCATATGGAATTTATTCATGTTTTTTTTTCGGACACCCGGAAGTCATATATACAGAACACAGAACAAAACTAAAACAAACAACTTCTGCTTAAAATTTCGTTGTAGCAAGAAAATATCAGCTATCCAGCGTTTCTATTTTACTCTTATGTGCAGGCTTTTTCATCTGTGCAATTCAGTGCCGAAAGGACAGAACTATTATAGAATTTATCAAACGAGCCAACAAAATGAGAAATCAATCGATAAGCTACATGCAAATGTACAAAGCTATGCAACAAATTTAGCGATGCAAATGACAGGATGATAGAACAGTGAATAAAAACAGAAAAAAATACACAGCTAGTGCGATTTGTACAACGAGTAAACAGCAATTACGACATAAGTATGGGGAATGTTGTAAACAAGCTGTAAAGGCGCATATCGCCAATAAGTGAAACGTTTGATGAATAGGACAACACCTGAATATGTCTTGCCTTTTCTGCCTATACCTGTAAGACTGACTGGCACAGCGCCAAGTGATAAGTACCTCCATCATAATTTAATGACCTTTCGTTCCTCTGTCATTTCACTGCATTTTTCTACTAAAGCTGAGTATATGTTTTTGTTTCCATTTAAAGCCCAACAAATTAAAAAAAAGGAAACCAAAGAAATAGCATTGCATTTTTTTACCCAAATGTTACACCCGCAGATGATGTCTAGACACTTTTACATCTTCAGTACATCGACTACATGCACAGATTTCTTTTTCACATATATATATTTATTTATTTATTTATTTATTTATTTGATTGGTGTTTTACGCCGTACTCAAGAATATTTCACCTATACGACGGCGACCAGCATTATGGTGGGAGGAAACCGGGCAGAGCCCGGGGGTAACCCACAACCATCCGCAGGTTGCTGGTAGACTTTCCCACGTACAGCGGGTGAGGAAGCCAGCATGAGCTGGACTTCTGATTTATACCACAATTGCCAGTTTTATGGAAACCAGCGTGTCTTGCTGAGTTAGAAAATTATCTGTTTATTTATTAGATTGTTATTTGCCGCCAAACTCAAGATTTCTTCCCTGTGAGATGGTGCTCAGTTTTATGGGCTGAATAGACCGGAGTGTCAGGGATAAACCATCGATCTCTGCCAAGTTACTGATGCACTTTCTCACGTCTGTTATAGAGATATGCCAGCTATGTCGGTTGAAGACAACTGGTCTTGAACAAAATTTAGACAGCACAACCGGCATCATGAGCTCTGTCGACTGCACTGACATAACACACACACCCCCTGCCCCCAAAAGCAGCACTGCCAGTGTCGTGGCGACTGAAAGAAGGAATAAATGGGTATGCGCTAAATTAAAAACGTCAAAAGACATAATAGTTATTTTCGTATCAAAGCAATCTCCCATCACCAATTAGGTCCATTTTTCTGATTATGGTTATAATTCGAATTATTTGTACAATTAATTATTGTACAATGTTATGAATGTTGATATTGTTCTTCGTTTTCTAAATTCAGCAAGAACAAGCAGAAAAGAACGCCATACCTATAACCTGTAGTACCACAACACAGGAGGGGTACCATTCATGGGATACCTCCTCATTCATTCAGTTACTTCAGTTTCTCATTAATTATATCTATGTGAAATTTGGGGAAAACATTCATCAACAGTGTCAGTATAGGTTTTCATATGGGTACAATCTGTGTCCCAATTTTGGTAGACCGATGCCTGTTCCCATATGAATAAGGCTTTTTCCATAAGTTATTAAAGAGTAATCTTCATCAGGTTCGATATTTCTCTTTAAGCACAGGTAACACATCGTATAAATTTTACAATGAGTAGGCCTCTTTTGATAGTTAATACAGACGGATTGTTCAGAATCTCAGGGACTATTTTTATAATTGTGTCTAATTCAGCTTAACCCGGGCTTAGAGGCCGTATGTTCACGGTGTTGAGTATTATCGCCACGTTGGATATACGAAGAGTTGCAATCAAAGGGCAACTGAGGTACGTATTTGTTTATGACACCATACATTCTAATTATTTACACCACTGGGAAACGGCCTTTATTCATCTGCCTACGCTATTTATCGCATCTTTTCGTCACCTTCGAAAACTGTTGACTGCTTCTCTTTGCATGAAACCATTCTAATTTTTATATTTTATATCTTTTCTTAGTTGATTGGTGGTTTGTGTTATTTCTTGGTTTTTGGAAAGTGGTCTTGCGATTATTGACCCGAAACGCCCATTTTGGTTGACGGCTGGTATATGAATGTCGGTTTCGACGCCTGGGTATCTACTTACTCCATTCATGTCCTTGATTTAAAAAATACAGTCTTGTAAGCACTGTTTCGACATTCCACATTTTTCTCAACCACTACATTAAGCGTACCTTCTTGGCAGTTGTCCCCCTTGTGTCCATTAGTGCATCCGTGTTCCTCACACGTGCCGTTGACATGATTACACGAGGCATCGTTTATTCAATGACAGTAGTACTGGCATTTTTCCCTGAACCGGCCCGTCGAACATTATAGTGTAAATAAAAACAAGGAAAACTCAGAAAACATTTACGTTAACAGACAGGAAAACACTAAAGAAAATGTATATTTATATATTTTTTGATAAAGTGTACCACCCCATATATAAAATCTACATACTCATATTTATTTTTGTGATAATGCACATGTACATTTATTTATTTATTTATTTGATTGGTGCTTTATGCCGTAATCAAGAACATTTCACTTATACGCCGGGTGGCGTATGGTGGGATTAAATCGGGCAGTGCCCTTGAGAAAACCCACGGCCATCCGCCTGTTGATGGCAGACCTTCCCAAGCCCGGTGCCGTAAAGAAGGCAGCGTGAGCTGGACAAACTCACAGCGACCGTATTGCTGAGAGGCACCTGGCTCACTGCGACTGCCTCTGGGTCCCGGTAGTTGGAGTGTCCGCCACGAGATCGGGGGATCGGGGATCAATCCTGGGTCGGGTCATACCAAAGACTTTAAACACGATACTTGTTGCTGCCGCGCTTAGCGCTCCACACTGAGAGGTTACAACAAGAAAACGGGACTGATGGGTCCCTTCTAAATATGAGGTGACTGGATTGGGTGTCATGTCTGGAGTCTTCCGCAAGATGCCTCAGTGGGGGCAGCCCTTTGGCCGCATGGACTCGCCCTGCCACAAGGAGACACAGCATATCTACACCCTATTAAAGGACTAATCATTGTCATGTAACTGAATTATTGTTGAGTACGACGTTAAAATCCATGCATGCATACCATCACTCCGCGCTGCTGCGCTAACCCCTCAGTCACGGAGGCCCCTATATACATCTAAACCGAGATATTCCAATTCAGAGAAAATTGAAAATATCAACTTGAACTAAGAGACACTGCCTCTTGGCCACACACCAGTTTCCTTGCTACAGGGCAACAGTGGCAATTGCCTTTGCAACCTTCTTCAAGCTCCTCATAACTGCGCGCAACAATAAGGTACAAACAGAGACTTGAACAAGAGCGAACTGCATGGGATGAAAACAATCTTTATCTTCGATCCTTTCGTTCGTTTCTTTTCGTTTCGTTGAAAGTTGACAACTAAGGTTTGCTTCGAAGCGTTGTTTATATTAAATGTATGGAATTTCGTGAGGAGATTTTATACGTGTAGTTTTATCTGACAGTGTTTAAGACAATGAATATGCATTTGGATTCATGACCATGGCAACTGAAGTAAAGCGTCTGCATTTATCACTTCCTGCTTAACTGAAGACAAATTGATGTGTTATCCGAAAGTTGCTGCCATAAAAATAGTACTGGAAACAGTCTGGCCTGAAGCTCCCCACATGGCACCAGTTCGAACAACTGGTCCGTCCCCTCAAACCATGAACCTACTGTATTGACAGTTGTCTCCCCTGAACCCGGCAGCACAGCCCTGGTCATCATGAGTCCCGTCAACCTTGTTGCAAGAGGACGCGTTTTCACAGTGACAGATTTTCTGGCAACTCCCCCACCTATCGACTGGACATTCTAAAAACGGCAAAAGGTGTTATGTAGCATAGAAAAACTAAATATTCCAAGGCTTTATCCAGATAGGTATCCAGATGCATCCGGATTTCGCCAGAAAAGTAATGTGTTAATTTTCTGGCGGCGTTAACACAATTCCCGCCATATTTCATGGACATTTGTAATAAATTGTCAAGAACACAAGAACATTAACTGGAAAAATAAACCTGTGTTGTGTGAATGTCATCGTGCCAGCAAGCAGGCAGGCCTAGGCCAACATGAAATTAATTTATACAATATGACAATCTGAGAGACTATTGTACCTGTATAACACTCCGTTCCGTTGAGTCCGTCCGGACATCCGTATGGTCACGCTCCCGTTATTCCGTTACAGATCGTTCCGGTAGACTGACAGTTACAGAATCGATCACACTCGCTTCCTAACCAGTAATTTTCACACCCTGTTTTCCCAAAATAATGTTATTCATGCTAGACCCCGGGCCTTTGCAACTTCAAACTCTGCCCTCTGTGCGATTAGAGGCCCGGGAACCAGGATGAATCTTATTGTTAACCATTTAAATCAGTCACCAAAGATTGGGGGCAAAAATATGACGAACGAAGGGTTAGCATATCTAAGTAGATCCCCGCCAACACTGCAGACAAACATTACAAATTCACTAGACAATATAGCAGACAATTTTATACCAGACATAGGAAAAGAAAAATATAACTGTTGCACACCGAAGGCCTTCCGGCTATTTTTTACACGTGGCGTATGGAGTCATTTATGTATACAAATAATATGCATGCCTGCGTGTAGT
The DNA here is from genome assembly GCA_016165875.1 of Acanthopleura granulata. Taxonomy (NCBI): domain Eukaryota; kingdom Metazoa; phylum Mollusca; class Polyplacophora; order Chitonida; family Chitonidae; genus Acanthopleura; species Acanthopleura granulata. The sequence goes on from JABBOT010000006.1 coordinate 19,010,058, forward strand.
CTAAACTCCTTGATCTGTTGCTTAGGCAGGGTTAATTTTAAATGATTGAGAAATGCTTACTGTATATTTCCAGTTCACGGATGGCAAAGCTCCTTGCCCTGGGTACTGTCAGTTTTACGTACTGACCACTCAAGGTTTCTGTACACTTGGTGGCGTATACTAACTGTCCAATATTTGTGTTATCCCTGTAGCACAGTTTGGAATAGATGGCATCCGCCGATCCACTGACATGGATTTCGAAACCGGATAAATCGTTCAGATTTGCCGCTACAAAATAAGAACAAAGGGTTTAGATAGAATGATGGTTTCCTCTCCGGCCTTACGTATGAAGTCTGCCAACAACCTGCGGACGGTCGTGGCTTTCCCCCGGGCTCTGCCCGGTTTCCTCCCACCTTATAATGCTGGTCGCCGTCGTAGAAGTCAAATATTCTTGAGTACGGCGTAAAGCACTAATCAAATAATTAAATCAAATAAATAAAAGATAGAAACATTCCGAAAGTTAACGTTCTTCATACAGCATTTTACCCTGTATAGGTATTAAATTACAATGTGATATTGGCCAAAAGAAAATCTGGTCGCACTTCTATAAGTTCCTTCGTGTTTCCAGAGGGATTGTGATTTATATATATGAGGGGAAAAAATGATTTTTACGGCTGGTACTTGACCGTGCTGGAAATGTTATCACCAATAATATGAATACTCTTTTGGAGTCAATAAAGTAAACCACCAGCCTTGGCAAATAGCTCATAAACTTTCCCACGCAAGGCAACCAACCTTAGAGGTCTCGGTCACATTGTGCAAGGCAACAGGGACCAGTTTAGGAAACCCTCTGAAGTTGAGTGTGTCAGACACCATATAAATTGCCGTTGCATGATAACTAGGCTGCATAAGCAAAACTCTTTTGCTTAAATCCACAAACTTTTTACGATGTTCTGTTAAAATGATCTTATTCGGACAAATAACACGATGGATGTATGGCACTTGTGAAACAGTTAAGGCCGTTTGAGTCGGTACATGCAAAGTTTTAAAGGCGCTCTAGACTTGCAACCTTCCCATGTACACAGGCAACCAGGTGTTGTCACGGTCCAAAGGTCTGCTAGATAGATGAGACTAACAGTACTCACCCTTCTGACAGGTGGGCCCGCTCCATCCTTACTGACACCCCAGATGCTCACATCCCATCACGTGCTTAAGCAAACAACTCGCCCTGGAGATGTTACAGCGGCAGGTTAACTAACAGGGTGACGGATGGATGTTACATTGACCTAGAGACATTGGCTGATTGATTGACTGATTGGTGCATTAACAGGTGAATTAAGAAGTGAAAGATTTTATTGTATTTGACTGATAAATGTTTAAGGCCCTACTAAAGAATATTTCGTTCATATGCGAAGGTTGCCTATTTTGTGGGTGGAGGAAATAAGCATTCCACTGGGGAAAACAGCCTTTGTTTGACAAGTAATTCACGAACTTTCCTGTGTATGACGCACCGATTTACACCAGTCAGGCGAGGTCTGGCCCCATTTCCTCTGGGCTCCAAGGTTTAATCCCTTCCATCAAAATGTGACAGTAGTCAGAGTACACTGTTGACAAAGGAGATCTCACAGGAATAACATGTCCAGAACACGAACAGGCATGCGCAAGACGTTCTACTTTGGCCTACATATGCATATGATACCTTGAAAACGGAACTACCATGCCCTCGCCTTATAAAGTGACACTGTACTATTCCTGATCAGCTGCATTCTAAAACAGAGCTAATCCTATTTCTTTCCTCTAAGATACACACGAGCTATTATGTTCTGCCGGACTCTTTTTACAAGTCACGTGCAAGCATCGAGTGATTTAGAATCATGTTATGATTGGATATAGTCGTACGTCGTGTAAATCACGTTGATATATCGAGAAATCAAAGGACTCATCGACCATTTATGAGTCATTATGATAATAAGCGGATTCTTTAATGACTCCCACGATCTGGTCATATGACTCAATTTTTATTTACTTGAATTACTGGAAAACTTAGATGCCTTAGTCTGTTGACCCAAACTTTTCTCTCAGTGCATTTGCTAATACGAGTGCTCTCTAAAAACGACTGTGTAGCACAGGCACAGGTTGGGGAAAAAGAATTGAGTACTTGTGTCATACTGGCTGGTGTACCTCTGGAAAAGAAATATGTTGATGTTCAGATTTGTAGCGGTGTTTACAAGCCTACTTATGATGAACAGTCCTACTATATACTTCAGACTTCATGCGCGCGAAGCCCAAATATAACAGCAGCAAGAATTTACGCCATTCATATTTACTTAGCATGCTGTTACACAATTGCTTTTGTGAGCGCCAGACAACTGAAGACTTTGCCAAATCTAGTATTAAGTCTTAAAACAATTTTGAACAATCGGAACCTGTTTGGTCATTGCTGACGACCTGGAATGACGCACAGTCTAAAAATATGGCGAAGCTCAAAACAAAATCCAATTCGATGAAATCGTAATCAAAGAAAGGCTTAACGCCATCAGCAAGAATGCTGCCTCCATTTTGACGACGCTGTAAGAATACGGTAATATAACGGATTGTTTAGCGATTGTCGCCAGAATGATATTCTGCGAACTGTACAGGCTTTATATCAAATCTGCACGATTCAGGGAGGAAGAGGAACTAGGAAGTTAGCTACTCATCTGTATTTTTTTATTTATTTATTTATTTGATTGGCGTTTTACGCCGTACTCAACAATATTTCACTTATATGACGACGGCGAGCATTATGGTGGGAGGAAACCGGGCAGAACCCCGGGGTAACCCACAACCATCCGCAGGTTGCTGGCAGACTTTCCCACGTTCGGCCGGAGAGGAAGTCAGCATGAGCTGGTCTTGAACTCACAGCGACCACATTGGTGGGAGGCTTCATTGTGCTGCCATGGCGCGCTAACCGACTGAGCCACCAAGGCCCCCTCATCAGTATTTATTATAATTCTACGTTATTGCCCTGTTAGAGAGTCCTGCGTCATTATTTAGTGATCAAAAACTGCCTGCCTTACACAACACGATAAACGACGGCTTGCAGTGTTGGTCTCATTTTTCTAGGCAGTACTGCTTTTCTCTCTGAAACACATGGCCAATATAAGGAAGTGCGCCATGTAATGATGCAATCTCCAAATGGAGGACACCAGCTTTCAGTAAAGGATTTCATGTTAGTCTTTTTCTCCCACCATACAGAAAGCTGGCCTCCGTCGTTAAGGGAAATATTCTTGAGTACGGCGTAAAACGACAATCAAATAAATTAATTAATTAATCGATGCCAGTACCATCTTCATACGGCCTTGTGCCTCCGTGTCGGGCTGAAAACGTGCCAGCGCAGAAAACTGCCTCTGAACCTTTCAGTCTCTGTAAGTTCAAGTTCCGCTCTGGCAGATTAGTTCTCTCCTATAAACGTGGGTAGATCTGCCTGCAACCTAAAGAGGGCAATGGGTTTCTCCTGGGCATAATGCTGGCCGCCAACACATAACTAAAATATTCTTGAATATGACGTAAAAGTCCAATTTAAAAAGTAAAAAAATATAGGGTATGCCGGTAGTATGCTAAAAGAGCATACAATGTTATAAAACCGCTATACCTGTGCGCGCAGAACACACTTTGCAGTGTGGTGAAAACACACTTTTTGCAGACCACTCGTCCCATGTTAAAACGTAGGATTTTAAAGCTCTGTCCCATGTTAATTCAAAGGATTTTAAAGAATTGACCAACCTACAAACGTTAAAACGTATGATTTCGATTATGGTAAATGGCCACCTTTGACCTGCCCACATAAAATGTGACCACCAGTGAGACGGAACGACAAACGGACGGACACACGCACACACTTGTAGAGCAGATTGTTGCTGCTGATTAAAAAAAGTAGTTGTTTTTCAGCTGAATTTGGATTTTCCTTGGACAAGGACTGGTTCAGATTTCGGTGTTTCCCAAACCCTGGCCCATTCTAGTCTAGATATTATGCATCCGAAAAGCACAAATATGCCTGAAACTCTCAGGGTATTAATCATAGTTCCCGGCATATTCAAAGGGCTGAGCGTGCACATGAGGGCACAAAGTCACTTTAGGCAAGCATTTCAGGTATACATTACCCTTTTCTTAAAGTGTAAAGTAAATAAACCAGTTCACCGTATATAACAATACGTTTGAATAGACTGACCTATATATATATAGACTCTGTTTGTTCACACATATGTGTCTTTCCGCAAATGATGAATATGCAACAAACACGGTGCCTGTTAAAGACTCTCTGTAGAATAACTCCTCTCCACACACACACACACACACACACACACACTTCTTCCCTCCAGCAAACAGGGTCAGGCGTATTTTTTTAAATAAGTCTAAACAGAAATAATGCTAATCAGCTAAAAGGACCCCTAGCAACTAGACGGGAAGTCGCCTCCCTGTCGCTCAGGCCGTTTTCCATCCTGATTACAGTCACAGATCTTCTCAGAAATGACGCAAGGGCTTCCCGGCATGCAGTTGAAATCGTTATATAACAAGTCTGGCCGCTAAAATAGGCCATCTGAAAATATTCAGCATTAACCTTGAGCCTGAATGATGTGTGTTTTTAAAAATACATCGGCTAATATCACATGTCAGATATATAGGTTGGATTTTATCGAAGTTTTTGTCTTGCAAAATAACTATATCGTGAATATTTGTTTTGGCCTTAGTCGGGCATATCGGTTAAGATGGTAAATTGATAAACACATGTAGCGCCTGTCGCCTACGACATATTAAGTAACCATGCATATTAAGTAGATTTCCGTACGTAGGAAGGTCTGCCAGCAACCTGCCGATGGTCGTGGGTTCCCCCCGGGCTCTGTTCGGTTTCCTCCCACCATAATGCTGGCCACCGTCGTATCAGTGAAATATTCTTGGGTACGGCGTAAAACACCAATCAGATAAATAAATAAATAAATTTAATAGATTTTGAAAACTCTGCATACACAAATATAAAACAAATAGGACTTGTTTCTTGCCTCGTTTAAACCAATTCTCCGAACGTAATATTTATAAGAAAGAAGTGTGCAATCAATAACAGGATTAGAACTCTTGTAAATGGACTTTCAGTCACACGAGTTACCGCTGGGTCACAGTGAACAACGTGTTGCAAACCATGAACAATTATAGCGAACGGACAGTGCCAATAACATTGGAAAATATTTCATTTTTGTCAGTTTACAAAAATATGTTTGCGTGAACCAGCATGATACTTTTGAAGCGCTTACAACTCTCAACCCAGATATCAAATATATACAAATAATTTTGGTTCACGTAATGGTATTTTTATTATGATGGGAAATCCCTTTGCAAAACGAGTTAAATTAGCAAAATCTGCTTTGATCGTGTGCTAAAACAAAATGCATGAATGAATTCACACTTCTACTGCGACCGCACACAGCTGAAGAATCACGGACACTGGGCCTTTGGCTTAAGCCGTGTAGCCCATGATTGTTTCTGAACTGAGCTCAAGGCGTGCCTTTTTTCTGTTTCAAGACGTTGAGGGTGGGAATTAAGATGCTGTATTTTCGCATATCTATAGGCCTGTGTAACTGCTTATGTACATGTGCATATACAAAATATGTATGACAACTTTCAAAGTGTTATTTTGCGAGCACCTGGTCTCTATACACACAGGAATCAACTGCATGGGCTACTGCGCATACATGCGTCTTTCTCCCCTTATGTGTGTACATGTCTGCCGCTGCATGCAATTTAAACCTATCAACCCGGATTCAGTGTCCAAACGACCCACATACAGAATTCTAGAAGCCTCTCTTTGTACCTGTGACGAGCTGTACCTACTGTATACGGGGCCTACAGGTAAGCACAATATTTTAACTGCACCTAAAAGGATTATTTTATTTACATTTAAAGTATGATCGGCGATGGAACTTACAAGTTAGTGAGAGCAATGATGTAAAGATTTCATTTTGTGTGCAGAGATAGTCCAAGCCAAAAAAATGCATCCCAACTAAACGTTCAGGCAAAACTGAACGGCCAATTTTTCAGACTATCAAGGGATCACTTATATAAACAGCCGTTATATACGGCTATACCCATGCATGTAACATACAGGCCAGCACATAAGCCTTTCTTGTTATATACAGGCATTGCGTCATCATGGTAGATCTATATTTATACACACACGCAACGTTGCTTGGTATATTCCCTAAAAATTACCGTGTAGGAATGGTACACATTGTGGCAGAAATGCACATCCACAAAATTTTGTGTACCAGCAGTACACAGTTTGTGGAATTTATGTAATACGTCCATAATGGCATGTGTATAGATGACACACAATTTGTGTACCACTGATACACACGCATTCTGGATGTTCGAATTTGTCCTCAATCGTTTCAGAGAGTAACAGCCGGATACTAGACTCGTTCCGTAACAAAATCGCATAGCCTCGTTATTTATCTGATAAGTGTTGTACCCCGTATTCCAGATATTTCACTTACAAGACGGCTGCCATCATAATGGCAGGAAAAACCGGGCATAGCGTGGGGGAAACCCACCGGCAGACCTTCCCATGAGGAAGCCAGTTTGAGCTGGGGTTGAACCCACAACGACGGCATTTGGTGGGAGGCTCCTGCGTCATTGCGCTAGAGCTCTAACCAACTGAGCCACGGCGGCCCTCACGAGCACATTGATTTTCCTTCCTAATCATGTAGTAAATTTTGTCAACTTCAACCCGAAAATCTACATGCCTAAATTTTACCACACCACTACACACAGCTTGGACGTATCTCTGCATCAAATATAAAAAAAACACAACCTAGCCTCACAACCATTTGTAAATTGAGTGTAACACGTTATGGTCATGTTACGCATTTCGTGGACATATAGGCTATGTAAGATTAACACGCAAGCGTGATACCTGAGCCCATATACCCTGCGAGCGTGCCTGCTAACATGAGCAAATGGGTCATATCACCTGCCCGGTTGTATACGTGTACATGCTTCTGCACAGGAAAACAGTCCATTCAAAACATTCTACTTACGTACACAGCTACATCATATCTTGACACTACACAACCTGTTACCATGACAACCACATGTAGGATCCACCATGCATTTGCATGCATTCGCATGAATTTATTTATTCATTTATTTATTTATATATTTATTTATTTACTTATTTGATTGTTGCTTTACGCCGTACTCAAGAATATTTCACTTCTACGACAGCGGCCAGCATTATGGTGTGTGGAAACCGGGCAGAGCCCGGGGGATACCCGCTGACAGACCTTCCCACGTACAGGTAGAAGACAGCCTTGGGTTTCTCCCCGGCTCTACCCGGTTTCCTCCCGCCATAATGCTGGCCGCCGTCGCATAACACCAAACAAATAAGTAAATTATAATGTACATAATGTATAAAATAGCCTGTACCTATACAACATGTAAAGGAAAATAGAAATCTGTCCAGATATACTTTCATTATTTTCCCTTACGAAGAAGAGGCACAAAAGCAGTTATTTTATAAGGTGAGTTAATTATTACGTTATCTTTAGTCTAATTATTATTTACAATAGTTCTGTATTATTTACTTAGTCTATAGTTTGTCAGAAACGACTTCAAAGAAATTAACTATTTTCAAAATGATCACTTCACCAATAATTAAGGGGAATATCTTAAAGTGACTGCGATGAGATCTCACATTACTTACTTGCTTGTAATCAGGAAGTACACCGTATTCTATCTTATTTTCACTTCCAATGACGCAGCAAAACTTTAAATCCTTAGTAAAATGATTTGGGTGACAGTTTAACCTAACACTTCTAATGACGCTTACATGCACTTCGTCTGTCGGAAGGTCTGCCAGTAACCTGGGCATGGTCGTGGATTTCTCCCGGGCTCTGCCCGGTTTCCTCCCACTATAATGGTGGCAGCCATCGTATAAGTGAAAAAAAATCTTGAGTACGGCGTAAAACATCAATCAAACAAATACATAAATTAATAAACTATAGTTCGCCTCCTTGTTGGTGGTTTGCCGAAGTAAAGGCCTCTTACAGCTGCTCATGCCATGATATGGTTGCAGTATATTCATGTACTTCGGACGATGCGTATAGTCGCGGTTATTTAGTCTACTATACATTCTTCCATTCACTCATTACTGGCAGGTCGAGCGGCCCAGCACGCAAGTACACTTATACATGTATATATAACAAATTAAAGAAGGTATTTATTTATTTATTTATTTATTTGTTTATTTAGTTACTTCATTGGCGTTTTACGCCTATACTCAAGAATATTTTTCTTATCCGAGATTATGTTGGAAGGAAATCGGGCAAACTCTAGTGGAAATTAGACCCTGTGTGTCTCTGTGGCTTGATCCTGCACTTTATTATTATATAGCCTCTCTAGGTAATTGCAAAGTACAGGGTCAAGCCACAGTGACGCGTAGATTCTAGTGAAAACACATGCACGACGATCGGCAGGTTGCTGGTAGACCTTCTCACATACGACCTTAGAGGAAGCCAAATTCAGCTGGACAGGAAATCATACCGAGCAAATTGATGAGAGGCTCCTGGACCATTTCGCTGTGTTAACGAGCTAACTGCGTTAAAGAATACTGAATCATTTAGATACTGGTCATCAAAAAAACCAACATATACAAAAATACAAAGTATAGCATTCATCAATGGGTAACCTTTCCCGGCAAAGGCCACTCGGGTGCAAGCTCTGTAGTCAACTGTTCATTCCTGCATTTACCACGACGTTTTCGGGGAAAACTGTTAGGCTAACGTATTACTCATGCAGTGCAAGAGAACAAATAGTCAAGTTAACTTGGGACCGAATCGCCATTGTGCGGGAAAAGGTATCCCATTGACGGCCCTACCAGAATAAAAATGGTATATAGTGATATCAGGGTACATTGTTTTTTAAATGTTTTCCTTTAGCTCACAATTACATGGACCGATATAATTCTTCGTGTTCAAATTTATCAGTCAATCACACGGTTGTCCTTAATCAGTAAGTCCATCGGATAAGCAAATTAGTCCATCATGGCACTGTGGTTTTTTACTGTTGTTTTTGTTTTTGTTTTTTTTTTCTTGTTTTTTTTTTCTTTTTTCTTTTGTTAAGGTGATGTTATTTCATCCCTTCAGAATTTGCACCGTTATTTCTCATCCGTATATGTTTGTTATGGTTACAGAACTGTAGGATACATGAACAAGTACCACTATAGCCACTGAAATCTGAGAGAAATGGATAACCCGTCATTCACAACGGCTGATGAAACAGTTGTCACCAAGGCTACTGAAATATCCTTCACAGCGGCTGATGAAACTCACAGAGTTGTTACAGCAGCAAACCACCCCGAGGCGGGACGCACCACGCAAGAGTCCCCTTCGAAGCTGCCCCTGAATAGTCAGACAGAATCACTTGGCAGGGACAGTATGAACACTGATGACGTCAGGGCTCCTCCGTCATACGACAAAACAAAGACGTCACAGCTCAGACCAGTGAGTGGAAAGGAAGTAAGAGACAGTCCAACAAATACGAAAGAACAGAGAAATTCCACAACAGATGGCAATGTGTCCAGGTGAGTAAAACAACAAACATTTATGTATCAGGTTGGTATAAGTCATGGAGAATGTCTATTACCCAGGTGTATTTAACAGTATTATCGTTCACAGGAATAATCCTAGTGTTATACATTTTTGATACAGCACATATCCGAGTGCTGATAATTGGTTGAGGCAACTCCGGGTTTCGAACCCGCAACCTTATAGTCAGGCACAAAGCAACCAGCAGAACCGTTATCTTTCCAGACCATTCGGCCAACAGACCTCCCGCTTAATACGAGGTATCGTACATGTAACTCACTGGTATAGACTTGTGTATGACGGCGTCTAGGCTATGACCATCTGTCACGTGATCAGATGCTTTACACCTCAGTTTACATGTAGCTGGACATATCAGATTGGCAGATCTTTCATAGAGAAAGTGATTTAATTGATTGTATTATAAATTAAACTTTCTGTGCGTATTTGTGTAAGGACAACATGTATATATAGGCCTAATATTTATCATGCAATAACGGGTATATGTACCTCGAATATATATATATATATATATGTGTGTGTGTGTGTGTGTGTGTGTGTGTGTGTGTGTGTGTGTGTGTGTGTGTACTCCATTAAGTTATTATTGTTTTGTTCGGCTTGGCATTTGAATAGAATGTCAAGACTTGCGCCTGGTACTTATTCTAAATAGTCCAGACACAGTGAAGTTCCTTTTGTTATCGATTAATCTATAAGCACTGATATAAATAGCAGTACTTTTCATATATGTTTCTACATTCGAGCTTTAAATCATGATTTTCATATGAAGTTTTGTTAATTTCTTTGAATACAAGAACCATCCTTCTTTTCCTGTTTGCATGTAGCAACACTGTCAGAATAATCTTGATCGATGTATTGGAAATGAAGCGAACGCACGATCAGGAGTTGCCTGAGCGTTACCTCCCTTAGTAGATAGCTCTTCAATGTTGTTCGGTACACATAGGTCTAGCAAAAACCGGCGAAGTAGCGTTCAGCATGTGTCCTTCAAAACTTATGGACTGTGCTAAGCTAAGACAGACCATCCCCACTATGTGGACAGGCGTGAGATAACACGCCTGTAAGCAAATTCCCTATGACAAAGTTTGAATTTCCATTCATGCAGTCAGTAGAATATGTATTTGGTTGCTTGTTTTATGTTTACAATTCCAGAGTGAGTGGCTACCGAATAGCCCAAGGAGAGACAAGCAATGGTAGAGCTTACGCGCTTTTACGTCAGATAAGTTCTTTCCTGAACGATGTTTGAAGTCTAAAACAGATGTTTAAACAACGATTTATCTGATTTGGCGTAAAAGCGCGTAAGCTCTACCACTGCTTGCCTCTGTGGCTGCGATACGACCAACCCAGTATAGGAGTGAAACAGCCACCTGGGGCTAACTACCAAAATGCCCTACGCGCGCTCGAACAGTCAGTGTTATACGATGTGACTCATTCAATGTTTTTATAGTGCTGAACTGACAAACAGACTTATGACCGGTGCACAAGAAATGCAAGGTGCAGTTAAACTATGTCATAATATTAATGATGCTCTGTACACACAGAAATTTGTGTGCATGCCCTTGAATATCACTTTCAGTTACATTCCCACTTTTACTGAAGTAGACTGTAGGCTTAAGTGAGTCTAATAAACTTTGTTGTCAAGGTCATGACTCCAAAAGATATCCTGTGCTTTGAAGAAATCGAAGATTCCTTCTTTTAGGTAGTGTGTCACTGATGTAAAAATTTTGGAGGTAAGCAATGTGGACCCACCCCACCCCCTTCGATCTGAATGAGTGGTTGTGCATGTCAAAAGTGTAAGCCTGAAACTAGGTTGTTCTCAGGTTGCTTTGTCCAGTTCATAATCAGCATAGCAGTTATCATCATACAGTACCACAGGTGGGAGTTCAAAATTGTGACAGAAAGCAGGCGGAAATCTGGTGCTATGCAACAGCATTCACAGGGCTATTTAGGCGGGGTTATACCGATGACACTTGATCCCTCGTTTCCCGTCGTAATATGTTGGAAAACTTGTGGGAGCGACGGAACAATTTTCGTTTTTCATTATCATTTTTCCGTTAGATTTTGTAATTATCTCATCGTTTTGTGATCATTTCTGACATAAGTAATGACTCGCAATACAGGGGTTTATCATGGTCTGCAGATGGTGATGGGAACAAGGCATTAAATGTGAATGGCCTCATATAGTTGTAGGCCTGTACGGAATACACCTAACATCATACATGTACATCTACATTGCGCACATGAATTGAATACATGATTTAACACAAAAATGTAAAGAGATCAATTCAAAGTAAGTGGAATCCTGTTGTATCTGTCTCGATCTTCTCCCCCTTCCAGCCCCGCTACCGATTCACTGATGGAGGCAGAGGACATCCTCCGTCTGTTGGGAAGATGTGGACCCTACCAGCTCCTCGTGTTCTTCCTCATCAGCTTGGTTTGTCTGCGTGGAGTTTGGCACCTGTTTGGTCCCATCTTCCTGGGAGCAGACCCCGGCCACAGCTGTTACGTCCCAGAAAACGCCACGTCTGTCTATAACCTCACCTCCATGAATGACAGCACCGCCTGGTGGCAGCAGGAGGCAACTCAGTGTCGTATGCCAGTCCCGGGAGAGGTGAATACCACTCAGCCTTGCCAGTATGGATGGGTGTACGGCGACAGCTTTACGTCTACATTCCTAACTCAGGTATGTCCAGCTCATAGTCAGTCACTCCCTCAGCTGTTCAATCAACCCAGCCAGTGAAACATGCAGTCAATCAATTCGGCTGTTTCCAATGGAAACTTGTATGCAATTGAATACACCAGGGTATATTTTCACCAAATTTCCTAAGCTCAGTAAATTACTTAACTTGGTGGTACGCGTCAAAAAGACTAACGTCAATCTCTACCATGTACAGAGATAAAGTTGTATAAGCACGGGGTGCGGATGACGCGACATTGTGTTTCCGGTTTTTATAAAATAGTAAATACCAGAGTAAAAGGTGATTTATAAAGTTACCATGCATGTCATAAATAAATGCCTATGCCCGTTTAGGTCTGAAATACTTTCGGTTATATTTTTTGTTGTCTTTGCTTTTGAAAACCAAATCTGGCCTTACAAACCTGTGTTAAAGCCAACAGAAGAGGTTGACTGATTGATTGATTGATTGATTGATTGGTTTATAACACCGTATTGAAAAATATTCACTGATACCACCACGGCCCTGTGAGTTCAAGTCCAGCTCATATTGGCTTCCTCTCCAGCCGTACGTGGGAAGGTCTGCCAGCAACCTGGGGATTGTCGTGGGTTTCCCCAGGGCTCTGCCTGGTGTTCTCCCACCATAACGCTGGCCCTAGCGCATAAAACACCAATTATTCACAAACATGGCACGAAGCAACAGATGAACAAAACCAATTGCTTATTGAATACCTGTTTTCCAGTGGAATTTCGTCTGTGATCGGGCATACCTGGTGGATCTCAGCTCGTCTCTCTTCATGGCAGGCATGATCATTGGGTCTTTGTTCATCAGCCCGCTTGCCGACAAATTTGGCCGAAAGAAGATCCTCCTGGGATCATTGTGGGTACAAGGAATCCTCGGTGTTGCGGCTGCGTTTATGGACAACTACATTGTTTTTATGGTGATGAGATTTTTTCTGGGAGCGCTAAATCAGGTATTTCAAAAGTCATTAGCATCTTGTGGCTTCACCATGAATGCTTCTCTTGGTGGAGGAAAACAAGTACAAGTCAATGGAAACAATTGCACATTGCAGATACCTGGCATACCTCCTGACTAAATGTGTCGGCCAGAACTGGGTTTGAACCTGTGACCTCTGTAAGTTGACCTCAATCAGAGGGCATACAGCCAGACAAACAATGACCCAATAGTGTGGTAAATTATAAAGTACCTTTTTAGGGGTTACAAGCTCAGTTTGTGAACTTCGGTTACGGCAGAATCTGCTTAATGGTTTATTTTAGTTCATTTTCTTTTGGAAAGAATTTATTCCATAGGTATTGCATGAGAAAGTCAATGTAATGTAAAGATAAGCCCTCTGCAGACCTGATTTAGTAATGCTGACTTACATTTCAAATTTGTGGGATAATATGACACCAAACCAGTAACTTTGCAAACTGTGCCTAGTTTATCCCCCCAAAACATCAGCCAATTATTGATCAGAGTCTAATCTGGGACAGTCTACTGTAGCCAAGTAATCACATGGCCTTTTCGCTAAGCAACCATGGAAAGATCCTATTGAACACTAATGGCACAAACTCGGCCACCTACCAACCGGCTTTCACCCGACCAGTTCGGCTCTGCTTCTGTGTTGAACTTATGCTCAGCTATGTAATCAACCTTCGCCGCCATTGTTGCAAACAAGTGTGACATGCTTCTGGTGTTTAAGAGGAGCAGATGCTGCCATCTTCTAGAGATTGCTCCAAAGAATGAACAAATTGCTACAACAGATTGTACATGTAAATCTTAAGATTTAATTTACTGACAGAGCTGTACCCATAATGCTTTGCGTCATCAAACATGGCACCCTCGTGCTTTACTGAGATCTAGGTGGAGTTAGCTCAAGTTTATTGTGACTTAACAGTGGGCGTTAAGGGTCGGAAATTGTAGCACATGCAAAACGCCCAACCGAATGAGAAAAGTGCTGCACAGAAGCAGAGTCGAATTGGTTGAGTGAAAGCTGAACAGTAGGTAGTGGAGTTTGCGCCATTAGTGTTCCCGTGGTGTTGTAGCCTAGTGGAAAGGAGTAAAGATTAATGTCAAATCTAGAATTTAATTAATTATTAAATATATAACCCATCAACCCAGACTATGACCCCGTTATGGATACTAGAGCCCCACAGGGTTGAAATTTGATCAAGTTTTTTTATTTATTTTCTTATTCTCCATTCTCCTGTCTTTCCTCTCACTTAAAGGTGAAAACCAAAGTCGAATTTTAAATACCTTAAATTTGACAAAAGGTATAACATGATGTGAACCAAGGCAGTTGTGTTTTCGTAGTTCCCCCTGATTAGGGAGATTATCTCACTGAAAAGGGTTTCCTGCTGTGAACAGTCATGCCTCTGGTAAATGTGTATTGCCTCATGTTGTAAACTGTGCATGGCTGCTTATGCAGATAACCCAAGCAGCCCTATTAACTAAAACAACAGCCTTAATCACCCTATCGGGTTCCACTGGGGCAGAGGTTTGTAAACATATCGTACCAGGTTTTGCTCAGAAATGTCAAGATTAAACACCAATTTACGCTTTCATGGAGCATGATAAGTTTTAAACCATAACATAAATAGGTTGATATGTTCCCATTTTGACTGAAGGCAGAACAATTCTTGATTAAAATGAATTGGCAAATGAATCAATGGCAAATTTTGTCACACACATAATGCTCTTGCAGACATTTTGGTCTTTTTCTCCCTTTCTGTGTTTGAGATGGTTGTTTGATGAAGTACTTTTATTTCTCTCTTGTGTTTCGGCGCAGTGCTCTCCAAATTTCTCTTTATTTTGCTAAATATTAAAGCTAGGTAAATTTTAAAAGCTTTTGTGAAGTCAGCAGTGGTTTAACTTTCAGAATCCATATACATCCGTATCCGGCCATATTTGATCAATATTTTGGGCTACACAAGGCAAAATGTGAAATTCTTCTCCCGAGGGGTTCTAGTATCCATAAAATGAAATTCCAAGATTTTAGATCATAAGAGATATGCTAAACATGTCAAATAAATGTAATAGAAGTAAACTTGGTGCCTACGAGGCCATGGGGGTTAGCAATCTAATGTAGCGTAATGACCCAGGAGCCTCTCACTAATGCGGTGACTGTGAGTTCAAGTCCAGATCATGCTGGCTTCCTCTCCGGTAGTACACATACTTGGGAAGGTCCACCATCAGTCTGCAGATGGTCGTGGGTTTTCCCCAAGCTCTGCCAGGTTTCCTCCCACCATAATGCTGGCCGCATTAAGAGTGAAATACATGTATTCTTGAGTGCTTTTCGTTAAACACCAATCAATTAAATAAGTAAAATAAACCTGGTGATAATTGTGGAATTCTCTTGGGGCTCCACCCAGTTTCCTCCGGCTATTGTTGTCCGCTGCCCTAATTGTCAGTATCGCATAAAACTTCTATTTAACAAAAATCAAATAAATATATTAAAGCTATATGTATGTATGTATAATTTGTGTTTCTATATTTATTGTATGAATTTTATTTCTATAAACTGTACAGAAAACAATGTAATAAATATGTAGCAATATATTGGCCGCCGTTCTATTTGTTTATAAGGCTTTCCTACGATGGATCACTTTTTTTTTGATCACTGTAAAGTTGTGTCCCAGCTCGAGTTATCTCCCTTTCCAACAAATTTCGTCATCTTCAGTCCTATGACGCTTAATGTCCACCTTTCCAGATATTTCTGTCATGCTTCAAACTGACCAGATATTTCTGTCATGCTTCAAACTGACCAGATATTTCTCATTTGTGCCTTTCAGACGATTGGATTAGTGGCTTACGTAATGGTGCCAGAGGCTTTCCCATCTTCCAGTCGTGCAATGCCTTACATAGCTCTCTTCCTCTTTTGGGCGGGCGGAATCATGTCCCTGGCATTGCTAGGATACCTGATCCGGGACTGGCGACATCTAGAGCTGGCCATATCCATTCCAAACTTCCTTACCGTGGTGTATTATTGGTACAATTGTTTTCCTTAACTTTTTTTTGGTCCTTATATTTTTGTTTTATGTACCTTAAATGACCTGGAATTTTGTCCATAATTAAGTTGCTTATTTTTAGTGATTATGAGAATTCTGTTGATTTTAGAAGTGTTTTGGTTTTTTTTAGTTGTTTTGAGGTTTGTGTTGAAAGTGGGATGACACCCTGCCGGAAAAATGTGAGTTTCATCACCAGAAATAGTTTTGTGTGATATTTATTTGCATCTAAAGATGCACCCTTTTTCATGTTTTTGGTTGAAATTTTGGGTTATTTATTAATCTGGTTTGTGTAAGGCTGTACTAATCATTTTTTCTCTTGTTGGATGGTTGGAGGAAATAAAAGTGCCTGGGATAAACCACCAAGCATTGGCAAGCTTCTGACGGACTTGTTTACAGTGATTGAGATGGAAATAAAGGTTGGGGTGCTATGGCAGAAGACCACATTGGGCACGTGGTGTCACAGATTTTTTTTTTTTGACTGCTAAACATGGCTGCAACTGTTATGTTGGCACATTAAGTACAGATACAGGTGTTGTTCTACACATCTGTTCTGGTAGGACGTATAGCAGTCAGAGACTGTTTAGCAGCCAAAAAGTATCTGTGATGCCCCCTGTGCTTCAGCCTGTTCAATATGGTCCAAAAAGCTCACCATAGCACCTTTATCTCTACTTCTGTTTTAATCACTGAGAAAAAAATGCCAAAATATAATGAAGACTGTATTTGGAATCAGTCTTTTAGATAATGCTTAGTTTGTTTTAATGTGGTCTGTTTCTTCAACTGGTCACAGCTTAATTACATGGGTTAATAAAGGTCTTCTCTCCGTACAATTTGCACAGTGCTTTTTCAAGCAGTTTGTAAGACGGGGTGATGTTGTTTTGGACATTTCTGCAGTTGTGGGTTGCTGAATTCATAAACGAAAGAGAAGGCCAGTTCTGCGATCATTAGCGAACAGTTAACTGATCCCACTGAAAATGCTGAAAAAGGGAGATAACTTTTGTTAGGCCAGACATCGAGACACTGTTTCAGCATATCTCATTCACCACAGCGGGGGCTGTTGCAAGATCGGCTCCTTGAACTTCAGTTTCCGTCTCGTTTACGTTTTTGGATACTCAGATTTAAAAGGTGCACTGTTTGTGCCTGTATCTGGGTCATCGTGTTAGCCCACTCATTTGATTTTCATTTTGCCAGTTTTAAATGTGTTCATTAGCATGAAGTCCATTGATCTGATTGACTTGTTAAATTTGCTCACAAGTAGTTTCATGCGCCAAGGTTTTTATGGCCAGAACAATGAATTTATGCTAACTGTTTTGGATCATTTATGTGATCAGCTATGTTGGAGGAAGTGGATTATAAATTAGTACCAGACAAACGCAAACGCAAACACTTTCCTGTACTTTTCTGTAGATGACGTTGACCTTTATTGGCCTTGACCCTCAGCAACCTAATCTGTCCTTTGACCTCGCTTTGACTGTTGCAGGATTTTACCAGAATCTTTACCTTGGCTGATGGCAAAGCAGAAGTATAAGGAAGCCGAAGCAGTCGTAAGGAAAGCAGCCAGGTTGAACAGGGTGACTCTGCCACCAGAGGTTATGAATCTGTCTACTTCCTACGGTCCTTCAAGACTACTAACCGAGAAGGATCAGAAAGCAGAGGCAAAATTCAAAAAAAGCCAGAATGGCATCTCAAAGACTTTGGTGTCAGAAGTGGGAGGCAGTGACACCGGTGATACACAGACGACAGAGGCTTCCGACTTTCACAAACGCTCTGATTCTCGAGACCATAGTAATGAAACTAAAAGGTTGAGAAACGGAACAAGGTTTGGGGAGAAAGGACTTCACGCTAACAGCTATGATGCTCCGGTATTGACTAAATACCATACCCTCTCAGATCCTAATTATGCTGATACTCCTGTGGGAGGTGTGCTTACCGCGGATGTCACATCCCCACACTCCTACACCCTGGTAGACTTGTTCCGCACCCCACGAATGAGGATTTACTCTCTCATCTCCTTTTATTTATGGTAAGGATGCCGGTGTTTTTTAGCTCTGTGAAGACCAGAAGAGGTTATGCCTCACCAATGGAAAGTTTATACGCAGAGGCTAATGCGCCTTCTTTACATCACAGCCATATAAAACTGAGCTTTCAATATGCTACAAAGCTTAAAGCCCATCCAACAAACCCTGCCTACAACTGCATTTTAAATCCATTATACGTAGATAAATGTAATAAATGTCTTAACGATCCCTTTTTGGTCCCTTCGTTTGGTCTTCATATTCGGGACCATATTGTGAAAGCTGTCGGTTTTCCGGAGTCCCCTCCTTGGCATCTTCCACAACCTAAATTCATATTTGATCTGCATAATAACATAATAAATCCAATACAAACCCTGTTATATTTCAGCAAAGTTTTGCTAAAATTAAGGCTAATTATCCGGAATATAACTTTATGTATACTGATGGGTCTAAGGATGGGGACTGAATTGCGTCTGCAGCTGTCTTAGAACAGCGAGTCACTTCTCTTTGTCTTCCATCTTCATTTTCAGTCTTTTCTGCCGAGGCCAGATCTATACGCCGGGCGTTATCACATGTTTGTTCTGGACATCCCCAGAGAGCTGTGATATGCATTGACTCGTTATCTTGCCTATTGACAATTGAGAATAATAAATTTAAAAATCCATTAGTTCTTGAAATTTTAGTCTTACATAGAAAGTTAATTAGAAGAGGTAAAGATATTATATTCTATTGAATACCAAGTCATGCTGGTATCCAAGGAAACACAGACAGGGAGGCTAAAGCTGCCCTTAATAAACCTTAATAATACTGGTTAATAATCCCATATTTAAGGTCAAAACTCCTCACTCTGATTTTCATTCTAATATTTTTAAATATATTTGTCGCCCTTGGCCGGGTGATTAGAACTTGTGGCCTCATGATAAACTGTATGGTATTCATCCTGTCATTGGCCATAATTCTTACACTCATGGTATGTCTCCCAGAGACTGAGTAATTTTAACGAGCTGCCGTATTGGCATTCTCGATTAACACACAATTTCACGTTGGACGGAAGCAGCGCTCCCGAGTGTGTTGAATGTGATGCCCAGTACGGCATCAAACGTATCGTTGTTGACTGTAGCCTTCGCTTATATTTGGCAAAGATTCTACCCAGTCTGTATTTGATTTGGTTCACACCATCGCAGGTGATGTTGTCAAAGGATGTCGGCCTGTAAGATGGAGATTTTTTCTTGATGGTGGATATACAGAATTTTGCACATTGCATATGGTGGTTTTTCAACTTTTAACCGGGCTTTGTTTCTGTTTCTTTGTTTCTTGTCTTAAAAAATGTTTGTCCTCTTATTTCTTTTGAGTGTTTGTCACATTACATCGAAAACCATTAACTGCGTCTTGGTGCTAACTTGTTCTTGCCACGATATTGCCAAAAAATAGCCGACGCGGCATTAAACCCGTAAGCATTCATTTATTCATGAATTCATTCAGAAAAGGTTCTGCACTAGTAAGTTGTCCATCATCCCTCTCTCTCTCTGTCTGTCTAACTGGCACCTGTTGACTTTTCATTCAGAACGCTACACCTCCGACAGTTTTTGTCCAATATCAGTGAACCTTGGGTTAGGTGTAAACTGTGTCAATATACATAATTCCTAGTATCAGTTTTCAGTATTAATGGTCGGTTGCCTGTCTGTGCATCTGTCCCTTCATCCACCATGTTAACATTTCTTTTAAAACGTTGTTAATCCTACAGATTTTCCCCCGATTTGAACAAATCTAGGGTCAGGTGTGCCCTACATCAAGATATATGATGTGTAATGTCAATTTTCTATTTCGATAGATCTATCCGTCTGTCTTTCTGTTCATCCAGCATGTTTTAGCATCTGTTTTAAATTCCTACCACCGTTACAGTTTTGTCCAGTTTCAACAAAATTTGGTACAAGTTAATCAAGATACATACTTGCACATGTATTTCGCAGTATTGATTTTCGATTTTGATTGTCCTTTGCCCATTCATACTTTTGTAATGAACTCCTTGATAATTTTGTCCCGACCAGTAGAGCTACTGTCTCATCAGAGACTCTGGTTTGTTTTGTGTTTTAGTTTTTTTTCACCAAGAAAGGTGGCTGCTTGAAGTGCATCAGTGGGCATGTTCAGAATAGATCATGCTTTGATAAGTAAAAATGTAGGCATCTAAATTGACATTACCAACCAAAATGGGCATTCAGGGTCCATAGTTGCAAGACCACGTCACCAGCTTCCAGAAAACTTAGCTGGCACTTACACCTCCAGACAGGTGAGAAAGGGTATAAAGTAAAAAATATTAGAACAGGCTCATGCAGAGAGACACAGTCAGCAATTTTCAATGATGATGGAAAAGTGCCACTTTACATGTTGACATTATTCAAATATGTATCTCAAATTGCTATGCTTTGATTGTAACTGTTGATATATGTATACAGTGGTATGATCTTATTCAATTATACCAATTTATACCTATGTTCTGACATTCACACAGACCTTACAGCTCAATTCTAGTTTGTTTGTTTTTTAAGTTTTACGCTCCATGCTCCTCAGGAGTTGATAGCTGGCTGCGCACACCCTTATCTACAACAGCTGCCACACAACGAGGACAGATTCAGGCTTGATAGTGGAATATCTGGAGCCTGCTGAATGTGTGCTGGTAGCCTGCTGAATGTGTCCCAGTAGCCTGCTGAATGTGTGCTGGTAGTCTGCTGAATGTGTCCTAGTAGCCTTCTGAATGTGTCCCAGTAGACTGCTGAATGTGTCCCAGTAGCCTGTGGTTTGTGTGCTAGTAGCCTGCTGGATGTGTGCCAGTAGCCTGCTGGATGTGTGCTAGTAGTCTGCTGAATGTGTGCAGGTGACCTGCTGAATGTGTGCTGGTAGCCTGCTGAATGTGTCCTAGTAAACTGCTGAATGTGTGCCAGCAGCCTGCTGAATGTGTGCTATTAGCCTGCTGAATGTGTCCTGGTTGCCTGTTGAATATGTGCTACTAGTCTGCTGAATGTGCGCTAGTAGCCTGTGGTGTGTGCTAGTAGCCTGCTGAATGTGTGCTAGTAGCCTGTTGGATGTGTGCTAGTAGTCTGCTGAATGTGTCCTGGTAACCTGCTGAATGTGTGCTAGTAGCCTGTTGAATGTATCGTGGTAGTCTGCTGAATGTGTCCTGGTAGCCTGCTGAATGTGCCAGTAACCTGCTGAATGTGCTTGTAGCCTGCTGAATGTGTCCTGGTAACCTGTTGAATGTGTACTAGTAGCTGCCTTAAAGTGTGCTGGCAACCAGATCAGCTTAGTGCGTTCTAGCAGCCATCTCAAAGTGTGCTGGTAGCCTGTTTGAAGTCATCTTGTTTCAGTGTTGTATCCCCAAAGCCTGCCAGTACCAAGTTTCCCATGCAAAGTGTACCAATAGCCAGCTCAAACTGTGCCAGTATCTGGCTTGAAGTGTATTCATTTGGTTACATTTGATGATTATTATCCATATTATTTTTTGTTTAGATTTTTGGGGGAGTCCTTTTGAAGATCAGATCAGCCGCTTAGCACGCTATCGCAGAGCGATGACCCAGAATCCTCCCACCAATGCAGTTACTGTGAGTTCAAATCCAGCTCATGCTGGCTTCCTCTCCGACCATACGTGGGAAGGTTTGCCAGCAACCTGCGTATGATTCTGGGTTTCCCCCGAGCTCTACCCTGTTTCCTCCCACCATAATGCTGGCCGACGTCGTATAAGTGAAATACTCTCTCGAGTACGACGTAAAACACCAATCAAATAAATAAATGAATAAATTTTGAAGGCCACAAGGAGGTTGTGTACAGAGCAGTGAAGAAACAAGCTTATGGAGCCATTTCATACCCACCTTTTAGTGTGCTAACTGCATTGTTCATGTTCTGTGTGATCTGCTTACCGTGAAGCCTGGTTAAGTTTTATCCCCAGCGTCATGAATGTTTTGACCTATTAAAGAAGTGTTTTCTTATCTTGACCTGGGCCTCCGTGGCCAAGGAATTCAGCACGCCAGCACAGCATAATGACCCAGGTACCTCTCACCAATGTGATCGCTGTGAGCTGAAGTCCAGCTCATGCTGGCTTCCTCTCTATATGTACGTGGGAAGGTCAGCCAGCAATCTGATTGTTGGTTTCCCCCAGGCTCTCCCTGGTTTCCTCCCACCATTATGCTGGCCGCTGTATGAGTGAAATATTCTTGAGTACGCCATAAAACTCCAAATAAATAAATAAATAAATCTTATCCTGACAGGTTCTGGCCAGTTAAAGGAATGTCCTGTTTTTTTGACAAGCTCTAACTTGCCTATTAAAGGAATGTTCTCTTACCTTGACGGGTTACTGACGGGTTTTGTGAAGTTTGCCCGTGCCTTTTATATGTGTCCAATACATTTCAAACCTGCAATTAGGAGCCTTACATTTTGAAACCACCCCTTTGATGAAAGTGGTATGTTCCAAGAGATCTTTGTCCATTAATATTCAATATGGTCATGCCACTTTAACCATAGGGGTGTTTTGAAAAATGTCAGGCAGCTGTTCGCAGACTTGCATTTTAGTGTTAAAAATGCTGAGATTTACACTTTCAAAAAAAAAATGGCCAAAAATACCAACTGGTCATCTTGTTTTGCAGCTTTATGGGTTACATTCAGATTTGAGAATAATGACCAGAACAGTAAAACGTAATATCTTTCATCTTCTTTTTGTTGAACAAAGGTTACTTGAGCATTTCATTCTATTTCTTTTCAGGCTGGTCAACAGTTTGAGTTATTTCGGGATCAGTTTTTCCGTTCCCACACTACATGGAGACATCTCCCTGAACCTCTTCATCAGTGGAGTGGTGGAAATCCCGGCCTATCTCATCTGCATGGCCACTGTGGAATGGTTAGTACTGCCTGATGATATGACTCAGTGCAGTTGTTTTGATTGAAATGTATTTTTTTATATGTCCGCAGTGGACGTGTTATGTCATGGTGTTGTCCATCTGTCTGTCCGCACCACCTTGGCTGTAACTTTTTAATGGCAACTTTTCAGAAGCTTGTAATTTGCATAAATGTTCCTTAGGCCAGGAGGATTTGTAACGACCTTGAGCCAAGATCATTAGCTCAAGATCAAGGTCACCGTTACACGTAATCCTAAAATTTTGGTTCAGGCCATAACTTTGAAACGCAAACTTCACAGAAGCTTATGCGTTGCACAAATGTTCCTTAGGTCTGGAGGGTTTATCATGACCTTGACCCATGGTTATTAACTCAAGGTCAAGATCGCTATAACACATAATCCTGACAGCCTTGTCCCGGCCATAACTTTTTAATGACAACTTTGTACAACCTATACTTTGCATAAATGTTTCTGAGGCCAGAAGGGTGTGTCATGACCTTGAGCCAAGGTCATTAGCTCAAGATCAAGGTCACCATAGCACTTTCTGCCAAAATTTTGGTCTGGGCCATAAATTAAAAACGATAACTTCACAGAAGCTTATGCTTTGCACAAATTTTCCTTAGGTCTGGAGGGTGTGTCATGACCTTGATCCAAGGTCATTCATGCCTACGGGTATATGACCTCCACTCAAAAGCCTGCCCACCTCTCTGTCTGTTTTCCAGGCCATATCTTCTCAGGAACTTGTGCTTTCAGCAAGCGTGACAAATGTTCCTTATGTCTAGGGCCTGTATCATGACCTGTACCTGTTCACTTGCTGCTCCTTTATAGGTAGCAAACAAACAGCTTGCTGCGGGTGTATGTAGCGCCCAGTTTACCAGTGCCCTATTTTTGGGTCCTTTTAATTGGTGTCTTTTTACACCATACTCAAGAATATTTCACTTGTATGGCAGTGGCCAGCATCACAAGTATGTGGTGAGAGGAAATCAGGTATGCGCCGGGGGAAACCCTTGACCGTCCACTTGTTGCTGGTGGACCTTTCATGTCCAGTCATCTCCCACGCGTGGCTGGAGAGGAAGCCATTAAGAGCAGTATAAACTCACAGCGACCACATTGATGAGAGGCTCCTGAGTCATTGTACTCATCATACAGTGTTATATACTTGCCAGCTGTTTTCTCCGAAGTCTCCGCTTCCCCCTACCATGACAGCCTTGGTGGCGGAGTGGTTAGAGGTTGGGAGATCCAGGTTCAAGTCAGGGTCGGGTCACACCAAAGACTTTAAAAATGGTTATTGTTGCTGCTTCGCTTGCAGAGCAAGGAAACAGGACTGGTCGTCCTGGTGTCAGTATAATGTGACTGGGTGGGGTGTCATGTCTGGTGTCTTGGGCATGATGTTCCAGTGGTGGCAGCACTTTGGTGGCATGGACTCGCCCTGCAACAAAAAGACACACTATAAGTACACACCAGAAGGACTTCTCGTCGTCATATGACTGAAACACTGTTAAGTACAAGCACGCACTCACCTACCTTGAGACTAACCAATCAGTTAACCAGCAAAAGGTAGGAAGCCCTCTGGGCACACAAACCTTACCACAGCTTCGTGTAAATGCATAAATTCCTCCATTACAGTCAAAGGGACAGTACTCTGCATGTCAGTCCTGTCCGAGTCCCTTACAAAATTGCTGGTTTCCAATGAATATTTCCACCAGAATTTAGTGGAGTTACCTTCAATCCAAGGCCATCTTAAGCACAGAGTTTCATCCATGTTCTTACATAACTGTTTCTTTAAAGTTTCTGAAAGACATACAGGTGGACAAGTAATGGAAAAAAAGAATAACAAACGAAACATGGTAGGCAGAGGCAGTCATTTCAGATGTAGGCTGAATATTTTCCATTATGTTATCTTAGTTCACTCTTTTCTCAGAGCTTATCAAGATGTGTTTTATGTTTACAGCCTTGGAAGACGACGTCCACTCTGTGTCTTCATGTTGGTGTGCGGCTGTGCCAGTATTACAGCTATCTTTATACCCACCTCCACAGGTACACAGTGTTACAGCTATCTTTATACCCACCTCCACAGGTACACAGTGTTACAGCTATATTTATACCCACCTCCACAGGTACACAGTGTTAGAGCTATCTTTATACCCACCTCCACAGGTACACAGTGTTAGAGCTATGTTTATACCCACCTCCACAGGTACACAGTGTTACAGCTATCTTTATACCCACCTCCACAGGTACACAGTGTTACAGCTATCTTTATACCCACCTCCACAGGTACACAGTGTTAGAGCTATATTTATACCCACCTCCACAGGTACACAGTGTTACAGCTATCTTTATACCCACCTCCACAGGTACACAGTGTTACAGCTATCTTTATACCCACCTCCACAGGTACACAGTGTTACAGCTATCTTTATACCCACCTCCACAGGTACACAGTGTTACAGCTATATTTATACCCACCTCCACAGGTACACAGTGTTAGAGCTATCTTTATACCCACCTCCACAGGTACACAGTGTTAGAGCTATGTTTATACCCACCTCCACAGGTACACAGTGTTACAGCTATATTTATACCCACCTTAACAGGTACACAGTGTTACAGCTATATTTATACCCACCTCCACAGGTACACAGTGTTACAGCTATGTTTTTACCTAGCTCCATGGTTACACACTATTATAGCTATATTTATACCCTCTTCCACAGATACACAGTATTATAGCTATCTTTATACCCTCCTCCACAAATACACAGTGTTACAGTTATATTTATTCCCACCTCCACAGGTACACACTATTATAGCTATATTTATACCCTCGTCCACAGGTACACAGTGTTACAGCTATATTTATACCCTCGTCCACAGGTACACAGTGTTATAGCTTTATTTGTACCCACCTACTTGGGTAACAGTATTGTATGTATTATAACTATATTTATACCCTCCTCCATGGGTAAACAGTTTCATGCATATCACAGCTATACTTATATCCACTTTCAAAAGTAATCAATCATTCGCTAAATGTATACATCATTTATAGTTCCTTTCTGCTTACCGATTCCGGTGCAGATCTCACCTGGCTGAAAACAACTTTGGCGATGATCAGTAAGTTTGGGATCACAGGATCGTATGTGACAGTGTACTTGTTTTGTCTGGAGATCTTCCCCACTGTTGTCAGGTGAGTTCTTGCGATTGGTCAGTGGTTTATCTTGGGCATTTCAGTTTCCTTTTCCAGTACAAAACCTGACTGACATTGTATGAATGAAAGATTGGTGTGCCTGAAGCAGAAATCAATAAGTTAAGTATTTATTTATTTGTTTGACTGGTTTTCTAAGCCGTACGGAAGAATATTTCATTTTTCCGATGGCGGCCAGCATTATGGTGGCAGGAAAACGGAGAAACCAACGACCATTCACAGGTTGCTCGCAGACCTTTCCATGTGCGGCCTTTTCTAACCATCAGCTGGCCTTTTCTAACCATCAGCTGGCTGTTTGTAATCATCAGCTGGCCGTTTGTAATCGTAGACTGGCCTGTTATAACCATCGGCTGGTCCACGTAAAGTATTGCTCCAGCCTCTGTCTTGTCTCCTCCAGTCTTTTGTGGAATGAAACTTTAGTTTGTTAGTAATGAATGCATGTGATAGAAACTAAAAGTTACAAACATGTATACGAATTCCTGTGTCGGTTTTTTTTGTTGTCATGGTAACATCCATCCAGTTCTCCCCTCTTTCCAGGAACCTTGGTATTGGCATCGCTGCAGCTTTTGAAACCGCTGGCGGTGTGGCGGCTCCTTTCATTGCCTCCAGTGTAAGTAAACCTGCAATGTGATGTAGCGATCCACACGGCTTACAGGTTAGGGTTTTAAGGGTTAATATGAAATTCATGACACCCCTGTTTAATACATGTATTCCGTCAAGAGTTGGGGCCAAAATATGTATCTCCGTTGCTCTTAGATTTCAACAGTTAACATGTACATGTGCATGGGCCAATCCAGTGTAAGACTTGTACTAATGGGTCGAAGGTGCTGATATCTGTTGCAAGAGGTTTCCCCCTTGTAGTTCCAAAAATTGTGTCTGTTTTGTCTCTAATGCGGAATAGCTTCTTTAGATGAAACACCAGTATAAATGAGGCTAGTCTCATATTTTTTCTCTAAAAAAAACCCCTAAATTTAGTTTGACTTGCTAAGACTTAGAATTCAAAAGTGTACCAAAATTATCTCTTTTTTTCAGGCAAAGAGCCTACCCCAACTCCCTCTGACAGTGTTTGGGGTCCTGACGATAACAGGCGGAGTGCTGTGTCTGGTCTTACCAGAAACGCATCGTAAGCCTCTGCCGGAAACCGTAGAGGAAGTCGAAGGGTGGGACAGGAAAGCAGGAAAGAAAGATCAAGGGGGACAACTCTGAAAAGAGCTGACGGCTTTTTGTAGTGGTTTGAGAGTAACCTGCTACTTGCGTATAATGACGTTTATAGTGACGAAGGAATTGTTCAAATGTCTCCATTGATTATACAGTGGCTGGAAAACTATATCGACTGTTTCAGTTACTGTTAAGTTACCGTTATCAACACAGCTGTGTCATACAAGAATGATATGCGTGAGAATTTAAATTCTCATTCTGGTTTCTGATTTTGAGAATGTATTTTCGTTAAAGAAGGTTTGTTTTGTCACAATACCAGCATTGAAGTGGACCTTTCGGCACTGTAAGAAAGTGCACAGTTTGTTGTGGTTGTTTTGTTTTTTTTTAGGGGACTTTGTTAAGGTAGGCTTTCTGCAGGTAGCAGTGATACTTTAATTTTGTATATTATAATACAAAGGCCATTTACGAGTAGTAAGACCAGTTCTCTTGTTATGTTTTGCTGATGATTTATGTACATGTATTTTAGGATGATTTATTGTATAGCATTCCGAATTAGCAAATATTGTTGAGGAGTTTTGATCTCTGACGTTGTGTACTAAAATTGTACGGCATATCAAAATGATTTTGCAAGACATCCCCCGTTCTCACTGCTTGTGGGGACTGGGTCACTATAAGCAGCTCATGACGGACAGTTTTGGACTTTCTAGTGCTTGATGGTGAACACGTGTCTTCTGTAATGTTTCCTACAGTTTCTGTTTTGTTTCTTCTGCCTTCACTTTGGCTTCTTTTGGCATCATTTTGCCTTCCTCAAGACTCAATTTGGTTTGTTCCAAACGTTCTCACTGTCACTGACTACATGATACATGGAAAAGTATTTCAGTAACTTGCCGAAGGTCAGAGGTTTATTCCAAGCACTCCAGTTTCTGCCACCCGTAAAACTGGCTGACATCATACATGTGAAAAACCTTCCAGTATGGTGTTTAACAATAATCATGTCAATTATAACAAATCAAAATGATTTTGAGGGCTGTTCAAAACTATTTCAGGAAATACCCAATCTCACGGAGCAAAAGTTTTCTTCGTTCTGCAGCTGGTCATTCTTGCTAGACCACCTTGGTCATCCCATCATGCCCTCCAAGTTTGCGTCTTTGGCATATCTTTGGATAGTAATGCGAGTTCAGTTGAAGTACGTGTAGTACGTTTTCACCAGTGAAGTGCCAGAGCGAAGGCGATTGTCTGACCAATCAGAGTGTCTCTCCTAAATGCACACCGCAGATATTTAAATGAAGCTTTGCGCTGTGGGATTTCCTTGAATGACGTAGTTAAGGCTAACCTGTAATTGGATCAAATCACCTGCTGTGTCTATTTCCGTGAAGGTCCTGCAGCGCTATCCTCGCATTCTCGCGAGGACTCCTATAGACGAGACTAAGATTTCTCTAACACGCAGTTACGAGCCCTTGGCGCATTGATATTCGCCTCAAAAATGGGGTAGCATATTTTAATGCGGCCAAAAAAATTTCACAAACCTGGCGTACTCTTAAAAACACACGTGGAACAAAACAAAGATATATCAGCGAAGGAAAACGAATCTGATTTACTCCACAACGACAGCATATCCAATCGTTACATAAATCACATGATGCAAGCTCTCGATCAAGTGACCTTGCCAACTGACCTCTGAAAGGAGTCCGGCAAAACAAAATGGCTCGTATGTATCTTAAAGCTGATATTTGGACAGATGAAAGAAGTAGGATTAGTTCTATTTTAGAATGAAAATGAAAGAGAAGCACTGACATTGCAAAATTTTAAGCAGCGAGGTCTGGAGATCAAATCCAGCTTATGCTTGATTTGCTGTGGTTTCATATGATGACGTCGATGTGCTTATTAGGGAAGGGTTGTGATTTACTGAAGCCAACTATAAACCAACGAACTTGTAGTAATAGTATATTACCACAGTATAAATACTGGCCGTATTTATAAATATTCACGTGAGGCAATAATCGGACCATGTGTGAAAGTAGACTATGAAATCCACTTTCACTCCGGTATCCTGGGGGACACAGGCATATTACAGGAGTGTACCGCTGTCAAACTGGCAACTTCGCTTGCCTGTAAGATATTCACCCGCTAATTTTTGCTTTGCGTGATGTCTGATTGAGCAGACTGCTTTTATGATTTGCACCAATTTTCCACATATAGTGATTCGGCACATTGAGTCCGTAACTGTTGAATGATGAAGAGTGTTATTTTCCAAGTTAACTTCATAATTTGTATTTGTATTACACATATTAAGGATGTATCAAGTTTGGTTTATGGTGTCTGAGTAGGACCATAGGAAGTTATGAATATTGTACCATTTATTTTAATCTGCCAGCAGCGTGCGGATGGTCGTTGGGTTCATTTATATTAAGTTGCTAATGGTTATGCTGTCATTTTACGTTTCCTGTGTATTATATTTATAGGTCGGTTGATTTTATTCAGAATACAAGAGGAAAAAATACATGGTATTTAATCTGAGATTGAGTTACTCATTTTGCCTGATTCGGAGAGTTGTATTGATCTTAGAAAGATCTTTTCAAGTTTATTTACTAGACACAATGATATCCTTCTGGAAAACTATTTTAGATCTGAAAAATTTCAAATCGAAAGAAATATTTTATGAACTTTATTTTATTCTTTGAAATACACTTTTGGAGAGAATTTTTTGCCACATACTGTACAATGAATTGTGCTAGATCAGGGAAATATTCTGTATTATTTAATATTTAATAAAACTGGTACCATACGCGTGGAACAAAGCACGATTGTAAGTCTTCAGTGTTGTGTATTATAAATATATTTATTTATTTATTTAATGATTTATTTGTTTATTTATTTATTTCATTAGTGTTTTACGCCGTACTTAATGATATTTCACCGTGCTTGAACTCATAGCGATCGCTCTCAAACTCACACAAAGTGTGCAAAATGACCTGAAGTTGTGCACTGTCAGGTTATTTTATCTGTATTTCGATCTATTTTAGGAGTTGTCTGCCCTTGTGCATATTTCTCAAGTATAACATACCTTGGCAACTATTAGGTCTAGGATTCTCAAACTCACACAAAGTGTGCAAACTGATGACATCACGATTGGATCTAGTTTAGGAGTTGTTTGCCCATGTGCATATTTCTCAACTTCGTATTGGGCATACTCGGTAAATATTAGGCATAGGATTCTCAAACTCACACAACGTGTGCAAAATGACCTGTTCAGCTTGTGCAGTGTCATGTTATTTTTTCACATTTCGATCTGTTTTAGAACTTGTCTGCCCTTGTGCATATTGCTCACATTTGTGCGCAGATCCAGTTTCCCCCTTGACTTAGTGTTCACAAACACGAACAGAGTGGTACAGATTGTGACCTCCCCGTTATTTTTCTTGCCACGCATTTGTCCGTGTCGTTATTGATTCCATATCTATCTAAAATATGTCTTTTTCTTTTGTTTTCCTGCATTTGCATCTTATACAGGTTGTGCATATTTGTCTTCGTGCAATATTTATGTTTTTCTGGAGGGGAGGGGTAACACATTTTTGCAATCTCTGATAGCTTTCTTGTCTATTTTAAATTCTTGCCTGTATTCAGTTATATGTAACTCTCAGTAAAATCACTCACAGTCGCTATTTCGTCGGTGACAGATAACATCACAAGCTCACCCTGACAAATTAGAGCAGCCTCCTTCACAAAATGTGATATTGCTATCGATGTCTGTCTATCATACGAAACCACACTTGCAACCCACAGATGACAGGTGTTTGGACGGCACCGTCAAACTAACACCTGGCGCTTTCAATGCTATAGGGCCTAGTGATTGGCCAAGTCCACGAGATTGTACATCGATCGTCGCATGAATTTAGTAGATTTATTTAATCTACAAATTTGAAACTGCGCTCGAGTTAAATGTCTATGGAAGCCTATTGCGACCACATTATTCAGTGTTGGATCATTTTTTTCCGACGGAAACTCGTTTGGATCACAGTAAAACCGATGGCAAATTAGTGAAGTTACACACAGCATCTGTTGCAATTACTGCACTGTTCTCCGAGTGCTGTGGCTAAAGTACTGTGAAGTCTACTGTTTGCGATAAACTTTATGGTGTAAAGAAACTTACGAAATAACTGTAAAGACTGCTACAATTATCTTTTCACTGTGCGCTTGTGACTGATAGTTACTGCTGCAAATTGTTGTGTCTCTTTGCCCCTTACCCTCAAGATGGCCAAGGTCCCTGTGTGTCCTTCCCAGAGTGCACAGTAATGTGCACCTTGCCCACAAACTGAATATGAGTGGCAATTTAGGTCATAACTGGAAGATGTGGAGACAAGAATGGGACGAAATCGTCACTAACTTAGTGGATCAAGACAACAAATACCGTGTTGCAAAATTTGTTACCTGCAATGGTGTACCCTTTGAAAACGAGGAAGCTCGCCAGAACATCGATACTATTCTTCGACTCATGGAACTACATTGCTGAGGAGAAACCATGTGTTCAACAACTCTGTGCAAGGGGAAACCGACTCTATTGGCAGTTATGCTACTAAACAGAGCCCTAGCACGCACTAGTAACTTTCGTGATCTACACGATGAACTGATCAGAGACAGAATTGTGTGTTGCGTGCTAGACAACACTGTACGAAAGAAGCTCTTGCAAGAATCTGAACTTACTCTAAAAAAAAAAAATGCCTCGACGTGTGTCGAGCTGCTGAATCCACAGCTGCCCAGGTCAAAGCTATGACTGCCAAGAGTGACTCCAGTAAGAACACATCTGCACCGCCGAAGTATAACTGCAAATTCTGTGGTCTGAACCATCCGTCCACAATGGAAAACTGCCGAGCTTATGGCAAAACGTGTAATAACTGTGGCAAGCTCTCTCATTTTGCATCTAAATGTCCTAACAGAGGACAATCTGGAAAACACAAGGGATATGAAGTTGGAACATGCTCTGAAGAATCCGACTCTTCTATACCTGACTCTGCAGAAGATCTGATGACTGTAGATCTTGCTACGGAAGAACAGGCTAACCAAATCGACTCGCCTCTCCCGACTAAGATCTTTGCGACTCCCCACTTGGAGGGCTAAGCCAAAAATTTCCAGATAGATTCAGGAGCCACTTGCAACATGATTTTTCAACACGATCATTCTCAAGGTGCTGAAATTCGCAGATGTGGTGTGAAACTCAGAATGTATAAATCTACACACATTACAGCCCTCAAGAGCCAAAGTCAAACTTGTCAATCCTAAGAATTCTGTGAAATACGGAGGAGACTTTGTTGTTGTACCGGATCAGCGAGTACCGTTGATTGGATCTCGATCAGCACAACAAATGAAGTTCCTAAAAGTGATGTATGAAAACACCTTGAAAGTCAACGAGGGAGAGATGCAGACAACAAAACATTCGCTTAAACCCTGACAAACTTGAACTGAAAGAACGAAAGGTATCATTCATCGGACATGTGCTTTCGGCAGAAGGTCTCAAACAAGGCCTAAGGAAGGTGGGAGCCTGGTGGGCATCCTGAAGATGCCTAAAGCAAGTGACGTGCAAGGTGTGCAACGTATCATTGGGGTGGTCAATTATCTTCCTAAGTTTGTAAAAGGGCTCCCCGACATTTGTGGGACCCCTCAGACAATTGACTAAGCGTTATGTGGAGTGGTCATGGAATGCTAACCACGACCAAGCTTTCGTCGCAATCCAGAAAGCCATCACGGAAGCCACAGTTCTCAAGTACTACAATGAGAAGGAAGACTCTTGAGCATATTATTTGGTTTTACCAAATTCAACCAGTACTTATATGGACGCCATGTATTAGTAAAGGGTGACCATAAGCCTCGAGAATCCATCCAAAAAAGCCATTGCTCACTGCCCCAAAGCGCCTACAGCGCATGCTGTTAGCACTCCAGAATTATGACTATACGATCGTCTTTAAGAAAGGCAACGGGATGCACATCGCCGACACTCTGTCTACAGCATACCTGCCGTCTACTGAAGAGCTCAAGGATCAGATGGATGTTTTAGCGCTCGAAGACAACTCCCCAACCGAAACTGAGCCTGAATCCTTCAACATGGCGAGGTATTTACCAATCTCGGAACCGAAGTTTGCCGAAATTTCAGAGAGAGACAAACCTCGACCCGACACTACAGAATGTGAAAACCTTTACTCCAAATGGATGGCCAGAACATAAACACGAAGCTCCCAGTGTAGCCGCATACTTTGATATCAGAGATGAGCAGACAGTCCAGGACGGAGTCATTTTTCGGGGTCATACTTGGGGATGTGAACACCAAATGCATTGACTGAACAAATGGCCAAAATTTCACTTAACACTCTCATTTCTATGGCCAGTTACACTAAAAAAAATTGACCCTTAAACTGGTAAAATAATCTCAAGAAACATCTTACATTACATCTCCCATCATGTGCTAATCTTCAAACATCACACCTTTCGCACCAAAAATGCTGCAAAAGCGTTGTAAAAAGCAATGATTGTCGATCTAGGTTTCAGCCAATGTTGACTGTCGCGCCATATTTTTTCTGTCCAGTTTTCAAACGCTCATTTATCGGCGCATCTTAACACGGCTAGATCAACCCGCCAGTTAGTTATCAGTCTTCCCACCACGACAGGTTAGCCTCTACAACAATGGCGCCGAGCAACTGTTGTCCATTCTGTCGAGTCATCTCAGCATAAATCATTTAGAAGCCAAGGAATACTGAAATACAGCACAGATACAGATATGAGCTAACTGGGCAAACAAATCGTCCACCTGTGTGGTGACAAAGCGAACAAATGTAGTCCAGCTCATTCTGGTTTCCTCTCCGAAAGTTTGCTTGCAACCCGTTGATGGTGGTGGGTTTCCCGCGGGCTCTGTCCGGTTTCCTCCCATCATAATGCTGGCCGCCGTCGTATAAATGAAATAATCTAGAGTACGGCGTAAAACACCAATCAAATAAATAAATAAATTGCCTACCAAAATCTTAGACTGGGGTCAAAGGATACTTAACTGAATAGCGTAATCTGAAGGTGCGTTGACATTTCCGAGCTGTCAATCAAGAAGGCCCATTTGATCCATCCTAATCAATATTGTCAGTTGCAAGTAGGACAATCCGATGTCCCAGACATAGGCTACAAATCTTCAATCTTTCTGTGACGTCATGACGTCACAATTGCTTTCAACTGGAAGAGACTGAAAAAGGGTAGTGGGATATCGTGTGTATTGGATCTATCCATTATGACGTACATCCGCTGGTCTCAGATTGGAACGTCATGAAATAAAACGTTTCTTTTTCGACGTCATGGCGTCTGGTTGTGAAATACCAAAAAAGCTAGTCCTGTATACTAAATCTAGAGCAATAATATGTATGTGTTTATATGTATAATTGCAGAATTTACAGCAACAGCCACGGAAACCTGCTAGAAAATGGATGACCCACTTTTCAAAACGACCGGTGAACAGACCACAAAAACCGCTGATGAAACGTCTAACATAACGCCTGGCGAAACTTCCATCACCATGGCTGATGAATAATTTTCCACATATAGTGATATGCCCAATGACAGAATCACGTGGTAGGAACCATTCGGAAAAGAATGACGTCACACCTCCCTTTGCAAATGAAGAAATGATGGTGCCTCGCGTGGGACAAAGGGTTGAAAAGGCAATTGTAGGCAGTCTAGAAAATCCTGCACCGGATGAACAGAAAAGTTCGACGACTTGTTCCAATGTCTCGAGGTAGGTAGAGAATAACAACAATGACAAATAAGGTAACACGGTAATGCAACTTTAGGATAAGTACACCCCCTAAATCTGGAGTAGACTGTTCTTATACAGCATCATTTGCAGTCTGGCGATGAGTCAATTATTTTAGTCTGTCGCTTCTGCGTTAGGAATTGCGTTGAAGAAACTGACGGAGAGGCATATTCTGGCTGCAAAGACGGAATCCTCAGTGCGCATTGCACGCATGGGTGTCTCCCCAGAATTTTAGCTTCCCTGCCGTTATTTCCATGTCATCAGATGTAAATCAACGACTATCTAACAAATCCTTGGACAAAAATAGGGTAGTTTCATATTTTAATCCCGCAAGATGGCGCTTGTGTGAAGCAGGCCCTCGAGTCATATGGTCACAGATATGACGCAATGCCTACAACGTCACAATGTATCAGTTTCGAATTTGGGAAAATTCGTCACTAAATTGCCTTAGGTATTCGGCTTTTCCCCCACCCATAAAACTGATGGCCACTGAAAAGGTGAAAAATGCCTGAGTATAGACTTTTAAAGCAACAATCAAATAAATGATTTTAAATGTACAAATGCCGCCAAGGTCGAATTCCCTGTGTTTATGTTGGTTTCTCTGCAGGCAATGAGGAATACCTTAAATCTGCTTCATTAATGGTTGTTTTACTCCGTGCGGAAGGTTCATTAAGATCCTGACCTACTTTGACAAAACTTCGTAAGTCGCATTTTTCGTAACTTTTCACGTAAAAGATGTCATGTAGGTTATAGCGCCACAAGCAGACGTGACTTACGAGAAGAATTACAAGAAACTGATTTAGAACAAGGACCCAAGGGCCACTTTCACAAAACTTCGCTAGTCACGTTTTTCTTACCTTTTCTGGTAAAAGATGTTGTGTAGGTTGTAGCGTCATAAGGCGACGTTATTTACGAGAAAAGTTACAAAAAACAGATTTAGGAAAATTTGGGCAAGTGCGCCTTGAACCCAGTTCCGACTGATGATCTTTGCGTTATTGACAAATTATAACAGCTAAAAAAGTAGATCAAAAGAAACTTTTCATGTACTGTTATGTTAACAACTGACGTGCAGGCAACCTGTTGCTTAAGTCAATAAAACTAAAACCATTTATCTTGCCTGCACTGATAAATCCATGCATGAAATTAATTTCATATGAAGTTGCAAGTTGAAGTTTGGCTACCAACCATGCCTTTGTGTGTGCAGATATTACACTAAGTTAGTTTTCAAAACACAACGAGATAAAACATACTCTTTGTCTGTATTTCATTCTCCCCAGTCATTGGATATTTCTGATATCAATATTTATTTTTCCAGTATCTGTGCTATCTGTTTGGTCAATTATGCTTCTGTCATGACTTGTATTACACTCCCCCACCCCTGCCCAATAAGCCACAGTCTTGTTTCCACACTCCGGATAGAGATGTTACCACGGAAGCGCGTGAAATTTAACGTTCACTAGTCCAGACAATATCAGTACCTCGATACAAAAGCTTTTCATCGCGAACACTCTATCAACATGCCAGTAATTTCTAGAAAATCTCGTCTGGGGTCCGCTTGCTCCGCCGGCCCCGGTTTGCAGTGTCGACATGCAATGTCTCCCAGTCGACGACGACCGTACCTCGTTGAAATGATATTCTTGGCTCTGTTTTCGACATGTAACAATTGTTAAGTGACTTTTCAATGAGCAGATGCTAAGTACACATCCTCTTTGATGTTGCATTGTAAAACAGAATTCGCCAACATCGTCATAACCGAAAAGTCGCGACTACCATCTCCATCGATGTAGTAATCAAATGTGAGCTTTTTGCGTGCAAATACTTTTCGCACCTACTTGACACTTGTTTAATTAAGTTACGTTTTTTTGTTTTTTGTTTGTTTGTTTTTTGGGGGGTTTTTTTGTTTTGTTTTTTTCTTTTTTGGGTTTTTTTTTTTTTTTTGGGCCTTACACGCGTTATCTGACACACGTCCGACAGCTTGAAAGTGAAGGGTCTACATGCAAATGAGGATGCTTGTCATTGCGTGACGTTGCCCCTGATGTGAGCTCTACCCAAACGTGTTTAGTATGGAGTCTGTGTGAGGCAGCGGTGCGGTACGGGGAAAGCAGTGTCAACCTTTCGTTTCCTCATAAGCTTCCGACGACTTTGAAACTATGGATGGTCAAATACGAAGTATTTTCGCCATGAGTGTGTAAATTGAAAGCGATACCACATATCGGCTCGACCGCGTTATTAATTCCTTTCCCCTGAGCCCATCTTGATAACTAAGACAGCATCAAGTATTTGTACTCTAAATAAACATGAGGTTCACAAGTCTTTTCCTTATTTGCATTTTTGGGATAATCTCTATTGCCACGTAGGAGATTAAACAGACGTTCGATTAACGATTGCTTGAGCGATACCTCCTTTAGCAGAAAGTTCTTCAGCGTTGTTCGGTAATAAAACAGGGGTGCGGTTTTCATCACAGTTTAGTCCTGTAACTCATCCCTGGATAAACCCAGGCCAGTAAACATGAATGTTTACTTGCCCAGCCTGTGAGAAAGCTGCCATACATTTGTGTATACGTACTCAAGAATAATTCCCTTATACGACGGCGGCCAGCATTATGGTAGCAGGTAAACTGGCTGGGAACCGTCGTATGAGTCCAGCCATTTTCAGCGTCATAGCTGCTTAGGTCGTTATCTCACACTATCACATTGCTTTTGTAGCGAGAATTACTCTCCCTAGCAATTTTAAGATTTTCTATCCATTGCCTCTTCTTGGATATTGTCTCGCCTGCAAATGCAATGGCGGCACTGGAATAATGGGTGTGTCATATACAATGTACTGGACCCTATGTTGCCAGAACAAAGGGAGGTAACCACGGCCCACGATCTGATCTGCCAACCGTTGCACGTCTCAACTGATGTGGCAAGCGGCTATACATTTATTTCGGCTTTGGACATGGATGGAATAACACTGGCGCATATTAGATTCAGAAACATGCATTTTAATGTACCCATCGCCCCAGAGAGACTCGGTCAGTCAAGAAAATCTTGACCTGCACAAGTTGCTCTGGAATGCGAAGAGAATAACACAATTATAGTTAATACATATAGACAAGTAGGAGGCTTTCGTCGCCGAGGGTCAGCTTGCTCACCCTGTACAGTGAGCAAGGAACCACTCATTAACGCGACGAGTTTAAGTCAAGCTTCTTCTTCATCTGTACGTGGGAAGGTCTGCCAGCAACCCGTTGATATTTGTGGGTCTCCCCAGGACTCTGCCCGGTTCCCTCCAACCATAATGTTGCTCGCCGTCATATACGTTAAATGTTATTGACTAGGGAATAAAACGTCAGTCATATAAATAAGTAAATAAATAAATATGTATGTAAACAAAAATGAAAGGAAGGTAAAAACGTAATTTCGGCATAAGTTTTGGGCATTAAGAGAGAATAAACATTAAATCTTCAGTCACGCACACTTTGGCGATTCGGTTGAGAGTCACTTTGGCAAAAAGTCATTCAGATAAAGGCCAGTGCTTCACAACACGATTAGCAGGCGTTACAGCTTGAGAAATCTCAAGGGTGGTTAGACTGGAGAAGCTCTGGCTCGACTGAGCACGGGTCATTGACTTTGACAGGATTTGAAGTGGATTACCCGCGTGTTCGCGAACTGGAGAGAGAGAGAGAGAGAGAAAAAAATACAGTTTGAAGTGAAAGCTATTGTGATTTCGCTGGCTTAAGCCGCCTTTGGGCCCTGACCGGTAGACTCAATGTCCCCGACGAATGACTTAAATCAGCACCCGATTAACCCAGAACAGATGTGTATGTTCATCGTGTTGAGTATGGTTGCCGCGTTGGATATATCTAAGCGCAACTGAGGTAGACCTTTCATTAACGACACCAAAATACTAAAATGGTACACGATTTGGATACTGGTTTTATTCATAAGTCTAAAACATTCTTCCGTCCTAATTTTTTTTTATATTTTACATTCTTTCATAGTTATTTGGTGGTTTGTGTTATCTGTTGCTTTTGGAAACTGGTCTTGAGATTCTTGATCCGGAACGCCGGTTTCGGTTGATGGGTTGTGTTATCAAATGTCGGTTTAGATGCATAAGTCCAAATCGTTCAGCGGGATACTTGTCCAGCCCC
The DNA here is from genome assembly GCA_016165875.1 of Acanthopleura granulata. NCBI lineage: Eukaryota > Metazoa > Mollusca > Polyplacophora > Chitonida > Chitonidae > Acanthopleura > Acanthopleura granulata. The sequence goes on from JABBOT010000006.1 coordinate 19,049,517, forward strand.
TGAGCAATCTGCTTCTGGTGTACCTCAGAACTACGTGTAAGGCTTGTTCTTAAGGCAAGGCAATCATCTTTACATAAAAAGGACTTGTTTGGGGAGTATAGCTATCGGACATGGTAGCCATGGTCCCAAACTACGTGCACATGCCAGTGGAAGGTCACGACAGAGTCACGATACTGTCATGACCAGACTCCTGAATCACGAGGCTTTCCTAAACGTAAGTCCGTCTTGTATTTTTCAACACCATTAATACAGTTCATCGTTATACACTTTCGCTTTCCCTCATTTTCTTATGTTCATTACAGGCCAGTGTTTAGTTGTTGGGTTTATGGGAGTGTGACTTTGTTCCACTGTTAATAATTCGAGATTTCATAGGTTTAAATTTTGGCCTAATGGCCTGAGCAGAGTAGGTGACCTCAGACTAGAGTCACGCTGGGCCTTCCTGTGATCTCTGTGAGGTTTGACTTTAGGACATTTATTAGAAGAGGGATTTTTTCACATTTTTCCACATTTTACCACACGGCCGGGACACTTGGGCCCCGTTTCAGGAGACTTCATTAAATTGCTTAAGTCAGCAGATTTTTTGCCTCAGTCGACGATGGAATGTTTCCCGAAACAGAGCTGAACTCAAGCATTACACACATCTAGTACTGCATTGTTAAAGCATAACAATCAAAAGGATTAGTGTCCAGACTTTGCTATTGGTCCTAATTATAAAAGTTATAACCTTTATATACAGTGATAATAGCTTTAAATCCGCTAAAAACAATAAATTTACTGCCTGGCTGGGCTATACACCTGGGAATTCGTATCAAAACATCATTTTCGAGATGGGTTCTAGCTACACAGAGGCAGATACACTGTCGTATCAATTTGGACTCACAATGGACGAGGATGGAGTTCCAATTTATGACACTGACATCCCTAGCAAGACTTCGGGTTCAGGATTTTCAGACGATGCTTGTTTTCACTGCTGTAGTTTTAATATAACACTCAAAATATTGTCATATAGTGAAGGTATGACATCTTGTATGACGTCATTCGTCGCAGACTACCGAGTTATGGTGGAAACAATGCATAAAATTTGCCTCTTTATGTAGCGATTTTGTGTGCTATATGGCTGAGATTAATGTACACTTTTAAAATATTTTTTTAATCTCAATATAAATATATTATAAATAAATACTAAATCTGGACACTAATAAGAAGTTTCGTGAAACATGACTTCGATATTCTGCACGATTTTTCCATACTTATTGTGTAGTAAATTTGTGACATCCAACTCCCAAAAAATCTCCAAATTCATTCCCGGTGTTGCGCAATACGACCAAATATAGCTTGGACTTCTCTCTACAACATCTGAAAAAATCAACCCAGTATGACCACTGTTTTTTGAACTGTTGCTGCTGAAAGTGACGTAAAACCATTTTGTAACCTTGGCAACCTCCAGGGAAATGGATGGCGTTAATACCACTGGCAAAGTTTCCAGGTCTATCCACAGCAGAAAAATTCTGATATATTTTAACTAGGTGCAAAATGACAGTGTAAATATTTTATGGCGCAGGGTAACAACCTAGACTGTCTGTGTGGCAGTATTATCCAGTCAGTGATTCAACAATCTTCAATACGGAGACAAGTCTTGGACCAAACTGCACGAATGGTGCATGAGGATTAACCCGAATACAGTTTGGCTTACCAACCCTCTACAGAAGTAAGCAACTCTTGTTACTTATTACCAGTAGTACCCTCTGCCTACTATAATGTATGTATGCATGCTGGTGCTTTACGTCCTACTTAGCAAGTTTTTAGACGACGAGGAATCCTTAGAATGTGTATAAACTGTGCCTTCTTGTGGCAGGGCGAGTCCATTCCGCTACAGTGTTGCCACCAATGGAGAATCATGCCGAAGACACCAGAAATGACATCCCACCCAGTCACATTATACTGACACCGGGCCGACCGGTCCTGTTTCCTTACTCTATCCTGTCAGTAGTGAGCGCCAAGCCAGGTAGCAACATGTAACATTTTTTAAAGTCTTTGGTATGGCCCGACTCGGAAATGATCCCAGACCTCCTGACCTCGAGACGGAGGCTCTAAACACAAGGCCACCCAGGCGGTCACCTACTATAATAACGGTACCACTAATTTCATTAACGGTATAAGTGAACGTGAGTAATCATAGCTCATTGCTGTTCACTAAGTTACAAGATTTGCTTCCATTTGTAGAATACTGGGGAGCCCAACTGCAGAATAACGCATTGCATTTACTTATATATTTATTTATTTGATGGGTGTTTTACGCCATACTCAAGAACACTTCACTTATATGAAGGCGGCCAGCATTACGGTGGGAGGAAACTGGGCAGAGGCCGGGCGAAACCCACGACCATCCGCAGGTTGCTGGCAGACCTTCCCACGTGCGGCCAGAGAGAAAGCCAGCATGAGCTGGTTTTGAAGTCACAGCGACCGCATTGGTGGGAGGCCTGGTGTCATTGTGCTGCGATAGCGCGCTAACCGACTGAGCCACGGACGCCCACAGTTGTAGTTTGCAGCTACAGTGAGTGAGTGCTTTGGGGGTTTAACGTCGTATTTAACAGTGTTACAGTAGTGTGATGATCAGAGTCCTTCTGGTGCGTGCTTATAGAGCGTCTCCTTGTGGCAGGGTGAGTCCATGCCGCCGTCACTCGAACAACGTGCAGAAGACACCAGACATGACACCCTACCCAGTCACAATATACTGACACCAGGCCGACCAGTCCTGTTTCCTTACTGTAACTTTTCAATGCTTAGGGCCCAGCGAGGCGGCAACAAGTACCATTTTAAAGGCTTTGAAATGACCCGACCCGGGCTTGAACCAGGATCTCCCGACCTCGTGGCGGATAGTAGAGAGGCGATTTACGTTTAACCTTTCATAAAATTCTCATATTGCAGTTTATATTAAATAATAGAAATTTTAATTGTAAAAAACGAAAACCAAGCAGTATTATCATGCCACCTCACCAAAAAACACATTCTGCCGAAAGGTCTTGGCAAAGCGTGTTTCATTTTTAAGTTTGGCGCGGTAAATATGTGAGCTTGCTTTGCCCTGCATGTTCACAAGACGAGCGACTGACCGACAAGGTCTCTCGTCTTTGTGCATATTAAAAACACTGGGTATCTGATACCGATAGAAAGCCTAACAATTCATACACAAGACTGCGACATGTTTCAGTTGAGTCGGTTAATTTTTATTAGAGAATGAAATCGGTAATTGTGTGTGTTGTCGGTAGAGTGGAAATTCGTGTCCACCCACCTTGACCCTCACTCCCTGTCTCCGTCTCCCCCCTTCCAACCCGCAGCCCGCGCCGCTATCGCCAATGTTGTGATCATATGACCCATATAGACTATAGGCCCATGTATTCGTCGGCTATAAATTAAGCTGGCCTTTGTTAAGCCGCTGATGAAGCTCCTCTTTCTTCCGCTAGAACCAGGGTTTACTGTCGATTAGGGGCTCACCGTTCTCGAGGGGAAGGAGAGTGATTTTGACTTCGCGGGTTGTAGGTCAAACCTGGGTATGTGTTTCCATGTCTGTCGTCAGACTTTCCACTTATCTTGTGAAGTAGATAACTACCTAAGAGATTGTAAGCTGTCAGATATAACCGTTTATCCTACAGTTTTAGCCTCTGGACAGCTTCCTGGTATGATGACAGTGTTCTCGTGGTCCTTTGTCGTTGTTTTTGTAACGTTGGCCTAGATATATGGGCACAAATCTGACAAGTCCTTGCAGTCATGAAGTCCAGTTTACCAAGTTTACCCTTGAAATGATAGCTCGTCCAGACAGTTATTGAACTTAAAACCCATTTCAAAACGTACATGGAGTTCTTAGCACCTCTGCCAGCATGTGTCGCGTTCTCCACAGCTGAAGAAAGATAGGAGGTGGACATTCACACAGCAAAAGCGTTCACAGCACAATTGCAGAAGTTCAGGAATAACACAGGGAAAACGAGGGAGCAGTCATTGCAAGTATGGCTTTATACATAATGTGACCGCTAAGTATAGGGTTACCCGTACTTTATATGCTCTAATCTTTTGTATTGTGAGCCAGCATAAGAATCTCCGAGGCCTGTTCGATTAGCATTGTGTTTAAATGATTTTTGTTAAATGTGTTGAGACAGCATTTTGAGTCATTGTAGACAAGTGACCTCTGAAAACTCCTTTATCACCACTTCCCTTTTTGACCTAGGCCTATTTCTGCGGAAAGCATTGTACTAGAGGAAATGTAAGTTGCTAATTTTAAGCATTTACAAGAAGACTTAGAACAAAACGCATATTAACCTCATCATTCTGTCACTGCTGCAGTTTTACTTTATATGCTATAAACAGGACGAGTGTGAGTTGCTCGTCTTTTATAGATCTGACGAGAGCAGATCCTGCGCGTCTCGGTGGCCTGACCCAGGACTTCAATGTTAGCCACATACACGCTGCTTGGTAAACTCAAATCAAGCACTTTTTTTTTTATTTTCACTCGAAGTCCATAGCATTTTCTTAGCCTCCGGTATTGATGCATATCTCGTCTAGACTGAAGCAAGCACAAGGCCCTGACTGTACGGGTAGGAATAATTCAGTTCAAAACAGTAAATCCAGCTGTGTATCTATGATCCTCCGTACCCACCATTACGAAATTACGGTCCCAGAATGAACTTTTTGTTACAAGGGAGGCTACTCCGGCGATGTCGCTACTTTACCGCTGGCGCTACTGTCTTGAGCTGAATTCTTCCTTCCCGGGGCTGTCAGGACTTTGTGTTTTCGGCAGCAGCAACACCGAGTCTACACGAGATATGCACCAATACAGGTGTGTGGAATTTGTTACGTTTGGAGGCTGGAAGAAAATGTTATGGACTTCCAGCGAAAACATTTGCTTGATCTGAGAAAACCAAGCAGTCTCTGTGGCTAATAGTAAAGTACAGGGTCAAGCCACAGAGACGCACAGGGTCTAAACGAGATGCAAAGCTTTAGTCCGCAGCAAGCCGATCACAAAATGGTACGTACCATGTGCTAACCGCTCTGACTGCTCAGAAAGTCCCGTCCAAGTCTGGCTTGAACGTTTCGCTGTCACAGTAATGGAAATTAGGTTGACAAACTTTCCCTTGTGGGTTTTTCAAATGCTAAAAAACGAAAGAGCCCGTGTCGACTTTACATCTCCCTGTTTACGTAAAGCTCCGAGCAGTGCTTTCAGCGCAAGGAATTTCCTGACTCATATTTGGACGTAAAAGGTGTGATAGATTTCTGTTGCTAAAAGCATGCAATGTTTGTGAGGCCGAAAATATAACATCGCCATAAAGTGGGTATCCTTACATGAAACTTGTTAGAGGTCAGTTTCTTTTCAACTCATATTAGATTCACTTTATAGGGCAAGACCAACGATTTTTGACTGGTTTTCAGTTTTTTCTAGATCCTGTTTCATAAACACAAGACCCTCGCATACTTAAATCAGTTTTAATGTAAGTGATTAATTAGCTAATTTCTAAAACGGAAGTGACGCATGTGGTGTATGTAGGCCGTGCAACAACAACATAATACTATGTCAGGCGATGAAACAGAGATGTGCTGTATCTATTTGCCAAATATATGTGCATTGCTGATATCAAAGGCTTTTCCAAACACTTAAGTGCATCATGTGATGTGTATTTAGCTGATTGCTGCGTATAAAGTTGCATATTAAGGTCATATCTTGCTCACGGCGGACACCGTATTTATAGGTCTATATATGCCTTCAATGTAGTGTTGTAACAGCTGATAGTTTTGCTTGCGGAAGCCCTCTATGTGGTGTTGTTCAGTATACTAGCTGAAAGCACAGATGTTTTCAGGTAATTTAGCTTTAACTGAACGAACTCGCCTGTGTATCTGCGTGTTAGTAATTTTTATAAACGTTATTTTCAAGGGAAAAAGGCCGACGTAGACAAATCATATGGTGTCGGTCAGTCATACTCACCCAACCCATGTATCGTGTGCTCAACGATGGTCCTGTCATTTGAATGAATAATTTAAATCAACTACACCAGGATATAACTTACTTTTCATCAATGAAGGCCTTTTTTCTAGGTCTAAATTATATTTTGAGAGAAAACTAACCTTGATGACCTAATATTCCTACATCTTGGTTTCGGTTGAAGGAAATGGTGACCAAGTTCATGCCCTCAGGAATGTGTGATATATGAATATATACGAATGATAAATTCATATTCTTCTGCTACTGGTACATTTATTTACTACCTTATTAATTTCCCATATAGTGTGTACTTTATGTCTGCTAACAACAAATTTGGCGTGAACTATTATCTGATTACCTCAAAATAATATTTTTCGCTGTTATTCCTCAATATTTGGAAAATACAGATCCATAAAAGAAGTCATAAAGAACGGATTCGTCAGCCACTTTTGTACTTTTAGCTATTTAGAAGTGAATGTACATATAACACATTATAAATATAATGTAGTTTTTACTTATCGGAGTCAAGTTCCACATCGGCCCAGGCCTATTTTTTTCTTTTTTATTATTATTATTATTTTGTTTTTTATCCCAGTTTCAGTTCCAAATTTGAAAGAATGCAGTGCGTGCACAAATTTCACTCTTTTTCACTCGCTAAGAATTTGTCACCTTGTTTAATGAGATGATCAACGAATTCAGGGGAATTAGTGGTACATGTTACTGAAGTTGAGAAAAGTTCAGGTCTCCACAACTCGATCAGGTCAGGCCTTCTAGAGGGTAGTGAAATAAAGCCTCGCTGTGCTATACGGTATTGTGTAAGATGTGTATAGATGTAAACAGACAACAAGTTAAATGGTGGCAGTTCTAGTGTGTTCAGCCTGATTGTCTGTTACAACTCTGATGACAAGGATCATGGCCGCTGGCTGAAATGCGACACTCAAAACACTACCAGTACACAGTATATCGTCTAGGCTATAGGTTAGATACGGAGTCCGTTGTGTCCAAGCAAGAGTGTGATTTGTGACATATTGTAGGTCAGTGAACAACGATCGGTTAGTGCACGTGATGGACTGAGTGTTGTGTCTTTGATATGATGGATGTATACATATTTTGGCAGATAACAACAGCACACCTCTGCTTCATTAGTATTGCGTTGTTGTTGCGCTGCCTACATTCACCACGTTTTAGAAACTAATTAATTAATCTCTTATATTAAATCGGATTTAAGTGTGCCTGAGGAAGTTAACGCGCTAGTGCAGCGTAATGACCCAGGATCCTCCCACCAATGCGGTCGCTGTGAGTTCAAGTACAGCCCGTGCTGGCTTCCTCTCCGGCTGCACTTGGGGTCCGCCAGCAACCTGCGGATGGTAGTGGGTTATCCCCGAGCTCTTCCCAGTTTCCTCCCACAACAATGCTGACCGCCTTCGTATAAGTGAAATATTCTTGAGTACGGCGTAAAACACCAATCAAATTAATAAATAAAATCTTCCCCTCTTTCCAGACCCGCTACAGGTTGAGTGATGGAGGCAGAGGACATCCTGCGTCTGTTGGGAAGATATGGACGATACCAGATGCTTGTGTTCTTCCTAATCAGCTTGGTTTCAGTGCGCGGTGTGTGGCAGTTATTTGGCGCAATTTTCCTGGGTGCAGATCCAGGTCATCGCTGTTTTGTCCCAGAAAATAAGACATTTGCTACGAATGCCAGCTTCGTGAATCATAGTACCTGCTGGCGGCAACGGGAGGTAACTCAGTGTCGTATGCCAGTCCCGGGAGAGCTGAACACCACTCAACCTTGTCAGTATGGATGGGTGTACGGCGACAGCTTTACGTCTACATTCCTAACTCAGGTTTGTCTTAATGACATAACTAATATAAAGGAGAGCAAAATTAGAGCAGCGACGACAGTGTGATAGTTGCCAAATGTTAATGATCACACGTAACCGGTGAAATCCTGATCCTGACACTTGTCAGTTAGCATCTGTTAGGGGTTTTTTTGACTGTTTGTGCAAATGCTTAGAAAGTAACAACCTGCACCCCGCTATCATCATGGCTCAGGCGGAATAGCTTAAGAGACTATACCAGAGAATTTCTACGTTCTGACCTGTATGCCTGTAACATCCTATAAAGTAACAACCTGCACCCCGCTATCATCATGGCTCAGGCGGAATAGCTTAAGAGACTATACCAGAGAATTTCTACGTTCTGACCTGTATGCCTGTAACATCCTATAAAGTAACAACCTGCACCCCGCTATCATCATGGCTCAGGCAGAATAGCTTAAGAGACTATACCAGAGAATTTCTACGTTCTGACCTGTATGCCTGTAACATCCTACAGGCTAGTCCTACATGTATGTGTGTCTGTATGCATATTGAATATGCCGACAGGTATTGGATGCAGACGTCAGGGGCCCGTCTTACAAAGCGGGAGTAAGGCTGCGACTGGGCGTAAGCCTGTCGATGTGCGTCGCAGGAAAGACTGACCCTCTTACAAAGCTGGAGTAGCCGCGACTTGATGTAAAGTTTGGTGCAAATTTACACCTACCCTCGGGCTGACGTATTTTCCGTAAGTATACTAAATATGGCGGCGCTTGTGGTGTACGGTAGACATACTTGAAGCATTGCGACAACTTTGGTAAGACGCTACTAGGAGCTGATGAAAGCCGCTACTAAAGCTGACGTAAACGTATCCGTCTGACGTAAGCTACTCCAGCTTTGTAAGAGGTGCCCCAGAGCGAAAAGGCCCACAGAAGTGGGGGCTGGCTGGCCACCGCTTGGTCGCTGGGGTACTCCTTCCCTTCCATCGCCTAGATCTCCCAAACTACATATCCTTTTTCATGTAACACTGACGTGGCTGTGTTCCTTGATAATTTGCAGTTTGCAATAGAAGCCACTGGTGAAGAATTACTCAAAATGCTGTGTTATCGAACTTGATAAGCAGTGAATACATGTACAGTTCAAAGGGATCAGGCGTCGGGGATTCTTTGTCCGTCAGGAGAATCCAAGTTTATATACACATACAGGATGGAGAATAAAATCCAAACTGACCAAACCAACCAAGCAGTCAGTTAGTTGGACATTGTCTCTTTTTTCTAGTGGGATTTTGTCTGTGATCGGGCGTACCTGGTGGATCTCAGCTCGTCTCTCTTCATGGCTGGCATGATGATTGGCTCCTTGTTTATCAGCCCATTTGCCGACAAATATGGCCGAAAGAAGATCCTTCTGGGAGCATTATGGGTGCAAGGAATCCTCGGTGTTGCGGCTGCGTTTATGGACAACTACATTGTGTTCATGGTGATGAGGTTATTTCTGGGAGTGCTAAATCAGGTATTTTATGTATTGTATGCGAATGCATAGCAATGCATCATAAAGGCATGGAAATTTCCTAACTTTCCTAAGGCCCCAGTTTTCCACCAAAGTACTACCAACAAAAAAAGTTCTAAACATGATGCACAGATTTAACCTTTCTGGGGTTCAGTTATGCTACATGTTCTTTTCAGAAAGTGTTATGATGAAATGATAATTTTGATGGCGAAATGATAATTTCGATGATTCCACAATCTCACTATATATTGTTTGTGCTTTTCAGACGATTGGATTAGTGGCTTACGTAATGGTGCCAGAGGCTTTCCCGTCCTCCAGTCGCACGATGCCTTACATCGCTCTCTTCCTGTTTTGGGCGGGCGGAGTCATGTCGCTGGCATTTCTAGGATACCTGATCCGAGACTGGCGACACCTGCAGCTGGCCATATCCATTCCTAACTTCCTTACAGTGGTGTATTGCTGGTAAACAGGTTTGCTTATAAAACATTTTCCTTTCCATTTCCTGTGCAAAAAGATTTTGAAAACAATTCCTAAACCCCTTACATCTGTGTATTACTGGTAAACCGGTTGCCTTATATAACATGCGTACATGGGAAGGTGTGCCAGCAACCGGAGGATGGTCGTGGGTTTCCGCCGGGTTTCCTGCTGGGCGCCGTCGCATAAGTGAAATATTCTTGAGTATGGCGTAAAACACCAAGCAAACAAATAAATAAATGAAAAACATGTTTCACTTTCCATTTCTTCTGCATTAAGTTTTGAAGACAGTTCCTAACTTGCTTATATTTGTGTATTACAGGGTAAACAGGTTTACTTATAAAACATATTTTGCTTTCATTTTCCTCTGCATAGAGATTTTGTAGGGAACAAGGTTGTTTTGGGGGATAAAAATGTATTTCTGGGGTGCTAAATTCATATAATTGAGAAGAGCCTTGGTGGTCCAGTGCTTAGAGCGTCCGCCTCGAGGTCAGAAGGCCCAGGTTCAATCTTGGGTCTAGTCATACCAAAGACTTTAAAAATTAAACTTGTTACTGCCCCGCTTGGCGCTCAGCATTGAGATTTTAGAGCAAGGAAACCGGACTGGTCGGGGCAGTGTCAGTATAATGTAACATGGGTTCGACGAATTTTCTGTGCCCCTAAATTAGAAATTTAACTTAATATAATATTAGCCTTTCCATACACAAACCAACATTACAGAAATACTCGTCACAAGAACTTTATTCTGAGCTGAACATAGAGATGTACAAAAGTTTGGGTGACGTCGCTGGTGAACCACATTATCAACACCGCGCGTAAACCCCACCAACCAAAAAAAAAATATTTCACTGCGTTTAATCTGATGAAAAAATTTAAACAAGTCGGTTAAGTTAATTTCAGATACAGTTTTTCATGGTGTTTTCACTCACCATGACTTAGTTTTCAGCGCGCCTGTGTTTAGTACAGGTGTAGCTTATGTCGAACCCTGAGAGTGGTGAATGTCCAATAACAGGGATAGCGACGATAAACAAAATGTTAGGGGTGGTGTCTTCAAAAGTACTGCATGCACTGAACTCAGGGTTTGCACACATGAAGAGCGCAGTAACACGGATGGGGTGTCCGTAGCTGAGTTGGTTAGCGCACTGGCGCAGCGTAATGAGCCAGAAGCCTCCCAACAATGCGGTCGCTGTGAGTTCAAGTCCAGCGCATGCTGGCTTTGTCTCCGGCCTCACATGGGAAGAACTGCCAGCAGACTGCGGATGGTTGTGGGTTTCGCCCGGGCTCTGCCTGGTTTCCTCTCACCATAATGCTGGCCTCCGTCGTATAAGTGAAATATTCTTGAGTACGGCGTAAAACACCAATCAAATAAATGAATAAATAAACGAATCACAATAACATGAGGGGGATATTCCATCGTTGATTCTGTTTGTGCATATTAATGATTGTATTACTGAATTACTGAGTTCCTCACTTAGTGTACTGTGTATTAGAATCTGTGTTAAACAAAATGTTGGTGGTGGGATCTTAAAGAATACTGCATGTATTGAGCTCAGGGTTTGCACACATGTAGAGCACTATAACACGAGGTGGATATCCCGTCATTGATTCCGTGTGTTCATATTAAATACCTTACATTACCGAATTTCTGACCTAGTGGACTGCATATTATAACCATTGTTAAACAAAATGTTAGTGGTGGTATCTTAAAAAATACTGCATATATTCAGCTCAGGGTTTGCACACAATTAGAGCACAGTAACACAAGCGGTATGTTAATCAGTCATGCCCTGCCTTCAATTCAACGTATTAATTACCGTAAATTGCATCTTTCACCTTCAGACGCCGAGTAACAGGGAAAGCTATGTTCAACAAAATGTATCTTAAAAAAAAATACTGCACGTGTTGAGCTCAGCCAATGTTACGGGTTTTCTCTCAAAAATTACACCCTTCACCAGTTTGTTATGGACTGGCACAAGTATATTAATTTGAATTATCTATCTCATCAACATTTATTCGTTACTCTCTCGCCATCTGTCCCCTACAGGAGAGCTCGTTGGTAGCCTCGCTACCATGTCTAAGTTGTCTCGTCTTTCCCTTTAAGTGACAGACTCACAGGCACTATACTCAGGCACATACAGGGTGTCCCCAAAAATGTACTCACCCTTTCCCTTTAAGTGACAGACTCACAGGCACTATACTCAGGCACATACAGGGTGTCCCCAAAAATGTACTCACCCTTTCCCTTTAAGTGACAGACTCATAGGCACTATACTCAGGCACATACAGGGTGTCCCCAAAAATGTACTCACCCTTTCCCTTTAAGTGACAGACTCATAGGCACTATACTCAGGCACATACAGGGTGTCCCCAAAAATGTACTCACCCTTTCCCTTTAAGTGACAGACTCACAGGCACTATACTCAGGCACATACAGGGTGTCCCCAAAAATGTACTCACCATTTGACTGCCAATTACTCATATTTTTTTGGTTTTTGTTTCAGGTGCAACTAACCCTAAATAATGATAATAATAATAATTTAACTCATTATATATGTCAACAATCACCTACATCAAAACAAAATACACGAGTAATGGACAGTCAAAGAGTGAGTATATTTTTTGGGACACCCTGTATTAAGTTTACAATAAATCAGCTTGCAATTGTAACATCTTGGTGCTCGGATCGTCTTCTTGGTGATGTCTGTTGGAGAAATTCTCTATGGTACAGTAATTTGCTTTTCGCAACAAAATGGCGAAATCGCCTTTTTTATCTCTAGTATTCGCCACCGTAGGTATTGTGGTGACAACACAACACTTTGAGTAATACTAGACCAGTGACGTCTATTGAACTGCATTTAACACTGTCATTTTTGGTACCTAATTCTGCTTAAGCCAGTCCGTTTGGGACGTGCATGTTGTTACTTCTTAAACACTTATGGTCAGGACGGTTAGAATAAACTCTGAGGTAAAATGACAGGACCCCGGATTTCACCGGTAATGTGTGACCATTTCCCAGCTATCAGAGTGTTGCCGTTGCTCTGCTTTTACCGTCTGTGCAGTAGTCTTTTATGTTGTAAACTTGTCATGAATCAGAATCAAGAAGTGATGTGGCAGGGTTGTCAACAAAAAATGGCTTGCCGAAATTTTTCCGGAGATGCATTTGACTTTTCCTTGCCCTGGCCCGGTTTCATGAAGCGCACTTAGCTAAGTATGCCCTTCATTACCATCTCAAAGTATGGTGTAGAGATATGAACTTCACTTAGGTGAAAGCCATACTTAACCCTAAGTATACTTCATGAAACTGGCCCCTGGCTTTTATTCATTTTGGCTTTCAAACGTCCTCGCTTTGTCTGTTGCAGGATTTTACCAGAATCTTTACCTTGGCTGATGGCAAAGCATAGGTATAAGGAAGCCGAAGCAGTCGTAAGGAAAGCAGCCAGGTTGAACAGGGTGACTCTGCCACCAGAGGTTATGAATCTGTCTGCTGCTTACGTTTTCGCGAGACTAATTTCAATGGAGGACAAGAAAACTGAAACTAAAGCTGAGAGACACCAGAGCGGCATCTCAGTGTCTTTGGCGTCCGAAGTGGAATGCAGTGATGATGGTGATACAGAGTTGATGGAATTTTCCAAGTCTGACAATCACCCTGATTCTCACAGTAACTGCCCTACAGGGTTAAGACAAGGAGCAGTGGGTGAGAAGAAAGGACTTCAAACTAACAGCTGTGGTGCTTCAGTTCTGACTACATACCAAACTGTATCAGATTCTGGTGAGCCGGAAAATCCTCTTGGAAGTGTACTTACCCCTGATGTGAGATCCCCTCGCTCCTACTCAGTGATTGACTTGTTTCGCACCCCACGCATGAGGATTTACTCTTTTGTCATCTTTTATTTATGGTAAAGATTACGGGATTAACTCAGTATTGAGAATAGATCTGTGATCTGTTTCATTCTCACCAGGTTGGCTTTGAGAAATACAGATCTGTACTCTTCCATTTACGAATCTGGAGCTCCGTTTTTACCACTGTCCTCAATACGTCAAAGCTGTACGCTTCGAAAACATGTTTCCTTTAATCCCAGAGTAATTCTGGGTAAATATCACCTTCTTAAATAATAAAGAGCCTCAGTTCACAATTATCTCAAATGTACCTCGGTGCATCTATAGCTAGCCATAACTCGGCATCTGTCGGAAAAAAATGAACTGCATCGGTTACATTTGTGTTAATGCTGACGTTGTGATCTGTATTATTGCTGCAAAATGAGGTGATATTAATGAAAAATTACTTTAAGGTCACAGGACACCCATTTTCGTCGCGTACACCTTTGGCACTTTGAGGACAGCACAGGTAACAGGACCGAGTTCCAAGTAAATGTAACGATGCACTGCTTTGAATATGGACGCTAAGCTGGGAACATGGCCCACTGCTCTGGGAGCTATACTGAGAAATGACAACTCTTATATGTCAGCTCGTGTTCCAATGTGTAAATTATTTTAAACTACAAATCCTTATTGTCCTCTTTAGAAATTTATATATGATATTGTGCCGAAATTTTGCAGAATCACTAAATATATGCTCGTGTGCTCCCCAAAATTCTCCCTTGAGCCAACCTCCATCATCCTCTATGTCAAGAACATGTTGAACATAAATTGTGTTCAATTTGCCATACTGTTTCAAACAAGCAAAAACGCTTATATCATGACCAAATTATTTTTAGAGGGGCAACGATCAAAACTCTAAAAAAAATAATTCCCAAACGGTCTCAATTTTTTGACTTTCCATGGTACCACAACCATTGGGTTTTGTGGACATGTGTTACATGTGATAAGCATGACAAAAGGATTTTGAATAATTCTAGACCAGTGACGTATATTAGTATATTGTATTTAATATCACAGCATTTTTTTTTTTTATCTAATTCCGATTAAGCCATGGTGCTATAGGGGAGTGTAAGTTGTTACTTCGTAAAAGCTTACCTGAACAGTTAGAATCCTTAACTGAGGTAAATTGACAAGAGGCCGGATTTCACAAGTAACGGGTGACCATTTGGAAACTATCATACTGTCGCCATTACTCTGGTTTTACTCTTTATGCTGTAATCTTTTACAATATGAAGGATACATGAATTTATTTATTTATACATTCGATAGGTACGCAGATCTCAAGACTATTTCACTTAAACGACTGCGGGCAGCATTATGACGGGAGGAAACCAGGAAGAGACCATGGAAAACACACAACCATCCGCAGGTTGCTGGCGGGCCGAATTCTACATGAAGTCCCTGTATTTAACACTGAAGAAATCGGTTTATGCGGTTATTTATTGATTACTTTTGATGTCGGGTAAGAGAAACATGAACATCTGATCCTTTCTCTTTGTTTAGGCTAGTCACCAGTTTAAGCTACTTCGGAATCAGTTTTGCCGTTCCCACATTGCACGGAGACATCTTCCTCAACCTATTCATCAGCGGACTGGTCGAAGTGCCGGCCTATCTCATCTGTATGGGAACTGTTGAATGGTGAGCACAGTATGACCACAGGGCACATTCAGTGAGTTAAGACTTCTTAACATTACGAGCACTTAATGACAGTGACAGCAATGCAATTTGCAAGGGGGCAGGGGCATGATGTTTCTCAAGGTTTACTGACGACGGTCTGTTATAGACTCGGAACGAATGTCCATTTCGACGCGTAGGTTTACGCCTGTCCGAAGTTTAACATTTACGACGCTGCCCTTTCCTAAAATATTTCTAAGCCTTTCACAGGCTGTAAAATGGCGCACTTTCACAAAACTTGATGAATCATTTTCTCGCAAATATATCTGGAAGTAAGAGCTTGATGATTTAATGTTTACTGCACATTATGAGTTCTTGCTAACCCTTTGCGCGTGAAGGTATGGATGGCTCTGTACTTTGCACTTGCAAGGTTTCCTGTTGTGTCACCAAGCTGGAAGAATTACATTAGCGTAATTAATAATGAGAGAATAACATTTTTCCTGCATTTTGTGTCTCTGACGTTGAGATGTTTGACGTTAAATCATCAGATATACCAAATCTCGGTATAATCTCAGCCGAGGGCACGGATTCTGTTTTAGACATTTAGTCTTACATGAAGTTCATGCGTTAGCATGGGCTTTCCACCAATATGGTGTACGCGCTGCGCTTGAACTACGGGTAAAACGTCTGTACAGCGCAAGTGACAAATCTCGTCTGTTGCTGAAACCTTTATTACGAAGCGAACTAGTCAACTGATTGGTAAACCCGGATATCGATTGAATATTTTCCAGTATGGCCATTCATTACATCTCTTGCATGTACTCTTCAAGATTTGCTTTTATGTTTACAGCCTTGGGAGACGACGCCCGCTTTGTGTGTTCAGCTTGGTTTGTGCCTGTGCCAGTATTATAGCTATATTTATACCCACCTCCACAGGTACACAGTTTTATAGCTATATCTATATCCTCCTCCACAGGTACACACTGTTTCAGCTATATTTATGCTCACCTCCGCAAGTACACTGCTTTATAGCTATACTTATACCCACCCCCACAGGTACACAGTATTATAACTATACACTCACCTCCACAGTTACACAGTATTACAGCTATATTTATGCCCTCCTGCACAGTTACACAGTATTGCAGGTATATTAAATCCCTCCTGCACAGGTACACAGTGTTATAGCTGTATTCATACCCACCTCCACAAGTACACATTTTTATAGCTGTATTTATACCCACCTCCACAGGTACACAGTGTTATAGCTGTATTTATACCCACGTCCACAAGTACACAGTGTTATAGCTGTATTTATACCCACGTCCACAAGTACACAGTGTTATAGCTGTATTCATACCCACCTCCACAAGTACACAGTTTTATAGCTGTATTTATACCCACCTCCACAAGTACACAGTTTTATAGCTGTATTGATACCCACCTCCACAGGTACACAGTGTTATAGCTGTATTCATACCCACCTCCACAAGTACACAGTGTTATAGCTGTATTTATACCCACCTCCACAAG